>JAFEMH010004970.1:0-183603 GCA_022495995.1 Adenophora triphylla var. japonica | reverse complement strand
TAGATCTTTGAAGTGGAAAGGTTGAAAACTCACAATAGCTTAATTTTACAGTTGCTGGAGAATAATAAGCGTTTGGTGGCTTTGCAAAAGGAGCCTACTCCTATCCCACAAGATTTAGTGAGGACGGTAGCTAGGGGTAGTAAAGAAGCAGATAAGGAAGTAGTTGTTTTGGATGACTTTGGGCGACTTAAGGAGACAGAGCCAGAGAAATTGAAGGAGACTGGGGCGATATGGGATGGGTCACGAAAGCGGAAAGCTGTGGAATACATAGAAAATGGGCGAAAAGTCAAAGTTTATCATCAGCTGCATACTTCGCAGATGTCATCTTTGTATTATGAGAATGAGGACGATGATACCGTTTCAACTGAAGGAAGGTATGAAGAATAAGAAGTGATGGCTTCTAAGGGTGGAGAAAGATCTAAGCGACCAGAAAAGGAAAAGCGTGTGGGAACAAGCCGCTTTGGTGAAGAGGATGGGTTGAAAAAGCAGTTGGCAGAGATGGCAAAGAGGTTAGCTGATTTAGAAAAAGGAAATGTAAGAGATAGCGAGAAAGATTCTTATATCGCACCTTTTGCTAAGTATATTTAGGAGGCAGAACCATCTCCAGAATTCCGGTTACCCACTCTGACCAAGTATGCGGGATTAACCACAGCCAAAACTCATGTCGCAGGATTTGAGGTTACAATGGCGATAATGACTAGAGATGATGCTTTGCTGTGCAAAACCTTTGCTAGCACGCTAGAGCTTCAGGCTTTGGATTGGTTCATGCAACAACCCGCTAATTCCATCTTGGGGTATCAGGACTTTAAAAGGAAATTTTTGGCGAGATTTGGGCCTGTTGGGGCTCAGCCAGTGGTGTTGCAGGAGCTGATTGGGATTAAGAAAAAGGTGGGAGAGGGAATTGTCACTTACACCAACAGGTTCCTGTTGATTGCTAATCAAATCTCAGAGATAGAGCCCAAATATATGATCATGATGCATATTTCTGACTTATTGTCAGAATCCTTTAAGAGAGAATTAAGGATGAGATTGCCAGCTATCTTGGGCGAATTACATGAGCGGGTTAAAGCTTATTGCGGAGGAGAGGATATTGATGAAGGGACAGCTAACACCCCCAAGAAAAGTATGAAGGATAGAATTGAGTTTGTCAAAGATGATGCGGCAACTCAAGGTGGAGGTCGGGGAAATCAAACTGGCGGCAGGGGTGGAGGTCGTGCTGGTGGTCGTGGGCCAGGAAGAATAATCAGATTTTCAAGGTTAAATGCCAGGCCAAGCGAAATTATGCGAGCTGTTGAACTGCCGACGGCATTTGAAATGACATATAGAGGAAGGAGAAACCAAAATCAGTATTGTAACTATCACAGAGAGAGGGGACACGACACAGATGAATGTTACAACTTGAAGAGGGTAATCCAGGCCAAGATTGATAGAGGCGAATTACAGGAGTACTTGATGCCTGAGCAGAACGGGGCGGCCCGTGAAGGTAATGGCGATAGGAATGAGATTCTGGTGATTCATGAGCCGGCAAGTATTACCCGCTTAAGCAATCAAATTATGTCTTTGTCGCATACTTGTCATATCCCGGCTTACCCGCCCAGCGAAGATGGAATAATCAGTTTTTCAAGGCGAGAGTTGGCCCTAACCCCAAGTCATGGTTGTCAGCCTGTGGTAATCTCAATCGCTCCGGGGAATAACATTTTACATAGAATATTGGTGGATTCAGGAGCAAGCCGTAACATTTTGTACTATGAATCTTTCAAAAAAATGAAGTACACTGAGGCAAATTTGGTACCATACAAGGGTTTCCTGGAGGGATTTACAAATCACACTGTGCGAGTTAAGGGAACAATTTCGCTGGCTGTGGAGATTGGAGAGGGCGAGATGCTTAGAACTCGCACGGTGGAGTTTATGGTAATTGACTTGGTGTCGCCCTATAATGCAATAGTGGGTATCCCGTTCATGCAAACCTTTGAAATGGTGGTTTCTATCCCACACCAACGAGTTAAATTCCCAACTCCAAAAGGGATTGCTTGTTTGAAGAGCGAGGTTAAGGAGGTAATCAAGAAGAAAATTGAAATTCAGACTGTGGCAAGGGCAAGTACAAGTTCATTATCCACGACTTTGGTAGTTCAGGATGCAAGAATCAACATGATCACCGACTTAGGGGAGTGTGAAGAATGGGAGGAAACTGAAAGTATGAAAAATAAGTCGGCAATCATTGTTGTTAAGGAAAGGGTGGAAGAGGAAGAACCGCGAGAAATGAACGATGTGTGGGATGCAGATGCAGAGGTGGTGGAGGAAAGGTCGGAGATGAATTTGATGGCTTTGGTTGTAATGCAGGCTGAGATGGGCTGGTCGAGATCAGTTGAATTCATCAAAATGAAGGAACCACAGATTGAGGAGGTAGTTGATTCCGACAGTGAAGAATGTGAAGAAATCAAGATGGAAACACCGGAAGGTTTTCCATTTGTTGGCGATAATAAGAGTGGGGGCGGCAACAAGAATGACAAGAAGTGTGTTAAAGAGAAAAAGGCGACTGAGATGGTGGTGGACACTTTACAAATGCGAGATGAACCAGATATTCAAGATGCGGAAGAATTAGAGGAAATAGTTGTAAATGAAGAATATCCCGACCAGAAAATCAAAATTGGGAAGCAGTTGAGTAGGGAAGATCGGGATAGTTTGGTCAAGTTTTTGCGGGAAATCTTGGATGTGTTTGCTTGGAAACCAGAGGATATGAGAGGCATAGACTAGAATGTCGCTCTTCATTGTTTAAATGCCGATCCAAATATAGAACCTTTCAAGCAAAAGGTGAGATATCTGTCAGCGGAAAAGGAGAAGGCAGTAATTGGGGAAGTAGAGAATTTGCTAAAGGCGGGAATAATAGAGGAGATCACTTATCCTGTCTGGTTGGCTTGTCCAGTAATGGTGCCCAAGGCAAACAAGAAGTGGAGGATGTGCATTGATTTCACAGATCTGAATACGGCTTGTCCCAAGGATTGCTATCCTTTGCCTAAGATTGATAGATTGGTGGATTCTATTGTTGGGCACAAAGTGTTCAGTTTCATTGATGCATATTCGGGATATCATCAAATTAAAATGCTGGATGAAGATAAGGCCAAGACGGCATTCAGGACCCTAATTGGCAATTTTTGTTACAAAATGATGTCGTTTGGTTTGAAGAATGCAGGGGTGACATATCAAAGAATGGTAAACAAGGTGTTTAAGTCGCAAATTGGGAAGAATGTTGAAGCCTATATTGATGATATGGTGATCAAAACAAGGGGGGGAGGACCATTTGGCAGATCTTGAAGAAACCTTTGAAAATCTGAGGTGGAATTCAATGAAGCTGAATCCTAGTAAGTGTACTTTCGGAGTGACAGCGGGAAAGTTTCTGGGATTCTTGGTAAATAGGCGCGACATTGAAGCCAACCCGGAGAAGATCCAGGCCTTGATGGACATGAAGTCGCCCAAAACAATTCAAGAGATTCAAAGGTTGAATGGGAGAGTTATAGCTTTGGGCCGGTTTGTGTCGCGGTCAGCGGAGAAGTGCTTACCATTTTTCAAAGTTTTAAAGGGAGATCAAAAATTTGCCTGGAATGAGAAATATGAAGAAGCCTTTAGGAAGGTAAAGGAGTATTTGAGAAAGCCGCCGATATTGTGTAGCCCGGAAGAAGGGGATCAATTGTATGTATATTTGGCGGCTTCTGATCTCGCGGTGGCGGCAGTCCTGGTAAAGGAAGAGGGCGGTATGCAGAAACCAATCTATTATGTGTCAAAGGCTCTAAGTGAAGTGGAAGCGAGATACTTCAACGCGGAAAAGTTGGCTTATGCCTTGGTGATTGCGAAAAGAAAGTTGAGAGCTTATTTCCTGTCTCACCCTATCACAGTATTGACCATTGTGCCCTTAAGAAAAATCTTGCAGCAACCTGACTCCGCGGGAAGACTTTTGAAGTGGTCTATTGAGTTAACGGAATTCGACATACGATACAAAGCGAGAAAGGCTATAAAGGCGCAAGCGTTGGCGTATTTTATCCTGGAAACATCTTTTACTTATGAGAGAGAAGAAATTGAGACTCCAGGGATCAAAAAGAGAAAAGCCAAATCGCAGGACCTAGAAATTGAAGAAGAACGGGAATGGCCTGCGGGTTGTTGGGAACTCTATGTAGATGGTTCGTCTGCCAAAGATAAGGGAGGAGCTGGGATATCATTAATCTCGCCAGAAGAAAATTGTAAGTATGAGAAGCCTTTGAGGTTCAAATTCAATGTGTCATACAATCAGGCGGAATATGAAGCTCTGGTGGCGGGATTGGAGTTATGCCGAGATATTGGAGTCAAGCAGATAGTAGTGCACTCCGATTCACAGTTGATAGTTAATCAGGTGAAAGGTAGGTATGGGGTGGTTCATCCAGTTTTAGCCAAGTATTGTGATATGGCCAGATAAATCTTGCAAAGTTTCAGTTATTGGGAGTTAGTTCAGATAGACAGAGATAAGAATGAGCGGGCTGATATGTTAAGTAAGGATGCCTGTGACAAAATCGAGGAGTTGCCAAAGAGGATCGTAGTGGAATTCGTGGAGGAGCTAGCATATGACAGGCTGCTGGTTATGGAAGCAAAGTGAGCAAGAAAGATTGGGTTGGTGAGATGATAGATTATTTAGATAGAGAAGAATTGCCACAGGATGAAGACAAAGCAAAAATTATTAAAAGGACTTCTCCAAGGTTCACTGTTCAGGATGGAATTCTATATCGTAAGTCTTTCTCGCGGCCATTGATGAGATGTGTGGGGCCAAGTAAAGTGGATGAGGTTTTGTTTGAGGTACATAAAGGGGTATGTGGCGGTCATCCAGGAGCCAGAACCCTAGCCAATAAAATTATGTTTCATGGGTATTATTGGCCGACTTTGAAGAAAGATGCGGAGGAATACGTCAGAAGATGTGACCAATGCCAGCGACATGCCAACATCCCAAGACAGCCCGCCACGGAGCAGACACCCATTGTGGCAGCTTGGTCTTTTGATATGTGGGAGATAGATCTCATAGGGCCTTTCCCAAAAGCTAAAGGGGGAGCTCAGATGGTAGTGGTGGCGGTGGATTACTTTACAAAATGGAGAGAAGCAAGGGCATTGACTTCTACTACGGAAGATCAAATCATAAGGTTTGTAACTGAAGAGATTCTTTGCCGACATGGGATGCCGCAGGCTATCATCTCTGATCATGGGCCGCAGTTTAGAAAGAAATTTCATGGGTTTTGTTCAAACTTGAATATCAAGCATTGGCAGTCAGCGGTATACAGGCCGCAGTGTAATGGTTAGGTGGAAGCCGCTAATAAGCAAGTTCTAGAGATATTGTGTAAAAATCTCATCAAAAGAGGCGGTGCTTGGTTGGAGGAGTTATCTACAGCGTTATGGTATGTCAGGACGACAGTAAAAGGGTCAACAGGCAAGACGGCATTTGCACTGACGTATGGTTCTGAAGCAATGGCTCCTGCAGAGATGGGGTTGCCAACTCATAGGGTGACTTACTATGATGAGGTAATGAATAATAGCAGAAGGTACAGCTAGTTAGACTTGTGCGATGAGAAAAGGTTCAGGGCAAGGCTAAGAATGATTAATTATAAGCAAAGGATGAAGGCACAACATGATAAAAAGGTGAACAAGAGGTCATTCAGCGTGGGAGATTGGGTACTAAGAAGCCGCGAGATTAAAGGAGCAACAGCGGGATTTGCCAAGTTAGACCCAAAATGGGAAGGTCCCTTTCAAATTGCTAAAGTCGTGCGAGAGGGGACATATCATTTGAAGGAAGAAGGAGGCAAAGACATCTCGAATGCATGGAGTGTTGATCACCTTAAGCGATATTATCATTGAATAAATAAGGGTAACAAGTTTATTTGATATTATGCTTGTCAAAATCATTTTAAGATTGACTATTATGAATATATGGAGATTATTTATTATAAATGAATGGAAGTTATATATATCCTGAAAATGTTGAATGAAATGAAAGTATGAAATTTTCTGTCTCAAATTTGACTTGCTTTTATTGTATTTTGTTTTACATATGAGCGGCAAAAAATGATGTGAAATGAATGAGAAATGCGAAATGAGGGTTTATGAGATAAGCCGCTAAAGTCAGAAAAGGAAAGTCACTTGGAGTAAAGTTGCCTAAAGACAACTTCACTTTTTCGATGAGAGTATAAGTATATGGTACTACCTCGCAATAAAGATAAGAAGGTAGAGGGTTTTTGATGAATTATCAAAACAAATTGGCGGAGAAAGAGAAAAGAAGAAAGAGCAAATCAAGTGAAGTTACAAGAGAAAGAAAGTCTATCTCGCCTTTATGGCATGTAAAGATATGACTATAAACAAGAGAAAGAAAGTCTATCTCGCCTTTATGGCATGTAAAGATATGACTATAAACAAAAGAAAGAAAGTCTATCTCGCCTTTATGGCATGTAAAGATATGACTATAAACAAGAGAAATAAAGTCTATCTCGCCTTTATGGCATGTAAAGATATGAATATAAACGAGGAAAGAAAGTCCATCTCGCCTTTATGGCATGTAAAGATGTGACTATAAACAAAGAAAGAAAATTCATCTCGCCTTTTAAGGCAGATAAAGATGTGATACAAGGGAGAAACAAAGGGCAAAAAGGAAAAAATCCTGAAAAAGTTGAAATTATTCTAAGTAAGAATGGCAAGAAGACAAAGAGGGAATATCAGTGATAGGATATGTCGCGATATATATACCAGTAGTAAAGTCGTCTGAAGACGACTTCACTTTTTTGATGGGAGTATAAGTATGGGGTACTTGTCATGCAAAACAAAGGTTTTTGGTGAATTAAGTAACAAAGGCGAGATATAAATGATAAGATAAATAAGGATAGCATAAAGTTAAAGAGGCAAGCTCAAAGGCCGCGAATAACATTTTATCAAGGCACGCAGGCCTAATAAGAAAGGGCAAATTTTTAGGCCATCCAAATGACTTACAAAAGATGTTCAAAAAAGAAACAAAATACAAACACAGGTGAAAGAAGAAACAATTCAAGCATCAGGCTGAGTTGGTTGAGTTTGTTGGGTGGAGTTCGAAGCTGCCAAGGCGAGACTCTTTGCATCTTCCAGGAGTTTATGTTTATGTTCAAGTTGAGCATCCCATAAAGCAATGACATTCGGAACCTGGATAGGAGCGGGATGCCAAGCCGCCTTGCCTAGCAATGCATCTTCAGCTGCAAGATCCGTAAGCTCATCAGGAGAGTAAGGGACCAGAGGATGCCCATGGCGACAAACCTCACTAAAGATTGGCTATGACCCCCACTTTGCAAGATGCTCAATTGTAATGGCTGGTATCTCGGCGGCATGAGCAGCAGCAGCTCTCATAACTCGCAAAGATGATTGATCACCAATGTCAGCATTGTCTTCTTATAGCTTGGCTATCTCTATCTCAAGATCTGTAATTTTAGCGGCTTGCCTCGTAACCTCTTCTCACAACTTGGCAGTTTCGCTTTGTTGAACTTGAAGGGCGGCGGCATGAGTTTTCTTCAAAGCTTCATTCTCATTTTTCAGCCTGGCGACATCATCATTGGCAGTATGGAGTTCAGCCTTAGCAGTTTCAAGATGGTTTTGGAAAGCGGCCAAATCAACCTTCAGAGTATCTCTCTCCCCTTCCAAAGTAATAATGGTAGCATCTCGCCTTCCTACTCGGTTGCGAAGAACCTCTTTGTCTTTCCTCAGGATTTGATTTGAAATGTCTAAGGTTTTGACTTCCTTACTGAGGCGAGTGTTCTTCTCACTTATACCCAAAAAAGAAGCTCCAATCTGAAAAAAAGGGCAGGATGTAAATGAATGATGAAAGTATGCAAAGACAAAAATGACTAAGTAAAGAAATGCGAAATACCAATGAATGATAAAGCCCATCTTGACAAAAAGCATGATCCGTGTCCATTTGAGCCACTTGTCGCACTTGGACAGTGTCACTAGCTCGGATCAAAGCTGAGCTCCCTAGTAAGCATTCCTCCACACTGCGGGTTTCATTGATCAGACCCTTTATAAAGGGGATTCTCGCAGTTTCTTGGCTCAACTCATAAAGCCCATCAAAATCACCGGCCTTCACAAAACCTTCCTGAAGCCAACTCGGAGTAGGAAGGCTAGCAGAAGCACCAGGGGCTTGATTGGTTGGAGGCGAGTTAGGAAGGTCAGTAAGGTCGCAGATGTCGGCCTCGCGAGATGGAGGAGGAGGAATTACACTTTGGAGTGGCTCAATAAAATCAGTTTCCATGGTTTGGGGAGAATTGATTTGAACATAGGTTGAAGGGGAAATCTCGGGGATTCCTTCCACAAGTGGGGAATTAGATGGCGAGACATTATTGGGCGAGATATTATCCTTCGAAGGAGTGAAAGCCGGGGCATCAGTAGTGGCCTCGGTTACGGAAGGAGCGGCATTGGTGGCAGCAGCAACGACTCTCTTCTGTCGCTTGGAACGGCTATCTGGGTTTGTTGGCTTAGCCCTTGCCTTTGGGTGAGAGGGACCTTGAGATTTTTCTAAAGCAATCTCTTTCGCATCGGTGCCATCGCGGGATAAAGGCATAGGAAGATCAGCGGGAAGGGCAGTGAGAGCAGTGTCGCGGGAGCTGGCTACCCTTTTCCTTCTGTTATCTGTTTCAAGATTGGCAATTTGGCAGAGGTCCATAGACTTTACCCCGTGAGCTGAAAACAAAGAAGAAGAAAAAGCCAAAGGTCAAATTGGTTATAAGTATAAGCAAATGCATAAGTAGGAGAAGAATAAAAAGTAAGGTACGTACAAAAGACGGCATTTTGAGCGGGACATCTATGATTACCGTTGCACAATTGGCACTCATGGGCGTATTTGTCGCCTGTGTGATGCTCCCAACCATTAAAGAAAGTATGGATAATGGAAACTCGCGACGGAAGAAGAGGTAAATTGTCTGCGATTTCAACTTGGTCAAGAAGTTCTGTGTTTCGCAAAATACCCCTCCAGGAGATGAGAGGTTGAGGTGTATTCTCAGGGGAATTTACGGGAATAGCAATAGAGGCACGAATAGCGGCATGAAGAGTGTTATCTCCCACAACGGTGGCATTACGAGTTTCTATTTGAGGTTTGATGGGGAGAAGATCAGCGGGATAAGACCATCCAACGCGAGAGACAACAAAAAGAGGGTCATTCAACCAGTCATGCACATTGGGGGGCAGAGGAGTTAGAATTTTGGGCCCCCTTTGATATTGGAGAGAAAGTCTAGTCTCTTCTGTCCCGTCATCAAACTTAGTGGTTTATTTATAACCTTTGAACAGGCTAACCAGAGCAGTGACAGAAGGCTCTTTCCTAAGGGCGCGACAAATTGTGATGAAACTGGTAATAATTCTAATGGCATTGGGGTGAATTTCAGTAATCATGGCTTGGGCTTTATACAGTACTTCACAAAGAAAAGGATCTAAAGGGATTCTAAGGCCAGCTTTGAGTTGAGAAGGAAAAATAACAATGCCATCTTGCTTTTCCCTCAGATGTGCGAGAGAAGTATCTCCTTGATATTCCATAATTCGGTAATTAAGATGGTCAATGTTGTAGAGGGTATACCAAGGAGTGATTGGGTTGGAAACAATGAATCCCGTATCGAGCTCAGGTGGGATGGGAGAATATCCCACCTCAGCATGAGAGGGATGGGAATCGAGGTTACCTTCGTTGGGATTGAGACTTTGCACCCTGGAAGAAGATGGATTGGTGGATGTCACAGCAAGAGAGGATGTCGCTTCATTAGCCATCTCGCTAAGCTCACTGGAAGAAGAAGAAGAAATGACAGATTTATAATGCATCCTACGCTTCGAATAAGGGTCAGCGACATAGTTGGATTCAGAGGAATCACTTAAGTTGGGATCATACTTGTCTTTTAAATATCTGACTAATTCTAAATTAGAAGTAAAAATGTGAGACAAAGGGGCTGAAATAGGAAGAAAGGAACGACCTTGAATTTCAAGAGAATCAACCGCAGCGGGATCAACCCAGTGTTCAACAAGCAGCTTAATTATATTAGCCTTGGGCAATCTCGCCTATGTAGTCCTTAAGCGTCTATATAAGCCGCCTGTGACCTGACATCTACCATACTTCACCCGTCTAGCACAAGTTTTGTATCTAGCCATATTTGGGACTTGGAAAAAGTTGAAGAATCAAAGGGAAATGATGATCTAATAAAAGAATTTAGAGAGTTGGAAAGAAATGGAAGATCAAAGATTAATGGTTAAAAGAATATGAAAAGTTTTTAAAGAAGAATTACTTGGCAATGATGAAGAACTTGGTCGGAAAATATGAAAAACGGCCGGAAAATATGGAGAATCGCCGAAGATAATTTACGAATTTCTGGGTAAAGAAAAATAGAGATCCAAATCAACTTCAAAGCAGTAAGCAATGGACGGAATTGCACCAGAAAGGCAAATTCAGGGATGAAATCAAGAAAAGAACTTGAGAAAAGGAAGAAAAGCTCGCCGGAGTCATGGAATATGGTGGCCGGAAAATTGGGTGAGAGATAGTGAGAATAAGAAAGGTGAAAAGTGAAAAAGAGAATGAGGGTGAAGTATTTATATGAGGAGTGAAAAGATGAATTGATTGAAAAGACAGTTATGGTAAAAATTTAAATTTTCCCTCTCTTTATTTGACACAATTTTCAAACGACGGCACATTAAATTTTGGGGGCTCGCTAGAAAATTGACACGTGGATGGTTAGAGACCACAAGACTCTTGAGCTTCTTGGGAAAGGAACGGAGCGTCGCGGAATACTAAGTTAAGCAAACATCAAGTTTTTGGGCGAGACCATAAATGAATCTCACCACAAACTTAGGAGCTTCTAATGCTGCCCAAAAATAAGGACTGGGCTTACACGAGTCCATGGGCGAGAAAAGACCAAACAAGGCCCAAATCGAGATAGGGCCCAAGAAGAAAGTAGCGACAGATGTATCCAAGGATATCTCGCCGGCGAGTGGGTATGTCGCGAGGAAGATAGATTAATAACAGGGTATCCCGCCTAAACCGCACAAGAGATAAGATGTGAGATATAATAAGCGAGATAACGGGAGGAGGTGGCGAGATACTTGGCTTAACATTATATGGCAATGAGTGGATTCTAGTTAGATACGACATACGAGAGGCGGCATATAAATATCTTTGAAATGGGACCCACTGTAACGGTTTTGCATTGGAAAAAGTTACGTGTGTCAGAAAGGAACGTCACATGTATTGGGTTTATTCTTTTGGTTGTGTCCATGAACCAATTAAATGATGACACGTGGAGTGAGGGGTTAACCGTTGCACGAGATAAGCACGTGATGATAACATGTGCAGCGCACGAGGGAAGGGAGGTATAAATATGAGGGATCGTCATCCCTCCAAAGGTGCGCCCAGAAACACACACAGAACACCCTTTTCTTCTTGTACCTTGAATTCTTAGATTTGTGCTTGGGAGATGAATACTTATCCTCACACCGGAGGGGCTACGCCGGAGCTGCCCTGAATTCTCACTTTATTTGTGGTACAGACGTGAAGAAGGAGCCGAGCTATCTAAATTGGACTACATCAGGCCTTGTTGCTGTTGAGGAAAATCCTAGCAACATCAGATACCTAACCATTGTTTTAATCAAATGATCCACAAGTTATACACCAAAATCATGATATATATGTCTCATTCTGGGCGTAGTTCGAATCAACAGTGGCCTAAGGTGGCGTTTGATTTTTTTAAGAGTTAAGTGTTGAAATCTGATTTCACGCCTGAATTTGATTTATCTGCTAAGAGGTAGCGTCTAAAAATTGTGATGACGCCTCGATTTTCGAGGGTCTCACTTGTTTAGGATATCTGGCTTGTATGTGGATTATACCTAGAACACAACAAAGATAATGATTACACCGTTAGAGACCAAGCCAGAGTTTAATCCAACTCAGGCCCTAATGTGTGAGAGTAAGATCTCTTGAGAGTTTATAACTGAGAAGTAAGACTTGGAATGTCTTAGTGAGTTATGTGTTTAGAGTTTAGACAATGTGGCTTACAAATGATAATTTGGCACTTACCTTGTCCATGGGGACAAAGGTTGATATTTATAGTATGAGGGAGCTGCTTGATGATGTCATCCCTGGAGGATATCTTTTTCTTTGACCTAGGACACGTGTCCACGTCTGGTCGACTCTGCCATAAAGCAAGATTTACTGCAGAGGGATGTCGCTGAAAAGACATGTACAGAGGATAGTTGGCGTCGCACCTTATATGAATAGTGGGTGCTTGAGCCACCATTTAATGCGATGGGTAAAAGCCGACTTATTGGTGTCAGCGTAGGTATAGGCTTTCGGCTGTCTAGCTTTGGCTTTAATCGGGAGTCTGGTGCAGGATGATGGTGCAGGATGATGCGTGGGTAAAAGCCGACTTATTGGTGTCAGCGTAGGTAAAAGCCGACTTATTGGTGTCAGCGTAAGATTTATGTAAAAGAACTTTCCCATTTAGAGTTGATTTGTTGGACCAAAACCTTCTGGAAATCTCAGATATGAAATCTGGACTTCCAGAGACTGAGGAACTGACCTTTAAAAGAAAATTTGAAAAAGGGAGTTTTACTCACGAAAAAAATAAAGTAAAAATATGTCTGGAAATCTCTGGATGTTGGCTACAAAAAGTGTTTTGTAGTAAATACCAAATTTCAATTTTATCTGTGTCCAAAAAATTAGACCATGGACAGAGGTCTTAGAAAATTGCTACTGGACAGCAACTTTCTTAAGAAGAAAAACATGATTTTAAAGGGGGTTTGGCATCCATGCTTGTCCCTATTTCCTTAGGCTTTGATTAGTGATCACTTGACATTTTAGTGGTGAATCAACTATATCAAGCCATCCTTAGGGTACATTAGGACTAAGCACTTCATTTGCTTGGGAAGGGGAATTTTATCCTTTGAAAATGAAGATTTGATGTATGAAAATGGTTTTTAGGGTTTTGAAAATACATTTGCAAGTAAGTAAGAACACTTTGAAAGTAATGTTGATCCTTGTAGAAGATCAACCATGGAGATGAACTTCCATGGTGATCTTCTTGGATCTAGGGTAAGAAGATGAACAAACTACATTTTGGAGTTTGAAAATGCATGCATGGATGAGAGAGATTTAGGGTAAGGAGAGGGAGGTTATACCTATCTTCCTTGTGTTTGTGTATGAAGCTTGAATATGTGAGTGTTTGAATTTGAGAGTGAGTGGAATTTGGGAAAATAATTAAGAGAAAAAGGTGATAATTCTAGAGAATTCTCACTGTTTTCTCCCTGTTTTCGCCAAGGTGCAGTTGTGAAAATGTGTTGTTGCTCCTTATTTCTGTGACTGAAGGCCTCAATTTATAGCCCTCTGAAAATGGCATTATCATCCGCGCGGACAAGACCAGAAGCGTGCACTGTTCATTTAATGCAGCTCCAGGCTTTGGACACAAGGAATATTTTTTTTTTAAATTCAAATTAGGCAGCCAGTTTTTGTTCCAGCAGCTTCTATTTTTGGTTTTTGACCATTTCTTTTGCTTTTTTGATTCTTTTCCTTGGTTTATCTTAAAATGGCAATCCCTAATCTACCCTTGCTTGGTTAGAAATGTTAGGAATTGTAAGAAATGTTAGAAATGTTAAAACTTTCGTTAATTTTTTAACAAAAATACTAACAACTCAAATTGGAGCACTTACAGTAGCCCCTCGGCGACGGTGCTTTCGAAGGAAGCGGGGTCGTCGATAAGAGTAAGGCTCCATATTTGACAGGATGATCAAGTGATCAAGTGGCTGAACCTGGTGATAGGCTACCTACGTATCCCAAATGGGAATCAAGCCGGCCGTAGTTCGGGTCTTTGACCCTGAAGATGATGGCGTTTTAGGTGCCTCGAGCCTTGATGAGCGAGTTCTGCAGTCGATTGCTGAGAGGAACTCTGCTGGGGATAAGAATGACCATTTTGGTCTGGTGGCTGCGATTGTATATCCGCTCTGATAAGAATGACCATTTTGGTCTGGTGGCTGAAATTGTATATCCGCTCTGCTGGGGATAAGAATGACCGTTTCGGTCTGATGGCTGAACCTAATGATAGGCTACCTATGTATCCTTAAGAGGAATCAAGCCAGTCGTAGTTCGGGTCTTCGACCCTGGAATGACTATTTTGAGGCGTCAACCTGGTAATGATGGCATTTTAGGTGCCTCAGACCTTGAAGATGGCGTTTTAGGTGCCTCAGACCTTGATGATGGCGCTTTAGGTGCCTCGGACCTTGATGATGGCATTTTAGGCGCCTCAGATCTCTGGTGATGATGGCATTTTAGGTGCCTCGGACCTTTGGGGATGATGGCGTTTTAGGTGCCTCGGACCTTGACGATGATGGCTTTTTAGGTGCCTCGGACCTTGATTTGAAATGTTTTCCCTTAATGGTTTAGGATGGATGGTCCTTCGGTGGACTTCGTCTGCTGCCGAAGGAGAGGGTGACCATTTTGGTCGGGTGGCTGGACCTATGGTAGGCTACCTACATATCCTTAAGAGGAATCAAGCCAGTCGTAGTTCGAAACGCTGCTGGGGGTTTCGTTGGAGAAAAATCGGGCTTACGTTTTACGGCCGTGGATGAGGCAAGAGACGGGATTCCGTTGACTTCGTTGGGGATTTCGTTAGCTTTTGCTGGGGAAATCGGACTTATGTTTTACTGCCGTTTGATGATTTTGATGAAAGAAACGGGATTCCGTTATCTTTCTCGGAGAAGTCGGACTTACGTTTTACTGCCGTTTGATGATTTTGATGAAAGAAACGGGATTTCGTTATCCTTCTCGGAGAAATCGGACTTACGTTTGACTGCCGTTGATGATTTTGATGAAAGAAACGGGATTCCGTTATCTTTCTCGGAGAAATCGGACTTACGTTTGACTGCCGTTGATGATTTTGATGAAAGAGACGGGATTCCGTTATCTTTCTCGGAGAAATCGGACTTACGTTTGACTGCCGTTGATGATTTTGATGAAAGGGACGGGATTCCGTTATCTATCTCGGAGAAATCGGACTTACGTTTGACTGCCGTTGATGATTTTGATGAAAGAAACGGGATTCTGTTATCTTTCTCGGAGAAATCGGACTTACGTTTGACTGCCGGGAAGCTCTTTTGAAGAGGGGGTTAACTTTGGTTAACTTTTGTTAACTCTGTTAAGTTGAGGACTAAATTGCAGAGTCCTGAAATTTTAAAGGGCAAAAGGGTCATTTTGCCCCTTCCATTTCATTCGCGCGGACCAGAACGTGACCTGGACAGATTTTAAAAGGGCGCCGCCCTTCTTCTTCCTCACAGTCAGTTTTTTCAAAATTACGAGAGAGAAAGAGAATTTTTGCCCAAAACCGCCATTGTTGGCCTAAAAACCTCGAAATCCTTTCGATTTTCTTCGATTTTCAAGCAATGGAACACGGGGAAGCTGCTATCCAAGGCCAAGGACGCGGTCCGGTTGCCGAGAGGCGATTAGAGCTCGTTCGAATGAGGAGACATTACACACTTTTGCAATCGATTTCGGAGGAGCCGTACCCCGATGCATGGCAACATTGGGCTTCTGATCCGAGTCTCCGAAACGGTATACTTCGAATCTCTTCACTTCTTTTGTTGATTTCTTGCTTGAAATTGATTTTGTGATTGATTTTTTTTTTTTGAATATCCGAAAATTATGATGCTCTTGGGCTTGGATTTTGATTTTGATGCCTTGCATGTTGTAATGAGTATATGGGTAATGCATTTTGTTTGAAAAAAAAAGAATGGGCATTTTGCCAAAAAAAAAATTTATATCCGAAAATTGTAATTAAAATTCGAAAAATTATGTTATTTTTTTTTTTGACACTGAAATTGGATTTTTGATGATTTGCATGTTGCAATGTGTTTGAAAAGAATGGGCATTTTGCCATTTTTTTTTTGGTTTTTTTTTTTTTGAAATATGAAATGATAAGGAATTCGCCCGAACTTGGGACGGATATGAATGTATGCATGTATGCACTCTTGTAGGATTTTTTTTTTTGTAATGGGATGATGAATGATATGCATTTTTTTTGTGAGAGTGTGATTTTCTGTGAAAATGGGACGGATTTTTCGTTCCCTTGATTGAATGTATGAATGGTGAAAAAATTGTTTATGTATGCTATTTCATGAAAAATGGGACGAAATTTTTTTTCTTCCGTTGACTCAATGTTATTATTTTTTTTTTATGTATGAATGGTTGTTGAAAACCCTTTTCCTCTGTGCAAGAAAAATGGGGCTGAGTCCATTGTATGCCGTTATGCTGCCCAATTTTTTTTTTTCAAAATTTTATGTCTATGATGCATGTGCATGCTCTTTTTTTTGAAAAAAAATTTTTTGAATGCAAATTTTTTTGAATGCAAAAATTTTTTTTTTGACTCTTTTTTTTTTTCAATTGCAGGGTGGAGGTCGCTTTGTGACGCAGCAGCTGAACAAGATGAAGACTCGAGGATCAGTGGAGTCTGTGGTAGACCTGTGGGACCGGCTTCTAGTCTTGGGCCGAGGAGCTTTGATGAGTCCCAGACAGATTGTTATTGAGACCGGGCTGTACGAGTTTATCGAGTGCCTGAGGGGGTTGGTCAAGTTCTCCAAGAGCAAGGGTCTGATTTTTGCTTTGGCACATCATTGGTGGGACGCGACCCACACATTTCATTTTTTCTGGGGCGAGGCCACGGTTACACCCTCCGATTACGCTGCGACATCGGCCCGTCCTTTAAAGGACGGAGCATTGAGTGGAGAGACGGCTACAGTGATCGGGACCTGCAGGAGCTTCTGGGCTTTACCCCCATTCCCAAAAAGGGGATGGGGATGGAGTATGCCGTGGTCTACGGGAATATTGTGGAGACCATCGGGAATTACGAGACTGGGGACGAGAGAGTGGGTGCGGTGCAGATTGCCAGGGCTTTCTTGTGGTTTGCCTTTTCGAGCACACTTTTTGGACACGCTGAGGGGACGGCGATGTTTGCTTTGCTGAGGAGTTTGGAGGATGTGGAGATGGCTGGGGAGGTCTCTTGGGGAGAGGCAGGGTTGGCAGAGCTCTATTTTGCCTTGGATCGATATATCCGGAAGGCCGTCAGCTCTTTGACATGCTTCGAGTTTCCTCTGGAGGTACGAGATTTCTTTTTACCTTCTCTCTTTTCTTTAAGCACGTATTCCTCATTTTTTTTGCACCGGATTGATGGAATTTTTCCCTTTCGCAGGTATGGGCTCTATATTTTTTTCACGTCACGATATGGCGGCAGCCGACGGAGTACCTCAGGGCGTATCCGGCTATGCTTTCTTGGTCCAAGTATGCCCGGGAGAAGATAGGTTCTAAGGGGCGCACGACCCTTAAGTACGGGGAGTGCCTACCTTTGACGAGGGCTGAGACAGATGAGAGGATGATATTTTATCCCTGGGACCGCTTTGATGTGGAGCAGCTGAAGGGTGCCGAGATATGGACCATGCAGCGGAGGATTTTGAGGGGCTTGACTTGCGACGTGTATTATCTGGGAGAGAGAGTGACGCGCCAGCATGGCGTGAACTCGCCTTTGATGGCTCCGGTGGAGCCTCCCGCCGATATGATGCATCAGAGCGAGAGGTCGGAGACCTGGGGCGATTATCGAGGTGGCCAGCACTTTTCGGCATTCGTGGCAATTGAGCCGTATCCGGTATTTATCTTGAGGAGGTTGAGGATGCCCCAGGTCCTTGAGAGAGAGGGGGTAGGGATCGTACGGTACCCGCGGACGAAATTTTCATATGTCCAGGATGGGGTCCGATTGAGGGTGCAGATCCCTCATCCTGAGCGGCTTCCACGAGCTTTTCAGCCTCGTCCGGGTATGAGGGTATGGCTTCTCCTTCCCACCTCTTCTTTTTTTTTTCTGTCTTTTCCTTTCCTTCCTGTCATCATTTTTCGCCTCAATTATTTCTGACGCTTTTGCTTCCGTGCAGTTTTCGGAGGTGGTCGTGGAGAAGGTGACGAAGCAGGTGATCGGTGCTAAGAGATTCATTAGGAGGATGGTTGCTTGTGGAGCCCCTCAGGCTAGAGCGAGGCAAGCACAGCCGGCGCCTGTCGAGCGGGAGACTTCCCCTGAGCCTTCTGAGCGTTCTTCCGAGACTCCTCTTTCTCCTCTCATAGATCCCAGCGTGGTGCTGCCTTCGGACCACGTCATTCTCGGGAATCCGTACGGGCAGGGGCATGTCTGGCATCACGGTGGGTCTTCTTCACACGTCCAGGAGTCCGACGCATTCACCTTCAGATATGACTTCTTTGCGGATCTTGGTTTGCCGTATCAGAGCGTGCCGGTAGGTCCTGACGAGCCTTCTTCCGGAGACGAGGACGATGATTCTGAGCCCGAGACATTCATGGCTACCGAGGAGGCGGGCCCGAGCCGCAAGAGGGGTCGGGGGAAAGCACCGGCCACCGAGGATTCTGATTGACTTCTGAGATTGATTTCTGGGACTGGGGCTGGGATTGTACTTATTCAGACAGATACATTTTATGCACATTTTTTTTTGCTTTTCTCTTTTTTTTTGGAATGTAATAACTTAGGATTTTATTTTATTTTATCTATCATGAATGCAATTTTATATGAATGCATTGTTGCATGAGCCCCGGTTTTTTGGCAAGGGTATGAGTATTTGGTATTCGAACTATTTGGACAGGCTTTGCACAGGTTTCGAGCAACCGGGATGAAAATATTCTTCCGTGGTGCAGCAGTTTGGACTGTTGCAGATTTTTTTTCTGGTGATGGCACTTATGTCCGCGCGGATAGGACAGCTTTCTGACACTGTCCTTTAATTTTGCTTCAGATCTGGTCTTCCTTTATTTCAAATTCAAACACCTTCTAAAGTGGAATTTGAACAGCATACTGCCAACCTTCTTTGTTTAAATTTTCTACAAAAAATACTTGATGTGCCTGAGATGCCAAGATAAATGGTTCTCCTTCGTAAATATTCCTTTTCATATTAACCATAATAAGCTCATCCTCATCTTTTTCAGAGTGAAACCACACACATTTAAACAAGACAACACTAAAATAACCGTGATAAGATATCTCAATGATGTCTTGTATTGAACCGTAGTAATTGACATCTCCCACTATAGGATTTTTATCTTTGGAACTCGTGAAACTATGTGTTACTGCTATGAGAGTGACTCCATTGTTTTGAGTTAGACACTTTGCGTCGCGCTTCATGGTATGAAACCTATAACCATTAACAGAGTACCCTGTGTACTTTTTAGCAACGTAAGAAGGTCCTTTCGATAACCATAAGATATGGTCCGGAATTATGTCTTGACCTTCTTGATGTTTCAAATCAACTCTCTCCCTAAACCAATCCATGAAATCCTTGATGTGATCCTGAGCACTATTCCACTTTCGTTTTCGTTACATCGCTTACTGAGACATCTTGTGCTCACTGTGACAAGAACAAAATTAAAAGAATGTCTTACTAACATATACACCCTCCGTCCCGTGTAAGAATGCACTCTAAGTCTTTTTTTATCAACTTGACCAATAATTTAACAAAAAATAATTGTCCTAACAAAAATTTAAAAATTGTTACTAAATCACAATTAGGAATATTTTCGATTTCAGTTTTTAGATTTTCGTTAGGATAATTATTTTTTGCTAAATTATTGATCAAAGTTTGATCAAATTGACAAAAAAAAGTCAAGAGTGTATTCTTACACGGGACGGAGGTAGTAATACACAAAAAAAAACGAAGGAAGAAAAAAAACAACCACTGAATGGTTTGATATCTTACTTTATGTATCCTTCAACTTCCTCGCATTCACAATTGAATAAGACATAACGATGAGCTTGTGCCCATGTGATACGATCAATCACGTTTCCAGCATACTTCTTCTTGGAGGTCCTTCCCTTTCCCTTGATAGGACGTCCTATCTTAGGAAAAAATGATTGTGAGTCACTACACATCATCATTAGAATCATCAAGGTTTAGCCGTTCATCTTCACCCAAAGTAGATGTTTCTCTTTCAATGTTGATCCCTAGTTCTGACAACTTGTCGGTTCTTGGCACAAAACCATTGCAAATTAGGTGATCTCTCACGACATTTTCATAATGCCAATAACGATAATGACAACATTCACATGGACAACAAATTTGATTTCCTTGAGACTTGGTAGAAAAGGCCTTATCAATATATCCGTGGACTCCTCGTTCATATTCCTCACTCCATCTAGGAGCCATCCACCACTCCTTAATTACACTATCCATTTTTCCAAAATAAAACAGTTGTCTCTAATAGAAAGCTACTGCATCAAAACAAGGAACTTTTAGCATTATTTTTTGTTTGATTTAATCATCCAAATGAAAAATAAATTTGTTATTAAGACAAACTCAAATCAAATGCTTGTTGAAAAGATAAAACATATTGAAACAATTGTATGAACAAATCCTCCAGATCAAGATTAAGTTTTGGGATGACTTCCCAAAATCATGAGATGAAAAAATTCCCTGGGTTCTTCAGACGAGTACAACCACTGAACGGAAAAGTACATAATTCGCTTCGTTGAAGCATTACCGACCACCTAACATTCATAATCTGACCAATGATAAGAAAGTGAATATGTGTTGATCAAATTCTTGGGCAGACTACCATTTTTAAACGGGGCAGACTACAAATCTTAATGCTAAAAATCCAAATTTTCAACATGTACTATTGCTAATCTGGTATATCTTTATAAAAAAAAGGGGCAATTGCTCCCCTTTCTCAAACCATAGCTCATTTTGAACTACATTGTTTAATGGGATAAGTGGTGAAACCGTTTTTAAACAGCAGTTGAATATTCTACAAGAATTTGTAATGGTAATAACCCTAAATTAGAAAAATTACTAAAACTAAGAACCCTAAATTAGAAATTTCACATAGAAAATAGACTTGATTGCTTGAAGAGCATAGATAAAGAGAGAGAGAGAGAGAGAGAGAGAAAGAGAGAAAAGGGGGAGAGAGAGCCACAGTTGAAATGAGAGAAGAAGAAAGCGGATGTAGATTACCTACTCAGAATTTGCTTCTTGCTCAGGCTACTACTGCTCCGGCCGGTGGAGATAATGGGCCGGCGGCAAGGAGAATTTGGATCTGTCGCCGATTGAAGAGAGAGAAGGGGAATAGGTTACGCCAATTGTAGAGAGAGAAGGGGAATTTAAGAGGTTATTTGGAAAATAAAATAGGAAGGGCCTATTTTCTAGGTGAAGTAGTTTTATTAAATATATTTTTCTTATTAATATGCTAGGGATTCGGCTCATTTCAATTTATGAAGGAAAAAAAAATTTTTTTACAAATTATATATATTTATTATATGAGATAAATGGGGTCTATCGCGAAGGCCCGAGTTCATCGCATAAATGGTGTCTACCGCGAAGGCCCGAACGGCCATCGCCAAAAGCTATCACAAAATGTCTATTTTCTTGTAGTGATTAATGTTTGGGTCTAACTTAATTTGATCGAATTGACCAAATGTGCTTTTCGGGTGGGACATAAGGAGTACCTTATACCCTTAATCGTAACCCATACCCTATACAACATGTACTCATACATATACCTTAAACCATAACATATACTCTAGTAGTGGTGGTAGTAGCGATATTAGTGGTAGTAGCGGTAGTAGTGATGGTAGTGGTAGTGGTGGTGGTAGTAGTAGTGGTAGTGGTGGTGACGGTGGTAGTAGTGGTAGTGGTAGTAGTGGTGGTGGTAGTAGTAGTGATAGTAGTAGTGGTGGTAGTGATAGTAGTAGTGGTGGTAGTAGTAGTGGTACTGGTAGTAGTAGTGGTGACAGTAGTGGTAATAGTGGAGGTAGTGGTAGTAGTGGTGGTAGTAGTAGTGACGGTAGTGGTGGTGGTGGTGGTGGTGGTTGTGGTGGTGGTTGTGGTGGTGGTGGTGATAGTGGTGGTAGTGGTAGTAGTAGTGGAGGTACTAGTGGTAGTGGTAGTAGTGATAGTGGTGGTGGTGGTGGTAGTAGTAGTGGTAGTAGTAGTAGTGGTGGTAGTGGTAGTAGTGGTGGTAGTAGCGGTAGTAGTGGTAGTAGTGGTGGTAGTGGTGGTAGTAGTAGTGGTAGTGGTGGTGGTAGTGATAGTAGTGGTAGTGGTAGTAGTGGTAGTAGTGGTAGTAGTAGTGAAAGTGGTAGTAGTGGTAGTGGTAGTAGTAGTGATGGTGGTGGTGGTAGTAGTAATGGTAGTGGTAGTAGTTGTAGTAGTGGTTGTAGTAGTAGTGGTAGTAGCGGTAATAGTGGTAGTAGTGGTGGTATTAGTGGTGGTAGTAGTAGTGGTGGTAGTGGTAGTGATGGTTGTGGTGGTGGTAGTAGTGGTGGTGGTAGTAGTGGTAGTGGTAGTAGTGGTGGTAGCGGTAGTAGTGGTGGTAGTAGTAGTGGTGGTAGTTGTGGTAGTGATAGTAGTGGTGGTAGTAGTAGTAGTAGTGGTAGTAGTGATGGTAGTGGTGGTAGTGATAGTAGTAGTGGTAGTAGTGATCGTAGTAGTAGTGGTGGTAGTGGTAGTAGTGGTGGTGGTAGTAGTAGTAGTGGTAGTAGTAATAACAGTGGTAGTGGTAGTGGTCGTAGTGGTAGGGGTAGTGGTGGTATTGAAGGCGTTGCATTAGTAATATAACAATTGCATCAGAAGGATATAATGCAACGCAAAGTAACTTAATGCAAGGGTGTTATTGAATTCGTTGCATTAGTAATATAACAATTGCATTAGAAGGATATAATGCAACGTCAATTAACTTAATGCAATGGTGTTATTGAAGGCGTTGCATTAGTAATATAGCTATTGCATTAGAAAGGATATAATGCAACGCCAAGTAACTTAATGCAATGGCTTTATTGATGGTGTTGCATTAGAAGAATCTAATGTAACGCCTAGAAACCTAAGGCAACGCAGAAGCCATAGTTGTTGCAATAGCTCAAATAAACCGTTGCATTAATGAATTAATGCAACGCCATTCTAAAGCATTGTTGCATTTGATACATTTGATTCGTTGCATTTGTTTGAAAATGTAGTAGTGAATTGCCTCCCTATGCACCTAACCCCAAATACTATTCGAGCCCTAGTCTCCTTTATTGTGGTTTGTAGGGTTTTTGGCTTTGAACCTTCTCTTTCTGGGTTTTATGCCTTTTATTCTAACCAAATAACCAACAACCATCTCGGCCTTAAAACCAAGAATAATTCTGTCTGCACCTTTTCTGCCCCAAAAAATAAATTCGATCAATGGAATTAAAAGAACATTCTAGTCATAAAGAGTATATTTTGGTGGAATTATTCAAGGCCGGAGGGCGTGGCTCTTATTAGGGTTTCTTCCGGCTCCTACCCCAGCCCGTCTAAATCTGAGGCCCTTCAAGTTGCAATTGCTATCTACCTAGCCCAGTTCGTGACCGAGAAGATGCATCCCATTTTTGATGTGGGCACAATCATAGACAGCGAACTGTTGCTGATCTTTGCGGGGTTGGCACCTCGAAGGGAGGGTAGCTACTATGCCCCCAGGATTAATATGGAGCCCCAACTTCGTGATCCCGATTGGAGGGTTCATGAGTTGTTCGACTTTGAGTCCAAATGTGGGACATGCATGATGGGCGCAGTCTGTGAACCTCCAGCCTGGATCAGTCTCTATTTTTGTCCTTGCTGAACTGTTCTTATTTTTTGCTTTTTGATTTTCTTTGACCTGCGATCTAATCGGTTGCTTCTTTTTCTTCAAATACAGATCCAGCAGATCCTACCATGGCCCCCAGGCTATCACATAATCTGATCAAGGCGACCAGAGCACGCGCAAGGGATGATGAGGAGGAGGCCAGGAAAAAGGCCCTGAACAAAATTGTTACCCGCACAAGGGACGCGGAGGAGGAGGCTAGGCAAAAGGCCTTGAACAAAACTGTTGCCCCCGGGGTCTCACTCCCCGTGGTGGATAAAAATACCTGCAGTTTGTTGTTCGGTGCCCGCGGGGTTCTAGCGAGCAATAAGCTGCCTTCGCGCTTGCAAGCTGCCCGTGACCGCAGCCCTGCCCCTGATCGCTAACTTCAACTGCCCCTGCAGATCGATCAAGGATGAGGCCCGCAGAAGGTGAGGCAGCTGGAAAAGATAAGCAACCTAGGGTCCAGCGGTCTGAAGCGGTCATAACTCCTACCCCCTAACCTACCTGCCCGAGGTAAGACCATTTGCGCCAGTTCTTATCCAGTTCTGCCAAATGAAGCTCGCGAACCTGCGTGGAACTTGAGCAATAAGATCGGGGAGGTGGCTGCCGTCCAAGGGGTGGATCTATGCTTCTGTGGAGGTTACAACTCCGTCATAGGGCTTGGGCTTTTGAATAGGCTCTATGTCCTTGACTTCTATGGAAGTATGGTCACCAGGAAGAATGCTTCTGCTCTAGTGGGCGATATTGTCTTAATGGCCACAGAGGTAATTTCTTACTTCTCTTCTTTCTTTTTCTATACTTTTCTTTTGATGATATCTGCTTGCTGACCGAGACTTTTTTCTTGTTTGCAGATGGCCAATAAGGCTATGAGGCTCAGGGAGATTTCTGATGAAGCCAACATTTCTCTAACGGAGAAAACAAAGGCTTGGGCAAAGGCCATGGAGGAGAACAAAGCGCTGACCCTCTCTTTAAGGGAAAAAGAGAGCGACCTCAAACATTTTTGCGAAAAGCATGATGAGGCACTTAATCCTTGGAGAGGGCCAAGGGGGCAAGGGATGAGTACCGCGGGCACAAAGAGGTGCTAGAAAAGCAGGTGGATGAGTATGCAGCCAAGTTGGAGGCCTCCAAGAAATCTGTTTTGGCCTTGGAAGCTCAGGTTCACAAATTATTCGAAGAGCTGCTTCCTATGAAGCAGTTCCGGCTTGAGAAAGATGCCCAACTTGCCACTGCTCACAAGGAGGGAGCTGAGGAGTTTAAGAACTCCCAGGAGTATAAGGGTGAGAAGGATGCCCAAATTGCTGTTGCTCACTAAGGACTTCAAAAACTCTCAAGAGTATAAAGATGAGCTCTCGGTGGAATCTACCGCTCAGTTTGAGGCTGCTACCAAGACCCAGCTACGGAACTTTGCTGCTACGGGAAAGTTTACGGTGGAGCAATTGGCCATAATTGGTTCTTTGACTGCCACCATCAGGAGTGCCTGTCCGGGCATGCTTTGGTCCCTCTGGCTCAAGAGGACATTAATAGTTTGGATATAGCAGCAGCCTCATCCTTGCCTTCAGTTGCCGCGGTCACTGTCCCCAGCCTCATCGACCATATCGATAATCTGAGGTGGGGTAAAGAGCAATTATCTTTGGACGCCGCTACTGCTCGCCTATTTCCCAATGGGCATGTGGTCAGTGCGCTATTTTTTCTGCGGTCAACTACTACTCCAGCTCCAGCCTCTGCTTCAAGTGATTCTCCCCCTTCTCCTACTCCTGCCTCCGAAGCCCAAGCTGCCCCTGAGTCTGCACAAAAATAGCTTTAGGACTTCTTTTTTGATTTTTCTTTAAATAGATTTTTAGGACTATGTAATCTTTTATCTTTATTAATTGAAAGTTTTAATCCAACTACTGTTTCTTTTAGCAATGTTTGAATGCTTTTTATAAGACTAGAACGTTCGTATGACTTTTCTGAATAAAGTTTGAAAATCTCAATGACTTGGTCATGAGCAATGTTATGCCTGCTGACCGCGTTTATGAGTTAGTAACTCTTGTTTAAAAAAACCCTTAGTTTTAATTGTTTGAGTTAATCTTTTTCTCTATGATCACAGTTTATTGTGGCTTTTTTTGACTTCTAGGTTTTAACCTCTTGCTTGTTTTGTGGGCTTTTAATGCGCATCACTCTCGTCCGTTCACTTTGTAGTGATGTACGCTTGTCTGGACTTTAAGTCTGTGGCATATTTCGAAAGAGCCCAGGCAAGCTACTTTCATGCAGGCAAGCAGAATGTGGTCATGAGGCTAGTCCGCGCATCAGCAGGTGTAACCGGTGCTGGCTTCCATATCCATTTGTAGATGGTTCATGCATTTTAGACTCTTTGAGTCTTGTGGCGATCATGTACGAGCTCAATTTTGGCCTTTGTACATACTGGCATGTGATCAATGGCCAATGAGGCCTACGCGCATCAGTAAGTTTTGGGCTGTGCTGGCTTCTATATCCATTATTTTGATGGTTCACGCATTTGGACTCTGTGAGTCTTGTTGGCGATCGAGTACCGGCTCAATTTTGGCCTTTGTACATATAGGCGTTCGGTCAACAGCCAATTAGGCCTCCGCGCATCAGTAGGTTTGTGACCGTGTGCTGGCATCCTTGCGGGCATGCGGTCTGCGATCACGGAGATCACCGTGCATTAGCAGGTTTATGACCGGTGCTGGCATCCGCTTTTTTTTTTTTTTTGCGGGCATTCACTCGCCGTTTTGCTAATGAGGATATCATTTTCGTGCTTTTCTGAGTTACAATAGTATGAAAAAAATGTCTCACTTTTGATACATTTGTTACCTCTATCATCATTTTTACATTACAACAATTAAAATAGTACTTTCTAAGGTGATCGCTGTTCCAAGCATTTTGAGGTCTTTTCCTTCTTCTGTCCGTAGTTTTTAGGTTCCCTCTTTGATGATTTGGGTAACTTGATACGGACCTTCCCATTTTGGGGAGAGTGTGTGGAAGCCAGGTTGGGGCCCTTGCACCTCAACATTTCTTAACACTCAATCTCCTACTAAGAAGCTTCTTTTGCTAACTCTTTTGTCATGAAGACTTTTGGCCTTTTGCTTGTAGTTAACCATTTTTTCTCTTGCCCGCATTCTCTTTTCTTCGAGATCATCTAGATCGCACCTTCTGGCTGCCTCATTATGCGTCTCATCGAAGTAAGTGACTCTATAGGAGGGGAGGGCTACTTCTACTGGGCTACCGCTTCTTATTCATAAGTGAGCAAGAAAGGAGTTTCTCCGGTTGAATTTCTGATAGTGGTGCGGACTACCCATAGCGCGGTCTGGAGCTCGTCCAACTAGCATTTTCCTCGTCCTTCTAAATTTTTATTTAGGGCGGCAAGTAGGGATGGCCAAAACCGGTTCCGGGCCTGGTTCCGATTTGGCAAAAGGGTGAACCTTAACCGGCCCTTGCTTACCTCGAATCCGGTTCCGGTTACCACAATCCGGTTCCGGTACAGTTCTGGTTTCGGTGCGGTTTCGGTCCGGTTCCGATCAATAATGAAAAAAAGAAGCTAAAAATTATTGAAAAACAAGGAATTTCCGGTTCCGGTTCCGGTTCGGTTCACCATTTATGTGAACCTTAACCGACCCTTATCCAAAACGGTTCCGGTTACCCCGATTCCGGTTTTCGATGCGGTTCATGGCGGTTTCGGGCTTTTTCGGTCCAGTTCCGGTTCGGTTTTCCGATTCCATTCCGGTTCCGGTCCGGTTTGGCCATCCCTAGCGGCAAGGACTAACTTGTTCGCGGCCTTAGCTTGACCGTTTCCTTGAGGATAGGCCACTGCGGACTGGCGATGTTGGACTTTCATTCTCTCACATTCAACTGTGAATTTTGCAGCGAACTGAGTGTCATTGTCCGAAACTATTGCTCTTGGTACTCCAAATCGGCACCAGATGATATCGTGGACGAAATTGATGACATTTTCCTCGAAGATAGTGGCCAAGGCTTTGGCTTCTGTCTATTTTGTGAAATAGTCCACGGCAACTACTACGTATTTGATGCTTCCTCTAGCGATTGGGAACGGCCCAATTAGATCAATCCCCCAGGTATCAAACGGCCACGATGGTATAACCAAAGTCTGCTCTGTCGATGGGAGTCTAGGGACGTCCGCAAACCGTTGGCACTTGTCACATTTTCTTACGTACGGCGTCCTTCCTCATGGTTGACCAATAGAACCCTTGAAATTTAATCTTGTCCGAGAGGGTGCGAGTACCACGATGGCCACCACAAACTCCTTCGTGGACTTCGTAGAGTAAATTGGTGACCATATGAGTTTTTACACATCTGAGCAAAGGCTTGGTGAATGATCGCCGATATAGTATTCCATCAATGATCGTGTATTTTACGGCCACTTTTTTTATGAGTCTAGCCTTTGCTTGGTCCACGGGGAGGGCTTATTTTTCGATGTAATCTTGGATTTCATCTACCCAGTCCCTTTCTTGGTCCTCAATGTTGTTAATCTGAATCCAATCGATGGCAGGCGTATCTATGAATTCGATCTGGCAGTCCGCGTTCAGCTCTTCTATTTCTTGCTCGGTGATTCTGGAAAGGAGGTCTGCTTCTGCGTTGCCTTCCCTCATAATCTGGTTTAGTTCATAGTATTTGAAGTTTTTGAGAAGAGATTTTGCTAGACCGCAGTACTTGACTAGGACTGGGTTGTTTGTATCATACTCTCCCTTTATCTGATTTACTATAATTCAGAGTCACTATTTACTTCAATATTTGGGACCCCCATATCTCTAGCCAACTCCATGCCTACTATGATTGCTTCATACTCGTGAAATTACCCGAGATCGCAACGCGGGGCAGCACGGCGAGGCGGTTGTTTTTCGCGGATGTTTGGGACCTCGCTTTCGGGAAGGAGAGGAGTCGCCACGCGATTTTGTATTTTGAGCCCAAACGTTGAAAAACGGCTTAGTGAAAAAGGTGTCGTTTTTATTGGTAGCAAAAACTTGGAAAAGGCTTTGAAAATGGGTGTCGTTTTTATTGGTAGCAAAAACGTGACAAAAAGATTTTTTAGTACCTGAGATTGTTAGGTTCGGAGGTCACCTTACGTTTCGGGAAGAGTATTGTGAGATCACCCGAAACGCCTCGTATGACGAGTCTTTCTACCTTTCTCGAAATTGTGTGTGTGTGTATGTGTGTTTGCATTTTGAAAAATGGGGGCTTAAATGACAAGCTTAATCTTGGTTTGAATGTCAAACGTTGATTTTATGATTTTTTTTTGGAAAAGGCGAGCGTTTGAATGACAAACGTCGGTTTTGGAGCTTTTTAGGATAACAAGCGCGAGTGACGCGTTTTGAATCTTTAACTTATGTGTCAAAAGTTGACTTTTAAGAAAAGAACGTTTGAATGTCAAACGTCAGGTTTTGAGTTTTAAAGATGATCATTTGATTGCCAAATGTCACTTTGTGCACTTTGAAAGAGAGTTCGAATGACGAACTCCGGTTTTGAACCGGGCATTACATTGTTAGCGATTTTGCGGGAAAAAAGCATTAAATAATATGCGATCAATGAATCGTTTTGCGACTCGGACTTTTGATATGTAAATACTATCACGAGCCAAACGGCTCGGACTTGTAAATGACAGTAATTAAAATGCGGTATCAACGGAATCAAACGACCCGGATTTTAAAGGTGCGATCAACGAACCAAACGACTCGGACTTGTAAAGTTGCGTTATTTAAATGACAATCAACGAATCAAACGATCCGGACTTTAAAATGACTATCACGAACCAAACGGTTCGGACTATGAAATTGCGTAAAGTAAATGACATTCAACGGATCAAACGATCCGAACCGTTAAATGACGTAAAAATAAAGAAACGGGGCCGGAATGCCGTTTTAAATCGAGATTACTTCTCTTACGGGAGAGAAGAGGATCTGGGATTAAAACGTATCGGACCCCATCGACGGTGGCGCCTACATTTCAATAACTTTTGACCGAAACGGTTGTAGCGACTGGCGCGTAAACCGAGACGAAACGAGTGTTTATGGAGAGAGAGTGTTACTTATGGCTAGGGGTTGACTCTTTTGACTCGGTTGACGTATACGGGATATGGTTTAGTGTTTGGAAAGGTGTTTCGAGGTTGTTTGGTTCGTGTTTGGTTGAAATACGAGGTTTTCACGCAAATCGAGACAAAACGGGGCTCGGGAGGGGTTGGAATGGTGTTATGCCGTGGCTAATGGTGAAAATGGATAATGTTTTTCCTTTCAAATGTTTTGACAGCCTTCTGTATTTATAGGGTAAATTTGCAGAAGAGTCCGGACGGACTTATGCTGAATTTCAGGGGGTTTTGTGGTATTTTGGAAAATGGGAGGACTTACTGGCAATTCTGTTTTGCCTGTAAAACAGTCCGGACGGACTGTGACAACATCTCAGGGGTATTTTGGTCTTTTCACTCTGAAATCTGATTGATGTTGACCGGAGGGCTGTGGCATGTGTGCCACGTGTCCCTGTGACTCACCAGGGTTAGGGTTTTCGTCCCGTTATTCCCGGTTTTGTCCGTTTTTTAAATAACTGTCCGAAAAATGTCCGAAACGCTCATGGAAAGTGCCAGAAAGTGCGTTTTTCAGGAAAAACTGTACTTTTACGTGTGATAATTTGTGTTGAGTACGCTTTGATGTTGGGAGGCACGGGGCAGTCCCGGAACGTCTTGTTGGCTTGAGAAAAGGAGTTAACGGGTTCCGGTTAACCTGGAGCGGGCCAGTTAACTGATTCCGGTTAACTTTTAACGGATTTTGACGATCCGGATTTGGGTACTTACAGTTAGCCCCTCAGCGACATCACTTTCGAAGGAAGTGGGGTCATTGAAAAAGAAAAGGATCCAAATCGGGGGATGCCTTATTTGAAGAGACCTGAGAGGTCAGCTGGCTGGACCCTTAGCGGAAGGATTCCTACGTATCCCTAGCGGGAATCAAGCCGATCGTAGTTCATAGGTGCAAGGGCCGCGCGTGGGGAGCTTGACCTAAGCGAGACTGTTGTGAGGCGTCTGAACCTGAATGAAGACTATTGTGAGGCATCTGAACCTGAGTGGGACCATTGTGAGGCATCTGAACCTGAATGGAGACTATTGTGAGGCGTCTGAACCTAAGTTTACTGAAACTTTTGAGGGCGTGTGGTGCCTCAGACCGAGATTACTGAAACATTCGAGGGCGTATGGCACCTCAGACCGAGATTACTGAAACATTCGAGGGCGTGTGGCACCTCAGACCGAGATTATGAGGACGTGCTTGTCCTGAGATGAAGGCGTTCATGCCTTGAGATTGATTTTGGGAGGCGTTCGTGCCTTGGGGGTTGGACTTATAATGACAGCCAGGTTTTATTTGCTGGGGATATAGTGGAAATGACGGGAATGGCTGCGTCAAATGGATGTTATAACAACATGGAAGGATTGACGTTCTAACGACGGGGTTAGGAATGGGATGTGATCTCGGGAGAGACTGACACATTGCTAGGGAAAAGTGCTTAGAGTTCTAACAGAACTAGTTAGGAATTGGGGGGATTGACTGACGTTTCTTCTTAGACGGATGGTCTTAGGATCCTACTGGGGAGGAAGGTTCGGGCTTACGATGATGGCCGAAGAGGGATTGTTGTGCGGGTTTACCTAGATGGCCGCTGAATTGGGATGGTCGGGCTTACGATGACTGCCGGGGAAGTGGACGTTCACTTGCTGGAGTGAAAAGGTATTCGGGCTTACGAGGATGGCCGAAGAGGGATTGTTGTGCGGGCTTACCTTGATGGCCGCTGAAGTGGGATGGTCGGGCTTACGACTGGAGGCTGGAGAGATGAATTTTGGTGAAAATCAACGAGAATTTTGACGTCGGGAGACGGAATTTTGATTTAACGTTTGAAGACGGTTTCAGATTTAACGTCTTGAGACGAAACGTTACTGAAAACTAACTGAAAATTTAACTTCTGGAGACGGAATTGTTATTTAACGTTCGAAAACGGTTTGAAATTTAACATCTGGAGACGAAACGTTAGTGAAAACTAACGGGAAATTTAACGTCTGGAGACGGAATTGTGATTTAACGTCCGAAGACGGTTTGAGATTTAACATCTGGAGATGAAACGTTAGTGAAAACTAACTGAAAATTTAACGTCTGGAGACGGAATTGTGATTTAACGTCCGAAGACGGTTCGAAATTTAACGTATGGAGACGAAACGTTAGTGAAAACTAACGGGAAATTTAACGTCTGGAGACGGATTTGTGATTTAACGTCCGAAGACGGTTTGAAATTTAACGTCTGGAGACGGAACGTTAGCGAAAACTAACGGGAATTTTAACGTCTGGAGACGGAATTGTGATTTAACGTCCGAAGACGGTTTGAGATTTAACGTCTGGAGACGAAACATTAGTGAAAACTAACTGAAAATTTAACGTCTGGAGACGGAATTGTGATTTAACGTCCGAAGACGGTTTGAAATTTAACATTTGGAGATGAAACGTTAGAAATGTCTAACCAGGATTTAATCTCGGGGAGGAGACATTAGAAACGTCTAACCATGATTTAATCTCGGGGAGGGGGTGTTAGAAAGGTTTAACTTGGGGAAATTTTATACTTTTGGGGGCCAAAAGGGGTAAAATTGAAATTGAGAGAAGCTGAGGGGCCAAAATGGCAAGGAATCTTTTATCTTGCAAAAGAGTCCGGCCGGACTGAGACTGAATTTGACCAGGTTCAAATCAACAACAGGCCGACGCAAACCAGTAACATTCCACCATATTTTCAGGCGAGAGAAGAGAGAAAAGAGAGAAAAATTCTTTCGCCTTTTGCGAGTTTTGTCCGAATCTTCGAGGGAAAATCATCATGGATGCCAGTTTGGAACCAAGGGCTCGCCATAGGAGGACCGACAACGAGAGAGCGAGGTTGGTGAGGACCATTCGGACCACCGCTCTTCCTATGAATCCAACCGAGTTTTATCCGGCTCGGGACACTCATAAGTCCAAGGAAGGGATCGAAAGACAGATAAACATCCTCTAAATTCCGTTAATTTTTAGAATGTTGTAAGTACCCCAATCTGGATCACCCTCTTTCGAGCACACGTGAAACACCGCAGACTCACACAAACGCAGTCTCGAATACCCGTAACCCTCAAAAACCCAAAAAACCACCAACCAAACCAAGGAGGGGCCTTTCTGGGACAAAAAAGCACAAAAGGACTTTAGAGGAATTTTTCAGAAATTGGAAAAGCAGAGTTGGTCCGTACGGACCTCTTTGTTGCCATGATTACTGAATCCTCTTAAAGTTCAAGATATTCCCTCAAAATCCCGGAAGTAATAATTACTCAGCTTCATGGGAGATCCGTACGGACCTTTATGCATGCAAGTTGGTCCGTACGGACCTTCTTGCTACCAGACACCATCATTGCTGAATCTTCTTAAAGTCCACATATTTCCTCAAATCGAGGAAAATCAAAATCTTGGATTACCTGGAAGGTCCGTACGGACCTTCTTGCACAAAATCCATGGCTATAAATAGAGGGCTCCCCCTCCCTCATTTCACACATCTCCCTCTTCTCTCCTCTCCCCCAGCCTTCTGGCACCCCTCTAAGTCCTCTCGAGGCACTCCCAGCCCCTTTCGGATCCTTCCGAGGCCTTTCGAGCTCCCTTGTGGTGCTCTGAAGCCTCCCCGGGTGCTCCCGCGATGCTCCCGCGCTGCCCCGAGGCACTCTCGAGGTATTCGGAGGCCCCTCGTGGTACTCCGAGGCCTTGCCTGGTCTTTCCCGTGGCGTCCCGGCTCTTTCCGAGTCAAACCAGCAACTTGGACGCACGCCGAAACTCTGCCCGAGTGATCCCTGACATCCCAACGCATGCTGAACCTCTGCTCGAACGATCCCTGCGATCCCAACGCACGCCGAAACTCTGTCCGCAGACAACCGGCACATCCCAAAGCAATCCCGGTCCGTCCTGGAACACTATTCCCTCCTCAAACACTATTCCCCCGCGGAAGACAGATGCGAACCAACATTGGTAAGGCTTCCTTCCTACACTATTTAAATTCATTTCAATAAGCAGTGTACAATGTAGACATCTGATACAGCATGCATTTTTAAAAGCACATACACACACACAACATTTAAAGAATAAGGGGGTACCGAAAGACTCGTTTTTACGAGGCGACTCGGGTGAGCTCTAATATTCTAATATTCTCTTCCCGAGGAGTCATCTGACCCCTGAACTCAAAAATCTCATCACACAAAAACAGTTTATTTTTAAACTGATGCCCTTTTTCAATGTTTTGGGCTTAATAAAAATGGCGTGGCGACTCTACAAATCAAACACACAGCGAGACACCTCCAACGCAAAAAACGGAATAAAGCCAGATGCCGGGGCGCGGTTGCGCTGCCTCTCGGATCCGGACAACTTTCCTAAAAATAAGCGACACAATGCGAGATGCCGAGGCCTCCGCGCGCGAGCCGGATCCGGGTAATTTCAAATGTGCATTCTTTAAATTTTAGGAATTTGATTAGAAATGAGTTAGGGTTCTTGATGCCCGAATTGGGGCTTTTGACTTTGCTATGTGCCTTTGTCAAAATTGACTAAACTTTAGTTCAATTGACATTATGGGTAGATAACATAAAAATTTTGGTTGCAAAATTCCATGTCTAGGGGTGTTTTCCGAAATTAAAGTAAGTTTACTTTGGGACGGAGTAATTTTTCGAAATGTTCGAAATGTTTGAAAGTTTCGACTTCGACGGATTTTTCGAGATGTTTTGAAAGTTTCGGGTTCGACGGAATTTTCGAAATGTTTTGAAAGTTCCGAATTCGACGGATTTTTCGAAATGTTTTGAAAGTTCCGAATTCGACGGATTTTCCGAAAGGTTTTGAAAGTTCCGAATTCGACAAATTTTTCGAAATGTTTTGAAAGTTCCGGGTTCGACGGAGTTTTCGAAAGGTTTTGAAAGTTTCGGGTTCGACGGAGTTTTTGAAAGGTTTTGAAAGTTCCGAATTCGACGGATTTTTCGAAATGTTTTGAAAGTTCCGGGTTCGACGGTGTTTTCGAAAGTTCCGGGTTTGACGGAGTTTTCGAAATGTTTTGAAAGTTCCGGGTTCGACGGAGTTTTCGATATGTTTGAACTCTTTTTTTTTGGGATTTTGGACCGTTAATATTCCAACTGGGATGAACATATTTTAGGAAAATGAACCGTTAATGAACGGGTTTTTGAAACTGAACATACTCCAACCGGAATGGAAATATTTTAGGAAAATGAACTATATCTGTGTTTCATTATTTCGATATGCGTTTGTGCATTATGTAGATGTTGTTTCTGCAGTAACGTATTTTTGCCGTGTTCACCTGCAGGGGCGAGGGCCGGTTAACGTTCGCAACTTGAAGAGCAGGGGAGCCTTTGAGGCTGTTCGAGCAATGTGGGAGATGCTCCCAGACGAGGCTCGGGACGGAGAGAGGAGTCCACATCAGTTTGTGTTTGACTCCAGCTTAGCGGGGTTTATCAGCGCAGTAGCCGTGGTGGCTTTGACGCAGAGGGCGAGGGTCTTGCATGTCGCTCTGAGCGAGTACTGGTGGGACACGACCCACACGTTCCATTTTAGGTGGGGGTGGCGACCGTGACTCCCACTGATTTCGCGGCGATTACCGGGTTGCCATTATGGGGCAACACACTTGTGTGGGTGGATGGCTACACCATGGAACAGTTGTCAGAGCTGCTGGGTTTTGATATTACCGATGCCAGGGGCTTGGGTATTCGGTACGGGCCGATGGAGGCTCATCTGAGGATGGGTATTGAGGATTATTTGGCGGGGTCCCCTAGGATGACAGCAGAGCGTCTGGCTCGAGGGTTCTTATGGTTTGCTTTGTCAGCTACCCTGTTTCCCACTGCTGACACATCATGTCACTTCCCTCTGCTCGGCTCGCTGACTGATCTGGATGCCGTGAGAGGGTTCGCATGGGGGGAGGCTGGTCTGTCCAAGCTCTACCATGCTTTGGATAGGTTCTCACGGGGAGAGGAGAACACTTTGGGCTGCTTTGGGTTCGCCTTGGATGTAAGTTCCCTTCTTTTTTTTTCTTCCTTGTCTCATTTGTACTCGTATGTATCTGCATTGTAGCTGACATAACTTTCCATGTGTTTGACAGGTGTGGTTCTTGGAGGTGTTCCACCCGCAGAGGTGGGAGACCAGGGAGGAGTATGCGTCCTTGTTCACTGCCATGTTGATTTGGTAGAAGGCGGCGAAGAAGCCGGCAACGTCGAGGGAGCGTACTCGGCTGACATATGAGGAGGTGTATCTAGCCATGAGCCAAGAGTTTTCTAGGAGGATCCAGCTGACTTGGTGGAGCCGGATTGAGGCTTTTGTGGTCTAGGCTGCTAGAGAGGTCACACGTCGGCGGAAGCTGCTAGTTGGGCTTCATTGTGACGCGATGTACTTGGGGGAGAGGGTGACCTATCAGCATGGCCCGGGGTCTCTTCCTTTGGATCCGATGGACCCGCCTCTACACATGCAGTATCCTTTGCTGATACAGATGGAGGATCTGCAGCGGTACAGACAGGGCGTGTTTTATACTGAGTTTATCATAGAGGGCGCCGACTATGACATCTTCGTGAGGACGAGGCTGAGGAGCCCGCATGTGCTGCACAGGGAGGGCAAGGGCCCTGCATATCCCCGGGACTACCCGTTCCCTCGCGCTCGGCTGGCGTATGAGGGGCCCGATGATTCTCGCAGGCGACTAGTGATCCCTATTCCGGAGGAGCCGAGGCCTTGGTACAGAGTGGATCCCAATGCCACGGTGAGTGTTTTGATTTGACTTTCTGTACTTGATAGTAGCATTCTGCAAATGTTGCATCTGTGCTGTCTGTTTATCTTTTAACGACTTTCCTGATTTGCAGGTGTCTGGCCGTACTTACAACCAGGCCGTGAGGCGTATGGATGGGATAGCCAACTACGCCAGGAGACTCGTGGAATCCCTGTGGTGTAGTTCCCGGAGGAGTGCGGCTGTGCATGAGCCAATGCCATCTAGGCCGTCTGCAGTGAGAGATTCGTCTGCCTCCACGACTGGCGGGGCATGTAGGTGTTAGTGCCCTAGGCCTATAGAGATAGACCTTTATGTAATGTCATTGTTCATTTATATATGAGATTGTTTATTTGATTATTATATGTGTTTGCATGTTTAGTTATAATAATCGTGTCCCTGGTACTTATGAAGCACTAGTATGAAGTCTAATGGATAATCATGTGATGATTATATGCATGGAGATGCACATTAGATTCATGGGTACTTGTTAGAGAACAAGGTACTGGACTTGACCCATTATGAGATTTATGTCATGGTCATATGTCATAAATAAATCTCATATAGTCATATCATTGATATCCTTTGACCTGAGATTATCATCGTCTTCCACTCGATGAATATCATGTTTGATATAGTTTAACGTTGTCTTTAACCGGACAACAATAAGGGCTATTATTGGCATGATATGATTCTTGTTGGGAAGAATGATAAGTCAAGATGGAAACTTGTCCCTCGTAAAGAGAGATGTTTGCTTGGCCACTCGTGAGTAAGATTGATGTAGTGCATGGCCATGCCCGAATGAATTAATATGATTAATGTCATTCGATTAATCAATTTACTTGGTAACTGTGATGTACCCGATTTTTTTTGTGAAAATCAAAACGGAGTCGCCACGCCATTTTTGTTTTAAGGGCCAAAACTTTGAAAAATGCCCGGAATCAAGAGATTTGGGTTCGGAGGTCATGTTACACGCCGGGAAGGACGTTAGTGTGCACCCGGAATGCCTCGTAAAACGAGTCTTCCAAGCTGAAAATCATTTGTGTGTGTGTGTGTGTGTTTTGGCCAAAATAATTTGAAACTCAGAAAAGTAAAAATTGGGATATCCTTTTAAGACTTTAAACTGATCCCATGATTTTTTGGAAGATTTTTGGATTGAGATTTGGTACTCAAAAGACCTTTTGAAGTTGAGAGCCACTTCTGCCAGAATGAAAAAGGCAGTGGACCTTTGACTTTGAAATGGACTTTAGGGCTTCAAAAAATCAGAATCTGGAAAAATTCCGAGAATGAAAGTTTCCTAGAACATATTAAATAGGGTTTCTGCAAAGGAACTTTCCATTTTGGGGGTGATTTGAGGGGCCAAAACCTTCTGGAAATCTCAGATATGAAATCTGGATTTCCAGAAACTGATGAACTGACCTTTAAAAGAAAAATTGAAAAAAGGAGTTTTACTCACTTAAAAAATAAAATGAAAATATGTATGGAAAGCTCTGGATGTTGGCTACAAAAAGTATTTTGTAGTCAACACCCAATTCCAAGTTTTACTGGGTTCAAAAAATAGGAAAATGGACTGAGGTCTCAGAACAATGCTACTGGACAGCAAGATGTTCTTGAGGGAAAATGTGATTTTTGGGGGACTTGCATCTATGTTCACCCCATTTTCATCCCTAGACTTGATACCACTACTTTTTGTTAAGTGGTTATCATATTCAAGTCATCCTTGGGGAATTTATGGGGTTTAAACATGTCCTTTGCAAAGGGAAAGGGGATATTTTGTAGAAATGAAATTAAAGAGACAAATCAACTAGAGATTTAAAATGTGGACCATTTGAGATGGTCATTCATGAAGATGAACTTCAATATGACCATCTTGGGTCAAAACTTAAGTTAAACTAGACATCAAGTAGATCCAAGTAAGAAGAACAAGATGAACAAGAGGTTAAAAGAGGATTTTAGGGTTTTGAGAAGGAGGGCTTTACCAATGGTGACACCCTATCTTCCTAGGCTTGGAATTTGACTTGAGGAGTATCAAGATTTGGTGTTTGGCTTGAGGAGTATCAAGGTTTGGTGTTTGGATTTGTGTTTGGAGTGAGATTGGGAAAGATTCAAGAGAAAATGATGGCAATCTATGGATTCCCACTGTTTTCTCTCTATATTTCGCCAGAGTTTCGTTGCTGTGATCAAATTGTGTTCTGTAAACTGAGAGAGGAGGGTTTAATTTATAGCCCTCTGTGAGAGGCAATCCTATCCGCACGGAGGGGTTCGTAGGCGTGCACTGTTCATCTGCTACAGTGCTGGCTTTTGGACAGGAAAAATATTTTTTTTAAAATTCAAACTGAAGCTGTTTTTCAACTTACCAATTCGGGTTTTTTCCATTTCTTTTGCTTTTTAGGATTCCTTTCTTGGTTTAACTTTAAATGGCAATGCCCATTTTACCCTTGCTTTGTTAAAAAGGTTAGGGTTTGTTAGAAATGTTGGAAATGTTAAAACTTTCGTTAATTTTCTAACGAAAATACTAACGGCTCAAATTGGAGCACTTACAGTAGCCCCTCGGCGACGGTGCTTTCGAAGGAAGTGGGGTCGTCGATAAGAGTAAGGCTCCATTTTTGACGGGATGATCAGGTGATCGAGTGGCTGGATCTAGCGATAGGCTACCTACGTATCCCTAGTGGGAATCAAGCCGGCCGTAGTTCGGGTCTTTGACCCTGGGATGATGGCGTTTTAGGTGCCTCGAACCTTGATGAGTTCTGCAGTCGGTTGCTGGAGAGAAACTCTGCTGGGGATAAGAGATGATCATTTTGATCGGAGGGCTATCCGCTCTGCTGGGGATAGGAATGACCATTTTTGGTCTGACGGCTGAGGTTGTATATCCGCTCTGCTGGGGATAAGAATGACCATTTTTGGTCTGAGGGCTATCCGCTCTGCTGGGAATAGGAATGACCATTTTCGGTCTGATGGCTGAACCTAATGATAGGCTACCTACGTATCCTTAAGAGGAATCAAGCCAGTCGTAGTTCGGGTCTTTGACCCTGGAGTGACTGCATTAGGGAAGTTACCCTATGGTTTGACTATTTTTGGGGAGTCGCCCTATGGTTTGACTATTTTGGGGAAGTCACCCTATGGTTTGACTATTTTTAGGAAGTCGCCCTGAGATCTGACTATTTTTGGGAAGTCACCCTATGATTTGACTATTTTTGGGAAGTCACCCTAAGATTTGACTATTTTTGGGAAGTCGCCCTGAGATCTGACTATTTTTGGGAAGTCGCCCTAAGGTTGTGACTGTTTTTGGGAAGTCACCCTATGATCTGACTGTTTTTGGGAAGTCACCCTATGATCTGACTGTTTTTGGGAAGTCACCCTAAGATTTTGACTGTTTTGGGGAAGTCGCCCTAAGATCTGACTATTTTTGGGAAGTCACCCTATGATCTGACTATTTTTGGGAAGTCGCCCTATGGTTTGACTATTTTGGGGAAGTCACCCTATGGTCTGACTGTTTTTGGGAAGTCACCCTAAGATCTGACTATTTTTGGGAAGTCACCCTATGATCTGACTATTTTTGGGAAGTCACCCTAAGGTTTTGACTGTTTTGGGGAAGTCGCCCTATGGGTTGACTATTTTTGGGAAGTCACCCTGGTAATAGTTTCGGTTTGTCGAATTAGGGGATGATTGCTTTCCTCGTTTTGTGGCCGGGGTGATAGCGTTTAGGTGCCTCAAGCCTTGGAGATGGCGCCTTAGGTGCTTCGAACCTTGGTGATGGCGTCTTAGGTACCTCGAACCTTGATTTGAAGGGATCGGTCTTACTTTTGCTGCCGAGGATAATGGGAAAAGAAGCGGGATTCCGTTAACTTCGCTGGGGATTTTGTTAGCCTAAGTTGGAGTTTAGTTCAGGAGTATGAACCTAAATGGGGACCTAGTTCAGGAGTATGATTCTAAGTCGGGGTTTGGTTCAGGAGTATGAACCTAAATGGGGACTTAGTTCAGGAGTATGATTCTAAGTCGAGGTTTTAGTGCCTGAGGGAGACTATTTGAAGGTGTTCTCGCTGGGGAAGATTCGGGCTTACGAGAACTATCGGGGAAAAGGGTGACCGTATTGGTCAAGCGGCTGGACCTATGGTAGGCTACCTACGTATCCTTAAGAGGAATCAAGCCAGTCGTAGTTCGAAAACTGCTGGGGATGGTCTTTGATGGTTTGACGGTATTTGGGAGTCACCCGAGGTTTGACTGTTTTTTGGGAAGTCGCCCTAAGATTTGACTATTTTTGGGAAGTCACCCTAAGATTTGATGATAATGTTCTTTTAGAAAAGTAGTTGACTAAGATATGCTTTCATACATCTTTGTGCTTACCCGTAGCCGGGGAAGGACTGAGGCTACGGCTGATGTTGATGAAGAGTTGTTGGGCTGCCGTTCGTGGGACGGTTTCTGCTGACGATTTGCTGTCTTTGGAGGCATTTTGACCTGAAGGAGGAATTTGGTTGAGTCTGCATCTTGCTGGTGATCGTCAACCTTGTAGAAGTTGTTGAGCTTGTCTTCGCATTGGGACTTCTTGCTTTTGAGAACTTGGTGTCTCTGACCGCATTGTACTTGAGAACTTGGCATCCCTGCCCGAACTGTATTTGGGAATTTGGCATTCCTGACCGATTTGCATTTGAGAGCTTGGCGTCTCTGACCGATTTGTATTTGAGAACTTGGCGTCTCTGACCGTATTGTATTTGGGAATTTGGCGTTCCTGACCGATTTGCATTTGAGAACTTGGCGTCCCTGACCGAACTGTAGACATTGGAGGTGGTCTTCATTGGGGGCTATTTTCATCCATTTGTGGACATTGGAGGTCATCTTTGGTGACGATCATCCTTACCGAAAAGGGGGATTTGATTTCACGTTTGAATTCCTGCATTCGTTAGTGAAGAGGAAGATGCATATATAACATTCATGATGACAGATGCATGCATGGAACTAAAAATGATTATGAGATGATGCATTTACTTGCTTTCGAAGATGCACTTAGCCTACGCTTTTTGGCAGGGAAATTACGATTTATGATTTTCAATCACTTAGGATTTTTCCTATTGATTCAAGTTTTGTGCATGCTACATGAGCCCTTGGGAGATTTTTGTGGGGATGCATGGTGATGTATGTGTCTGGAGATTGTTTGGAACAGATTTTGAGCACGTGGGGGATGAGAACCCTTGATCGCGATTTAAACAGCGATTGTTGGTGAGGTTTTGTCAGCAGTATCACATGGACCTCAATTTTGATGAGATTGGATTCGGATCCCGGGTCTTGGTTGACAGTTTCCCTCTCAATCTTGGTCATTTGGGCAATCTTGCCGATGTGCTCTGTGGCGCGTTGATATGAGTGAAGCTCTCTTTCATTTGGGTGGTTTGTGACTTCGGCCGAAACCTTGTTCGGAGAATGATTTGATGAAATTGCTAATGCAGGGGGAAACCCAGATCTTAAGTTCCAATGCTACGGGAAGCTGCTATGTACCAAGTTCTGAGGCTGAAAACCTAGTTGTTGATGTGACTAGACCTTTCTTGTGACTTGATAAAATTCAGGTTCAAAGGACCAGCTTGACAAAGCCCCCGGATCCTGAGTAGGCAAAGTCCAGACTTTGAAGAAGTGACTTGGCGAATCTATCTCGGAGTGAAGAACCCAATGTGGACCCAAAGATGACTATAGAAGCCCCAAACTTGAAGAGCCGATACAGAGAACTCGGGAGAACCGCTTAGCAAGCCCCAGCGTGAAGAAATTCAGAGTAGTCTTATTGCAGACAGAGTCATTATGTGGCCGAGGGGGTACCCATCTTTTCAAATCTTAGTCAACCAGTCACTGGACAAGACTCAGAAACGTTTACGTGCAGGGGCACATCTTTCGAAAAGTGGGAATGAATCCCGATTTTATGTATACACACTCGCTTTAGGTTTGACTCTTTTGAGAGAGTATAAGCATCACAAGGCGTGGAAAAGTGTATGGAAGCCCCGCCGACGTAAAGACGAAGTTTGGCTCTATTTCCCTAGGATGGAGAGAGAGAAGACTTGTCGAGACACTTGAAAACTTGTCTTATCTGTGATGATCACAAAGCTGCTTAAAACCCTTTGTTAATGTTCGGGTTATTCCATCCCTAAATCTGATATGAACAAATATTTTGATTAATCACAAGGAGAAACCAACTGATATCGAGAATCAAGCTCGAAAAGACGGAATGTGTATAGGGACGATCCTTGATGAGACCGGATTTTTTTTTTTTGAGATTTGTTTGTGATTTCGACCGGACCATTTCTGGTTGCCTACGTTCCCTTCATTATGAAGAGCTCAGGTCGCCGTAGTTCGGGCTTATCCCGAATGAAGAGAGAATGAGTGCGAAAATTCAAGACTTTGAGGTTCTTTTGGGAATTTGAGGATTGTAGATTCGAATAACATATCCCCTTAGAGTGTCCATGAAAGACACGGATGCGGAGCCCCAGTGGGACATCCACGGCAAGTGTTTGTGGAGTAGAAATGAATTATGCTCACATGAATCAAATTTGAATTTGCACAATCTTTGATTGGTAATTTTGAGTCAAAATGGATTAGATTCCAATTTAAGCAAGCAATGAACCATTAATTTGATTTAGATTTTATGATGAAATTGCTATCCGATAGGAAATTGCAGCTGGGTTTTCGGGCTTCGATCGGCCATCGGGTAATTTTGGAAGTTATGACCTCTTAAAGTGAGAGGTCGGCTGGGCCTTTTGCTGACTGAACCTCTAAAAATGAGAGGTTGGCTTGTAGGGATGTGCTTGGAAAATCTATGGCGGGGAAGATTGATTGCCTCCAAGAATGAGAGGTCAAATTTTGACTTTGGCCAAAGGCGAGGGTAATGGGAGTATCCTCTAAAATCGAGAGGATGGCTTAGGATTGATTTAAGGTAGTGGTGAGAGGAATATCCAAGCTATTGACAACTTTTCGCGAACTTGCGAGAATTCAGGCTCCTTTTTGATCATCGGAGAGCTTCTTGAGAAGTCGGGGATTTTTTACTGAATGGTGAGGATCGACAGTCCTTCTTTTTTTTTTGAATTTCTTGCTTGAACTATTTCTTTCTTTTTTGTTTTTTTTTTTTTTTTTTTTTTTGTTTGTTTTTTTTTTTTTGCTTGGAAGGCCTCCTGAGGAGTTGAGGATTGTCTTTGTCCTTCCTTCATGGCTTGAGATATTTTGCGCATCGCCGACTCTCGAAGCTAACTTCTTGGGCTCGCTTGGACTTTCTCTCAGTAAGGAGCAAAAATGATGGCTAAACCGGGTTTCAAAACTGATGGAGAAAAATTCCTCTAGTAATAAAAACCGAGCAAGTGTACTCACTACCGGTGTAGCAGTATGCACAAGCAGGGGTCGAACCACAGAGACTTGTTGGTAAACAAATGCAGTAGAAGTAATGAATATAGTAACCACAGATTTTTGATTTGAGAATAATAATCTAATCCTAAACAATAAATAACAAACCTTAAAACTAAAGAACGCGATTTAAACAGAACGAATTAACTCAGATAAACACGGAGATTCACGGATTGGATTCACAATTACTTTCACCCTATGCTATTTTTATTGCTGAAAACATTAATCTCAAACTATGATTCATTCACAAAAGTAAGGATTGGGACGGTGTGGTGCCCGGATTGCAACCCTTTTAATTATTATCAAGCTGCGTTTTCTGTTACGGCCACACAACAATCAAATAATTAATCAACACAATAGAATATTAAATCTAAACCCTTTTGATTTCTATTATGGCCTCAATTAGGTTTAATCTTCAAAACAGTGTTCAATTGTATCAATCCCCAAATTAATGGCAGAATCAATACCCAAATAATTAAAAGATTAATGTTTCGAAGAACTAGAAAGAGATCAATTGGGAAGAATTAAATCAATAGCATAAAGATCTAGTAATCGCTACAACCAATCCGCAAATCTAAAGAACTTAGCTACGCAAAGACATAACGAAAACAATAATGATCATAAAATAAAAGAACATCAAAACCTGAGAGATCCGGAATTGATGAGCAATAATTGTCTACGAAAACTCAAAACCTAGAACAAAAATAATATCCAAGATTGTTTTTAAAAACTGCTGTTGAAGTATAAATACTCTAGGGCCAAATACAAGGGAAAAAAGTGCGAAAAGTCGAGACTGCCCATCATAAGTTGCCGAAATCTGGTACTGAAAACGGGACAAGCGCGGCCGCTCTGGGTTGAGCGCGCCCGCGCACTTTGGCAGTAACCCTGGCCTTCAAAACGACGTCACTTGAGCGCGGCCGCTCTGGGTTGAGCGCGCTCGCGCTGGTTGGCCGAGAATTGCTCTTCAAAATCTTCAATGGAGCGCGGCCGCTCTTAGGTAGAGCGCGGCCGCTCTGGTGCCTGGTACTGCATCTCGAATTATTTTCCAATTTCCTTGCTCTGCTCCGCTCCAACTTGGTTTCCTTGCCATTTTATTGACCAAAATCAACACTTAATCATCCTTTTCCCCTGTACTCATAAACACTCAACAACCGTATTAAAACAACATAAAACTCGGGATTTTTAGCCTAGAATAGGTTCGTAAACATGTAAAATGGGTGTGTAAAAACACATCCATCAAACACCCACAAACTATCCTTTGCTCGTCCCGAGTAAAACAGAACTAAACTAAGCTATCGAACAAAAATAAAACTACACTACAAAAACAAAACACAATATTTTTGGGATGTTCTCTTCAAAACGGGAATCATGTCGGCCAGACAGTCTCAGATCCTTACACAATATAATCACAAACATGCTATCATGAATTATCAACTAACATTACATTAAAGCAAAAACCCACAATTTTCCACCGCGGCATGAATAATGAAGTGAAGTCTGGTAGATCATTGTCACACTCTAAGATTATTTATGGATTCACTAAATGACGCTCTAACATAATGTGTATCAAATACAAACAAAAAGGGACACTCATATGCATGTTTACACAATTGTCAACCCGGCTACTTGATAACGAAATGAAGATATGACTCTAAGCGTTATGGTGCGAAGGATCGCATGGCTCGGTTCACGGTTACAAATGAAGGCAAGGACATACGAATCGGGAAGCGAAACTAAGAAGCCTTCTTTTTATGTATACATCCTCACTATGATAATTCACTCCGCTCACCCTTTTTCTTCCCAATGTGCCAACCCACAAACTAAAACTTTTGCATACATACACAACATCGGGTTGAGCACATTCCCTTATTTCTGGGGCTTTTTCTAATTTCCAACTTTTGACACAATGGAGGGGCAAGAATTTTTTTTTTTTTTCCATTTTTTTTTCTTTTTTTTTTTTTTTTTCTTTTCATTTGAAAGAACATATATACAAACACATACTCTTTCTTTTCTTTTTTTTTTTTTTTTTTTTTTTTTTTTTCTATGCCCCTCTTCATTGTATTTCACACCCCATTTTGCATTTTTGACCCCAAATTGTGCATTTAATTCCACTCATCCCAAATTCACCCCAAATTCCCATTCAATCCCTAGTTCACTTCCCGGAAGGTAAGACATCCTAAAATTAAGTGAAACGGGTAGGAAAAAGGGTAACAAATGATGGCGAATGGCGGTCTAAGTTTCCATTCTTTTCTATTAAAGCTCAACAAGTGTTCTAGCGGAAACTATTATTTACTGGGGTAGAAAGCTGAAGGCACACAAAAGGGTTGAAAGAATAAGCCATATGTATCAAAATAGCCTAATGACATGTTATTGACAATCATGCAAACCATGTTCTAGGGACCCCGAGAATGCACAAGTGATCCCATAAAGGGCACCTAGAGTGACAACAATGATCAATGATAAATGGAAGTGAGAGGTGGTGCAATCGTGGTTTATTGTTTCAATGTAACCCTAGTTCTCAAATCCAAGATAACATAATGACTAACACATAACACTCAATCATCACTGACGCAGGCCAACATATCCCAAAATAAAGAGAACAAAAATTTTTTATAAAATTTTTACTAAACTAAAAACAAATAACAACCTAAACTAACATGGTGATAAGCAGAATGAAGCACAGATACCCCCCACCCACAAACTAAAAGATAGCATTGTCCCCAATGCAATTAACTATAAACTCAGGGTAGGGATACCTCAACCGATCCTTGTGGCGGATAACCCCATTGGCTAGAAGAGCCTCCGGGGAATTCTGGCTAGCTGGCTGCTTGCCACTACTCTCCTTGTCCGGATGAGCACTTTGGGAAATTGTTCTTTGCTTCTTTGCAGTGCTTGCGGCGGGAGCGTGGCGGAAGCTGTGGCCATGTGTAACCAGTAGGAGGCAACCGACCAAGAATTTGGTCCAACCTACTATCGTGCTGGGCCCGCCATACTTGGTTCGCCTCGATCTCACCGTACTACGTCGTCAATAGCTCTCACCCTATCATCATTCGCAGCCTGTCTCTGCTCTAGGGCGGTAAATCTCTGATCAAATCGCAGCTCCATCGCCTCCAGCTGATGCGACAAATAATACAAACCCTCAGCTGGGTTTTCTCTCCAGTCTTCGACTATATCATCCTCTTGTTCTTCCTCTTGTTCTTCCTCTTCTTCCTCCTCCTGTTCTTCTTCCTGCTCCGGCTCGACCACATTTACCCCCTTGGGGTGGCTCTTGTCCCTAATCTTTCTCTCGGTAATTGTAGGCTCCAAGCCTATGTCCCTAGGGATATTTGTGAAATTAACACCCGAGAACCCCATCAAACCCGTGATCATTAAGGGGTAATTGTAGCTATTCTTCGCCATCTGCTGATACGTCCTGTTAATTTCATGGGCAATGATTGACCCGGTGTCAATTTGTTGCCCTGTCAGTATGACATTCATTAATGCAGCTCTACGCCACCCAACCTCGTGAGGTCGGGAAGATGGGAGCACCCTCTCACAGATAATCCTATGAAGGTACTTCATATGTGGTGGAAGAAATTTAGAAGCAATTAACACCCCCTTATGCACAGTTGGGTCAAGGGGAAGACCACCAAATGTTCCAATTAGGTGTAGGTTACCTTTGGGGTTGTTCATCATTTGTTTTTCAAGTTGCAAGAAGGCACAGGTATTGGCTTGCACATGTCTAGGGAGGTTGTAATATGATATAATTCTCTCCCGGGTATATCCCACCTCTCTACCCCGCACATACGAAGTGTTATGTAGCCCTTTTCTAGCGGCTGCATTAGCATAAAATTCACGCACCAACTCGCGATTCTCCTCCTTCAGCTGGGGCAACCAATAAGTTTTGCCAACCATACCCCGCTACAATATTATCTAGCCCCATATCCGTAATGTCTATCCCTTTCTCTACGTTAAAACTTCGTCCGGCATAAGCATTAAAAAATTTTAACGCATCAACACCCACAAATCTATTTTCATCGAACAATGGTGGTGGAACCGGGGTTTTCTTTGTAACTCTTTTACGCTTAGGATTAGAGGTAGACATTGTATCGACACAATTGAGTAGGACAATGCAATAAAATTCAAAGATTCTTACCCCTTTAAAGCTCGCCGGAAAACTCGCCGGAGTATGCCGGAATTTGTCGCCGGACTTTGGGAAGGAGGCCGGAAAATCAACCCCAATTCTTTGCAAACAAGAACCCACTTCAATTCAAGCTTAATCCCACTTGCTTCAACCGGAAAGCTCTCAAGAACACCCTTCTTCAAAATTTCGAAATTTCTCAATCTCCGCCGGAATTAATGGCTTTTGGGGAAGGGAATTGGCTTTAGCTTGGTGAATCAATGGTGGGTAGGGTGATTTTTGGGTTGGAAGGGAGGGGATTTGGGGTTTGAGAGAGGAATTTAGGAGAGAGAGAGAAGAGAACTCGTTTTTTTTTAGAGAGAAGAATGGAGGGGCGGCGGTTTGTTATGAAAGAAGAGGGCCAGCATCTGTTTTAGGGTTATTTGAATTTTCGTAATTTTAGCTCGAGCGCGGCCGCTCTGCCTTGGAGCGCGTCCGCGCTATATGACGTTGCTCATGTTTTGATTTTTAATGAGCGCGGCCGCTCTGCGCTTGGAGCGCCAGCGCAGCCAGGCCGAGAACGGACATTTTTCCTTTAAATGCGCGGCCGCTCTATGTACGGCGTGCCCGCGCACCCTAGCAGCCGTAATTTCATCAGGTTTTGGCCCTTTCTTCGCCTTGAAGTTCACAAACTTCCGTTTAACCGAGTTGTGTGCTATCACGCACATCACCACAAACACACATACAAGCGTAATATCTATTGACAAAACTCAAAAGTAAATATTTTGGAGGGTGACAACTATTTACACTCCCCTATAAACCCACAAACTCGGAGAGACCCATAATGGGTGACACAAAACTTTTGTTCGACAAAAATATGTCAAACATTTGACCGCACTTTCGCTGCCTACGTCCCCATTAATGTGAGCGGACTACCCACATTAATAGGCTCAGGTCACCGTAGTTCGACACGTTCTATACTACGACTCGAAAACGGTAAATAAATTTTTTATTATTTTTTTTTTTTTTATGAATACCCCCACCCACAAACTAAGAATTTGCGATGTCCTCATTGCATAAACAATTTCCAACGCGAATTCAAAGCTAACGAGTAGTGATAGACTGAATATAAAGACAGAAAACAATAAAAGTTACCTACGGTTGGGTTGCCTCCCAACTAGCGCCTTTGTTTTAAGTCTTTGGCTCGACATGATGCTCATGATTTCTCATTTAATTTCCGGTGCATCCACCAACACCACCACATCAATTTCCTCCAAGATAGACACCCCTTCGTGATAGGGCTTGACTCGATGCCCATTCACCTTGAATGTACTTCCGTTTTTCAAATCTTTGAGCTCGACCGCTCCATGTGGAAATACTTTCACCAACTCATAAGGGCCCGACCATTTGGAGCACAATTTGCCGGGAAAAAGTCTCAATCGAGAATTGAACAATAAGACCTTCATACCCGGACTTAAGAATTTCGGCTTCAAGTACTGATCATGGTATCTCTTGGTTCTTTCTTTATACAGCTTGGCACTTTGGTAGCTGTCTTGCCTCAACTCCTCAATCTCATCCAAATCAAGCATCCGTTTCTCACAGCCTTCATCAAATCCATGTTGAGTTCCTTCACGGCCCAATATGCTTTGTGTTCCATCTCAACCGGAAGGTGACACTCCTTGCCATACACAGTGCATGCGGACTCATCCCAATGGGAGTTTTGTAGCGGTCTGATATGCCCATAATGCATCATTGAGCTTCAAAGCCCAATCTTTTACGTTTGGCGGTTGTCTTCTCAAGAACCCCCTTGATTTGGCGGTTGCTAACTTCCACTTGCCCGATGTTTGGGGATGGTAGGGTGTGGCTAGCTTGTGAACAACCCCATATTTCTTTAGGACTTGGTTGAAGAAGCCTGTTTGTGAAGTGAGTTCCTTGATCACTAATGATTGCACGAGGCACCCCGTACCACACTGCAAAAAATATTCTCACACACAAACTTTGAAGCGACATTAGCATCATTAGTCCGAGTGGCAATAGCTTCCACCCATTTAGATACATAGTCAATGAACCAATATATACACAAAACCATGGGACGAGGGGAAAGGGCCCATGAAATCAATGCCCCATACATCAAATATGTCAACAACTAAATTATAATTTTGGGGCATCTCATCACGCTTACCTATCCCTCCCGTTCTTTGGCATTTATCACACTTTTTGCAAAAGTCTTGCGCATCTTTAAATATGGTGGGCCAATATAAGCCACTTTGAAGGATTTTCCTAGCAGTCTTTTGACCACTGAAATGCCCACCACATTGTAAATCATGACAAAAGCGCAAGACACTCAATTTTTCATATTCCGGAACACACCTCCTCACCATCTTATCTGGGCAAATTTTCCACAAGTAAGGATCATCCCAAATGTAGTGCTTAACATCAGATTTAAATTTCCTCTTTTGATCATAAGTAAAGTGAGGAGGAATCATGTCACAAGCAAGATAATTAACAAGATCCGCATACCAAGGCTCTTGAACATGTAAAGCAAGTAGTTGTTCATCCGGGAAATTTTCATTCACCGGAATCACTCCTTCATTGCTATTCTGGAACGAGAAATCCTCAAGCCTTGATAAGTGATCCGCCACTACATTCTCGGACCCCTTTTTGTCCCTTATTTCCAAATCAAATTCTTGCAACAAAAGCATCCACCTAAGCGTCTAGGTTTTGCATCCTTTTTATTCAACAAATATTTTAAACGGCATGATCGAATAGATTATTACCTTCGATCCAAGCAAATATGAACGGAACTTCTCAAGTGCAAACACAACGGCTAAAAATTCTTTTTCGGTAGTGGTATAATTAAAGTGTGCATCATTAAGAGTTCTACTTGCATAATGGATTACATGCGGTAATTTATCTATCTTTTGGCCTAAAAAGCCCCAATGGCAAAATCGGATGCATCACACATGATCTCAAAAGGGTGAGACCCAATCAGGGGCTAGAAAGAATGGGAGTGCAAGTAAGTTTTCTTTTAATAAAGTGAAAGCATCTAAACAGTCTTGGTTAAAGATGAACTCGGTATCTTTAGCTAGCAAGTTACTTAACGGCTTACAAATTTGTGAAAAATCCTTAATAAATCGCCGATAAAAACCCGCATGGCCTAAGAAACTTCGAACACCCTTAGCGAGACCGGGAGGCGGCTTAGAAATCACATCTATCTTAGCTTTATCGACCTCAATCCCTACTAGACACTATGTGGCCCAAGACAATCCACGCCTAACAAGAAAGTGACACTTCTCCCAACTAAGTGTCAAATTGGTCTCGCAACATCTCCTCAAGACCATAGTCAAATTATTAAGACACCCCTCAAAGCTATCTCGACCACAGGAAAAATCATCCATAAACACCTCTACACACTTCTCTATCATATCCGAGAAGATGGAGGTCATGCACCTTTGAAAAGTAGCGGGTGCATTGCAAAGCCCAAAGGGCATCCTCCTATAGGCAAAAGTACCAAAGGGGCATGTGAAAGTGGTCTTTGATTGGTCCTCGGGTGCAATTGTGATTTGATTATATCCCGAGAATCCATCAAGAAAGCGGTAATAAGCATGACCCGCCAACCTCTCTAGGATTTGGTCAATGAAAGGCAAAGGAAAGTGATCCTTTTTGGTGGCGGCATTCGGCTTTCTCAAATCTATACACATCCTATACCCGGTCACCTCTCTAGTGGGCACATCCTCATTTTTATCATTTTCACAACGGTAATGCCCGACCTCTTAGGAACCACTTGAACCGGGCTCACCCACTCACTTGTCCGCAATTGGGAATATAATTCCCGCATCTAATAATTTCGGGACCTCTTTCCTCCTTTGCTTCCTCCATGTGAGGATTCAATCTCCTTTGTCTCTCCCTTGAAGGTTTAGCCCCCTCTACAAGATTAATTTTATGCATACACATTGAGGGCTAATACCTTTAATATCCGCCAAAGTCCACCCTATGGCCGATTTGTGCTCACAAAGCACGGCAATTAATTTGGCCTCTTGTTCTAGGGTCAAATGCGAGGCAACTATCACGGGTAAAGTCTCGCCCTCCCTAGAAAAGCATATTTTTAAATTAGAGGGGAGGGGTTTTAGTTCAAGAACCGGTGGAACCACAGCGATGGCGCATACTTCTCATTGAAGTAGCCTAGGGAGTGAGACGGGCCATTAACGGAATAATGTTCCTCGGCCTTATTTTCAATGGCCATAACTTGGAACCCGCATTATCCCTAGTTTTCTCATTGCCATTCAACAACATCTCAAGTTCAATCACATGCTCTATCATGCCACGAGATACTCATGCACACAATCATCTACTCTCTCCACAAAGTTACAAGAATTCCCATTGTCCATTGGATTTTTCATGATATCATGCACGAAATTTCAATAGTTTCGTTGGCCACGATCATGGAAAGAGTTCCATTGCCAACATTAATAATAGTGTTTGTCGTCGCCATGAATGGTCGCCCAAGTAGAATTGGGGAATCACGACGACTACACTCACTATTAGGCATCTCGAAGCACAACAAAATCCACGGGTATGATCAATGAGTCCACACGAACCAAAACATCTTCCACAATCCCCAACGGTCTTTTAATAGATCGATCCGCTAGTTGTAGAGCCATGGATGTAGGTTTCAATTCGGGCAAACCCATATCAAGATACATATAATGGGGTAACAAATTAATACTAGCGCCTAGGTCCAACATCGCCTTCACCTTACTCGAGTTCCCCGTATTGATAGAAATTATAAAACTTAGGGGTCCTTTTGTTTGGGTGGGAGGAGGTGTTGTGCCAGCTGCACTAGCATTCTCTCCAAGAAAAGCTTTCTCATCCTTGCCATACTTTGGTTTCTTGGAATTAATTTCTTTGAAAAACTTGGCATAAGCCGGAATATTTTTTATCACATTCAACAAAGGGAGATTGATGTTCACTTTAGAGAACATGTCCATCAATTCCGACATTTGTTGATCCATTTTATTTCTCATAAATCTTCCGAGGAAGCGGTACGGTGATGCATATGGATTGGGTGGAGAGTCAACTTTAGATTTTTCCCCCAATTCATTAGTACCTTCTTCCTCATTAACAATTTCAACAACGGGAGGGGAGTAGAAGATGAAGAAGAAATTACCTCGCTACCTACCTGTTTACCATTCCGGAGTGTGGTAATGGCTTTTGCTTGGTGACCTTGACTCGGGAAGGTCCACGACTTGTGCCCTTGCATTGCTTGAACGGCTTCGACCATTTGCCCTATTTGGGTCTCCAATTTTTTCATAGCAGCTTCATGATTCTTTGCCGCTGTTCTTTGTTCGGCTCTCATCTGCTCTCTTGCTTCCTCCCAAGGCTCCTTCCTTCTTTCAAATGGTCTGGTGGAGGTGGAGGATGGAGAGGTTTATTTTGTGGATTACGATTACCTCCCCACGAGAAATTAGGATGATTCCTCCACCTGGATTATAAGTGTTGCCATAGGGCATGTTACGTGGATGCCTTGGGGCTGTCCATACATAGCATTTACCTGTTCGGGATCACAACCAAGCGCACACCACTTGGACACATATTAGTAGCATGAGAATTTAAACCACGATAAGCACATAAATCATTTAACACATTGGCACTAGAAGAGGTGCCTTGAGCGATCAACTTGTCAAACTTACTATTTAAAACGGCAATTTGCTTGGATAAATTATCGATGTGAGTCAAATCCAATACCCCCTTGTTTTCCCCCTAGAACTCTTTTGTTGAGAATTAGCACTCAACATTTCAAATAGGGCCTTAGTCTCCTCGGGGTCTTGACTCCTATAGAGCCTCTCTTGCATTATCCACTACGGTGAGTGGAATCATTCAAGCCATCATAGAAAGCTTGATTCGAGAGAGGGTAAAGAAAAATTATCTTTGAGGACATTGAATAAGCATCATATTAAATCTCTCCCAAGCTTCATGGAAAGGTTCCCCCACATCTTGTGTGAAAGTCATCAATTTACGTCTAAAAGTAGGCTGCGAGATGATGTGGGTAATACCTCTGAGAAAAATATCTTGCATCTCGAGTCCATGTCTTTGATGCTTTGGGATGGAAGCATCATTAACCAAGTTTTTATTTGCCCCTTTTAGAGTGTAAGGGAAGCACTTAAGTCTAATCTGAACTTGAATCACTCCCTCTCTTAATAGAAGCTGGGCTACCGTCATAATGTATTCTTTCAAGAAAGTCAAGGCATCCTCGCCTGGTAGCCCCTGAAAACTAGGTAACATATCAAAATATTGACCTTTGACCTCTAAATTCTTTCTTTGCCGGACGGCACTATGCATGAGGTAGAAGTGTCTACCCTAGGACTCGAGGTAATCATTCATTGTTTGAGCCGGTGGTTCTGCCATCTCGACTTTTTCTTCCTCTACCTCGGTGGTGGAGGGTTCAAGAACTCGATGTCCGAATGCGAAAAGAGAGGATTAAAGAGGGGATCGCCCTCAAATGTTTCTTCAAGTCAATTGATGTTATCGTCCAATGGAACCAATGTAGGCTTCAAAGAACGACGACCTTGCATTCACTACTTAACTTACTTGTTTACTTGCAACAAGTCCCCGGCAACGGCGCCAAAAACTTGATGGAGAAAAATTCCTCTAGTAATAAAAACCGAGCAAGTGTACTCACTACCGGTGTAGCGGTATGCACAAGCAGGGGTCGAACCACGAGAGACTTGTTGGTAAACAAATGCGGTAGAAGTAATGAATATAGTAACCACGGATTTTTGATTTGAGAATAATAATCTAATCCTAAAACAGAAATACTTGACTTAAAACTAAAGAACGCGATTTAAACGACGAATTAACTCGGATAAACACGGAGATTCATGGATTGGATTCACAATTACTTTCACCCTATGCTATTTTTATTGCTGAAAACATTAATCTCAAACTATGATTCATTCACAAAAGTAAGGATTGGGACGGTGTGGTGCCGGATTGCAACCCTTTTAATTATTATCAAGCTGCGTTTTACATTACGGCCACACAACAATCAAATAATTAATCAACACAATAGAATATTAAATCTAAACCCTTTTGATTTCTATTATGGCCTCAATTAGGTTTAATCTTCAAAACGGTGTTCAATTGTATCAATCCCCAAATTAATGGCAGAATCAATACCCAAATAATTAAAAGATTAATGTTTCGAAGAACTAGAAAGAGATCAATTGGGAAGAATTAAATCAATAGCATAAAGATCTAGTAATCGCTACAACCAATCCGCAAATCTAAAGAACTTAGCTACGCAAAGACATAACGAAAACAATAATGATCATAAAATAAAAGAACATCAAAACACGAGAGATCCAGAATTGATGAGCAATAATTGTCTACGAAAACTTCAAAACCTAGAACAAAAATAATATCCAAGATTGTTTTTAAAAGCTACATTGAAGTATAAATACTCTAGGGCCAAATACAAGGGAAAAAGTGCGAAAAGTCGAGGCGCCCATCATAAGTTGCCGAAATGCGAGTGCGAAACGGGACAAGCGCGGCCGCTCTGGGTTGAGCGCGCCCGCGCACTTTGGCGATAACCCCGGCCTTCAAAACGACGTCACTTGAGCGCGGCCGCTCTGGGTTGAGCGCGCTCGCGCTGGTTGGCCGAGAATTGCTCTTCAAAATCTTCAATGGAGCGCGGCCGCTCTTAGGTAGAGCGCGGCCGCTCTGGTGCCTGGTACTGCATCTCGAATTATTTTCCAATTTCCTTGCTCTGCTCCGCTCCAACTTGGTTTCCTTGCCATTTTATTGACCAAAATCAACACTTAATCATCCTTTTCCCCTGTACTCATAAACACTCAACAACCGTATTAAAACAACATAAAACTCGGGATTTTTAGCCTAGAATAGGTTCGTAAACATGTAAAATGGGTGTGTAAAAACACATCCATCAAAAACACGCCGATCTTGAAATGAAAGGGTATTGTTTAGTGAGGGTGAGGTAATGGCTTTCCTATGGGTGAAAGGCTTCAACCGCAATCCCTACCGGATGACCTAAACGAGATTAAGTCTTCATTGTTTGCTTAAGCTTTAAATGAGAAAAGATCCATGCAAATTCATCGAGCAACGAGGGGATGATGATGAAAGGGATGTGAGCATATGAGATGCAAGATGGGGAGTTGGTAAGCCCCAATTTGGGAAGGATATCAATTGATTTTCTCACTCCGATTAATTTAAATATTAATCATTTCAAAGAATTAGTGGTTGAGCAGCACAAGTGATCATTTTGGATAAAACCATTTCAATTAAGTGTAACGTGGGTGCGCAAGTGATGTCTCGAGTCTAGCAAGAAGAGAAAAAAGACTTATATTAAAAGTTAGGCATTTAACCACTATGTCCAAAATGGACTACAACGACAAATGTCCAGGAAGGACTTAGGTGAAAGAAAAGTACTAGACCCTACGAAGGTTGACTCAATAGACTATTTTAAAGATAGGTAGCCCCTAGTCTAGCCGCTCTTTGTTGTTGGATCATGCATCTATTCTTCGACGCTGGAGACGGGAGCTGTTGCAGGTCCTCCCATCAGGACTTCTTTGTCAACTTCCTGCTCAATCCGACCATTTTCATTGCCTGCGATGACTGGTTCATTGACCTCACAAAGGGGCGAGTCAAATTCCATTGTGCCCACAAGGCTTGAATCACCAAACTCGACCATGTTGACATTCGGGTTGTTGTTTCTAGGGAATGAGTTACTGATAGTATTGGGCCCTTCAGGCACCTCTAACCTCCCTTGTTCAATCAAACTTTGGATTGCCTTTTTCAGGGGGACGCAATCATCTGTCAGGTGCCCATGGTACTGATGAAAGGCACAATGCTTGGAGGTATCCAAAGGAGCATTGGGGTTTCTAGGCTGATAATTTTCCAAAGGCCGGAGCAAACCTTCTCTCACCAAACCTCTGAAGATATCACTCAAAGGCATCCCAAAGTTTCTCAAGTCTTGGAGCCGGGATCTGGATGCATCAGGTTTCTTGGGAACAAAGGAAGTGGCATTGTTACAGTCCTGTCCCGCATAGCTAATCACTTCTTTACCTTTTGGTTGGGCAGGAGCTGTGTTGGAGGTAGAAGAAACCCTGTGAGCACCCCAACCCGGGACCTAAAGCGTATCCCGAGCTTGAGGAGCCCAACTAGGAAATCTCCTCTCTAATTTTTAAAAAACTTTTATTTTCCTTTTAAAAGAAAACCTATTTTCAAATACCAAATTAAACCAACTAATAATATCACCACTCCACAACTTCCATAAACCATAAAATGATTTCTTACATCGAAACTCATACTTAACTTTGTTTTACAAAAGTGTTTATACACATCTTCTCAAAAGAGTTATACTAAATAAATACACCCAGACAACCAACTTATACACTTAACCTGACAAGTCCCCAAAAGCAAAAGCCCACAATCGTCTCCCCGCCTCACTGGTTCAGTCACTGTCTCAAAGACAATCTAAAGCAGTAAAAGGGAAGGGGTGAGAATAAATCTCAATGAGCTATTATGAATGCAGCAAGATGCCAAACAAGATGCAACACATAGCATGGTAGCACATAACACATTATGAAAGCGGTAAACACCTTACGTTACCTCATTTTACCTTTTCCCGTCTGAACAATAAGTCTACAACGTGGGAGTAAAACTCCACTCTTTGGTGAATTGCCTCCAGCACATTCACCTCTTATAGGACTCATACCCTAGAGATCCATATAAGAAAAGATACCTATAATAGAGTATCCAAAAATAATATCGCTAACTGTAAAGCTTTAGGCTTAATACAGAAGCATTCTCCCTAAACACCAATCGCAACAGGTCTGTAAAGCCTTTTGGGTCAATACGATCGTTAGCACACCCACTCTGGCCACAGAGGGGACGGTCAGTATGATGAACCTTCAATTATTTATAGAACAAATCCATAATTGATTGAATTCCATTATACCCCGAATATCAACATGTTCGAAGCACAAATATAGATACTTGATACATAATCCAGAAAGGGATAATCATATAACAACATGGTAATGTATACTCATGAAATCAATACCATAGTGCAACAACCATTTAGTACACTATGCATCATAATATAACAACATGGTAATGTATACTCATGCTAATCAATACCATCAATGAATAAAAATTCAAGTAAGGTAACTATATAACCAAATAATCCACACTTGGGATGCAATGTAACAACAAGTCAGATATTCCACACTTGGGATGCAATGTAACAACAAGTCAGATATTCCACACTTGGGATACAACACAACCATATACCAAAAAATCCACAATTGGAATACCACATAACATTTGCCAAATAATCCACACTTAGGATGTACATAACAATATGTCTAATAGTCCATACTTAGGATATTATGGTAACCATATAATCAAAAATCCCACAACTTGGAATAACAATGCCACAAGGTGGTACATACCCATTACCAATTAGTTCAATAGTGAAACCTATGGCTTCTACACCATTGCAACTATTCACCAAAGATAAAGAGTAAGTGAGGCTACTATATATCATAAACCATTCATACATAGTCATTATACAACCTCGAATAACCTTAATTAAAGTTCAAGATCTATTTCCCAAGTTGGAACTATTTTGGTTAAGTACTAATCAAACTTAACAATTGTTTTCCGGACAATGATCCATATTACAAGGTCCCGATAGAGATTCAAGTTAAATTATTAAGTTGTAGTCACAATGCTTAAGTAGCCCAAGTTCTACTTTAATCTAAGTTGAGAAGGGTTGATTAATATCCGAAAGTGATTAGGTTCCATTAATTTATAGTGGTTAGGATTCTCAATCCATCCTACAAGATCATTATACAATAAGACAAGGCCTCTATGAAGGTTCAAGCTCAATTTACTAAGTGGGAGTCACAATCTATAAGGGACCAAACAAGGTTGCTACACAAATTCTGGTTCGGATTCAAAGTTCAGTTTCCTGGGGTCTTGGGCGACCGCCCATACCTCTTGGGCGACCGCCCAAGAGGGTTTTCAAAGCACTCTAGTGTCTGGACACATGGGCGGCCGCTCATGCCCCCTTGGGCGACCGCCCAAGTGTCTGAGCCAGCAATTCCCAAGTTTTCCCATTTAGTCTCTTACCATTTTACTTTCCTTTGCCATACTTCTTATACTCATGAACACCAAGAAATTTCTAATTCTACAAGGATTATCATAAAATCATATAAACCCAAAATAAGTGATTCTAATTATTTATCATTATAACCTTCACCCATTTCAATCCTCTAGGTTATCTTCCAAGATCACAAACTTCATTCTATTCCATTTACTACTCATTCAACTCCTATAAAATTCCCAAAGCATGAACCCAACATCATAAGAACAAGGAGAACATTAAGGAGAGTATGGACAAGTAAGAGAAGGGAAATCATAACAACTCACTTAGCAATTATGAAGTGGATTAAAGATCTTCTTAGCACAAAGTGTTCCTCTTGACTCCACGAATCCAAAAGTACACCCGGATCTTCAAATGGAGAAGGATTAAGCTTGCTAGGGACTTGGAAGAAGAGTTATCTAGGAGAAGGCTTCCATGGAGAAAAGGAGGAAGAAGAAGGAGAATGAAGGAGGAGTATGGAATTGATTGAATAATTGAAGGAGGTGGAATAATGAGGGAGTATGGGGAAGAGTTGAAAAATATGACAAAGGATGAGGAATTTAAGGGGAGGGCATGGCCCCCCATCCCCCAAATGACTAGGCTTTCAACCATTCCACAAAAATAAATCTATCTACCCACATTTTATTTATTTTGTCCATTTCTATTATTATACTTCTCCCAAGATGCTTTATTAAATTTTCCAATCATTTCAACCTAAAATAAGAAATCGAATATATAAAATGAACACATAATATTAATAATAATATTAAAAACAATTAATATGATGCTAAAATAGTGCCTAGGGTTAGGGTCGTTACATTCACTCCTCCTTAAAGAAAATTCGTCCCGAATTTTAAACTTGATTACCTTAATGATCAATAACAAAGGCTACTTCTCCAAGCATTTCAATTACAACCTTCAAATATTTTCCTTAAGGTCATGATTCTTATATACATTCTCACAATCCAAACACTCTAGAATTAAATTCCGGAATTGAAATCCTAATAACTCTCAACGCTTTTCCCTACATAATTCAAATTTGTCTAAGCATCCTTAATTGAAGAACTCCATACGTACGAAGGATCATACAAATAAATTTTCCATATCAAGCTCTATACAATACCCATTCAATGCTAAACTAAACTGCTATTATACTAAACTCCCTTAAGATTAATAGAACCTCTCCAGTTGAAAGGAAACCCAACACACAATCTATTCTTCAAAATCTGGATAATATTCTCATCTTGAGACTATCCTCTCATCCTATTACATTTTGAATCACCGTTGAACTTCCCTTACAGTCTCTACATTCTATGGGTCTAACTTGACTATTTGCAACAATATCTCGCCTTACTGTAAGTGCTCCAATTTGAGCTTGTTAGAATTTTCGTTAGAAAATTAACGAAAGTTATAACATTTCTAACAATTCCTAACAATCCTAACTTTTCTAACAAAGTGAGGGTAAAATGGGCATTGTTATTTAAGGTTAAACCTCAAAAAGAATCTCAAAAGTAAAACAAAAGAATAAAACCACAAATAGAAATCTTTGGAAACATAATCAATGGTCAATTTGAATTTTGAAAAAGATTATTCCTTGTGTCCAAAGCACAGGCGACAATTAATGAACGAGTGCACGCGCTGGATCCATCCGCGCGGACATCTTTGCTATTTTCGAGAGGGCTATAAATTGAGCCCTCCAGTCACAAAAATAGGGAGGAAGAACACATTTTGCACCGAACCTCTGGCGAAATATAGAGAGAAAACAGTGAGAATTCTTCAAGAATTGTCACCTTTTTCTCTCCAATCTTTCCCAACTCATATTCATCCACTCACTCTCATATTAAATCCCTAAACACTCATACACTCAAGCCAAACACTCAAGAACACAAGGAAGATTGGTAAACCCTCCTCCTCCTAACCCTAAATCTCAACCATGCATGCATCTTCAAACTACAAAATGTAGTTCTTTCATCTTCTTGCTCTAGATCTAAGAAGATCACCATGGAAGACCATCTCCATGGATGATCTTCTACAAAGATCAAAATTATTTTTAAGCTTTCTTACTTTCTTGCAAAGAAAACTCATTTTCAAGACCCTAAAAACCATTTTCAAGCATAAAATCTTGATTTCAAAGGATAAAATTTCCCTTCCCAAGCAAATGAAATGCTTAGTCCTAATGTACCCCAAGGATGGTTTGGTATAGTTGATTCACCACTAAAATGTCTAGTGATCACTAACCAAAACCTAGGGAAATGGGGACAAGCATGGATGCAAAACCCCCCTTTAAATCATATTTTCTTTCTTGAGAAGTTGCTGTCCAGTAGCAATTTTCTCAGACCTCAGTCCATGGTCTTAATTTTTGGACACAGATGAACTTGGAATTTGGTGTTGACTACAGAATACTTTTTGTAGCCAACATCCAGAGCTTTCCAGACATATTTTTACCTTATTTTTTGGGTGAGTAAAACTCCTCTTTTCAAATTTTCTTTCAGAGGCTAGTTCATCAGCTTCTGAGAATCCAGATCTCATATCTGAGGTTTCCAGAAGGTTTTGACCCCTCAAATCTTCTCCAAAATGGAAAATTCCTTCGCACAAACTTTATTGAAGGTGTCTAGAACAACTTTCATTCTCTGAGTTTATCCAGATTATGAAGTTTTAAGACCCTTGAATCCCTTTTAAAATCAAAGGTCCACTGCCTTTTTCATTCTGGCAGAAATGGCTCTCAACTTCAAAAGGTCTTTTGAGTACCAAATCTCAATCCAAAAATCTTCCAAAAAATCATGGGATCAGTTTAAAGTCTTAAAAAGATATCCCAATTTTTACTTTTCTGAGTTTCAACTTATTTTGGCCAAAACACAAACACACACACACACACACAAATGATTTTCAGCTTGGAAGACTCGTTTTACGAGGCGCGTCGGGTGCACACTAACGTCCTTCCCGACGCGTAACATGACCTCCGAACCTAAATCTCTGATCTCGGGCTTTTTTCAAAGTTTTGGCCTTCAAAATTAAAATGGCGTGGCGACTCCGTTTTCCGGTTTTATTTGGTTTTTCAAAGAAACGCAAAAATCGAATTTTTCCCGCGAATGGCAACATCATCACACTTACGACTCAAAGGATACACTTGACGACACATAAGCCTTTCGGTTAATCGCATTCGAAATCACAATAACTTTTACGGATAATATAAAATGACGCAACTAAAATCTTTTAATAGTTCCAACTATCGCTTAGGCTTAGATCTCTCCCTCTCGAATAACTAAATTCTCCAAACTCATAGGATCGGTCACAATTCCCAAAAGGAAACTTCAAAAAGATAAGATTCTTACTTAGATAACGCAACACAATTGCAGCCACTTCCGAGTAGAGGATAAGAAAATTTCACTTATCTAAGTTAACTTCCTCGAAACATACGTTATCACTTTCCCATTTTTGTATAATATCACAACCAAATCTTCCTCTAATACCCACTTAAAATTTCATAAAATCCTCACATCCACTAGGTAAGGTAAGGATCGGATCTATAGCCAATCTATTCTCCATCTCTATCAATATGACTCATCCTTATTACATCACACACCATTTATACATACTCTAGAGTTAACTAAAGCAATGCTTCTTCAATTCTCAAGAACTCTTTAAAATTTCCTTCGATAAAACTTGCTAACCCAAAGATCACGGACTCAATCCTTGTAAGATCTAGGGAACATCCAAGCTTAAGATTTTAGAACCCAAAAATTGGAATCCTCTCAAGCCAACCCACACTTGCTAAACTCCTCACACAATGAATTCCCACTAAAGGAAATTGACACAACTCACAAATGATCCTCTCATAACTTTAAATAACCAAGAAGATCATCAATCATAACTACCATAAAGCCGTCAAAATAAGGATTAAAATTCTGATTATCATACTTGGAATCAACACATGAGATTCCTTGATGGAAACACAATTACCATCTATTCACAACTAACACGGAAAATTTCCGGAAAGACTTCTTATGCAAGTCTAACATATACTAATTACCCTTCACACTTTTAACCAAAACTTTCTGCTTTTATTGCTTATATAACAAGAGTACCATATAAAGGTTTATCTATATCAAATACCAATATAAGCAATTCTAGGCACAGAGAAGGAGACTCACTTCTTATGATAGTCTACCGATGCACATGACAACTACTTAACCCTCCGGGTCAAGTATATCTCATATTTACAAATCGGTAATCATACCAAATCAGCGGCAATACATGCTCAATCATAACCACATCACTATCGTGGTAAATCAAGAGGAGGTTCGAGGTATCCTCTCATAAGAGCGAGAATCCTCTAACAATAAAACAATATCTCAAACAATGTATGTAACATATAAGCAAAATGTGATGCCAAACATAAATGATATGCAACCGGATCTATAAAATATGACCCCTACTACCGAAACAGGGAGTATACCTCTAGTAACCTCTGAGGAAGCTATCTCTCCTAGGTTCGAAACAAGTACTCGACCATAGACCTTCTCTTTCGGTTCTCCTTCGTTACCTCTTTTGGTACCACCTCTTTGTCGTCCACCCGGCTGACCGCTGCTTGAAACTCGTCCCTGAAGAAACTTTGGACAATTTCTCCTAAAGTGTCCCATTTCTCCACACTTAATACATTTACCTTGCTTACTCCAACAATGATCTTCGGTATGCCCAATCTTCTTGCACAATTTACACTTCATCCCATCTTGTTTGGATTTTGGCCTAGATGAAGAAGCTACAACAAACTCTCCTCTCACACTTCACGAAGTTAAAGTCCTTGTTTGTCCTCTACCGATTTTGGATCCTTGTCCTATACACTTTGGCTTGTTTCCAATCTCACTTCCGGATCTTCCACTATTTTCCTCAATGTCCTTTTCGACCTTATATGCCCTATCTATGACTGTCTGATAATCGATGAAACTATCAATCCATAATTTCTTCCTAAACTCACTCCTCAAACTGTTACAAACTTCGAACCCTTTTCACTTCATGCGATACCAAATGAGGGCAACACTTAGCTAATTCCTCAAACCGGACCGAATACTGATTCACCGTCATGTTCCCTTGTTTTAGTCTTAAGAATTCAATCTCCTTCTTATCCCTTGTAACCATGGAAATGAAATAGTCCTCGAACTGTTGAGTGAAATTATCCCAAGTCTGGGGCGTATGATCCCGCTCCCAACTTTCCTTCACAATCTACCACCACTGATCAGCTGGACCTTCAAGTTTGAAAACGGCATACCTAACTCTCTCTTTGTTGGGACTTCCTATAACCTCGAAAATCCTATTCATTTCTGCTAACCATTTTTCTGCCTTTAACGGATTCGGATCTCCGTAAAAGCTCGGTGGGTTCATCTTCACAAATCTTTCTAATCCATCACTTTGGTATCCCTCAGGTTGATTCAGAACCGATCCTCTAGTCTCCATATTATGTACAAACATCCTGAACAATTTCATCATCTCTTCATTCTGATTTCCACCTATACCCATATCTCCTTCATTTTCTAGAACCCTTCGCCGATCATCATTGCTTCCGGCCATTAGAACGAACTCCTGCATTAAACACTCGGCGTTAATTACCACACATTCCCACTTAGTCTAGACATCTACCCTTGACCTCTAAACTAAGCTTTGATACCAACTGTGAGCACCCCAACCCGGGACCTAAAGCGTATCCCGAGCTTGAGGAGCCCAACTAGGAAATCTCCTCTCTAATTTTTAAAAACTTTTATTTTCCTTTTAAAAGAAAACCTATTTTCAAATACCAAATTAAACCAACTAATAATATCACCACTCCACAACTTCCATAAACCATAAAATGATTTCTTACATCGAAACTCATACTTAACTTTGTTTTACAAAAGAGTTTATACACATCTTCTCAAAAGAGTTATACTAAATAAATACACCCAGACAACCAACTTATACACTTAACCTGACAAGTCCCCAAAAGCAAAAGCCCACAATCGTCTCCCCGGCCTCACTGGTTCAGGTCACCTGTCTCAGCACAATCTAAAGCAGTAAAAGGGAAGGGGTGAGAATAAATCTCAATGAGCTATTATGAATGCAGCAAGATGCCAAACAAGATGCAACACATAGCATGGTAGCACATAACACATTATGAAAGCGGTAAACACCTTACGTTACCTCATTTTACCTTTTCCCGTCTGAACAATAAGTCGTACAACGTGGGAGTAAAACTCCACTCTTTGGTGAATTGCCTCCAGCACATTCACCTCTTATAGGACTCATACCCCAGAGATCCAAAAATAATATCGCTAACTGTAAAGCTTTAGGCTTAATACAGAAGCATTCCCCCTAAACACCAATCGCAACAGGTCTGTAAAGCCTTTTGGGTCAATACAGTCGTTAGCACACCCACTCTGTGGCCACAGAGGGGACGGTCCCAGGTATGATGAACCTTCAATCATTTATAGAACAAATCCATAATTGATTGAATTCCATTATACCCCCGAATATCAACATGTTCAAGCACAATATAGATACTTGATACATAATCCACAGAAAGGGATAATCATATAACAACATGGTAATGTATACTCATGAAATCAATACCATAGTGCAACAACCATTTAGTACACTATGCATCATAATATAACAACATGGTAATGTATACTCATGCTAATCAATACCATCAATGAATAAAAATTCAAGTAAGGTAACTATATAACCAAATAATCCACACTTGGGATGCAATGTAACAACAAGTCAGATATTCCACACTTGGGATGCAATGTAACAACAAGTCAGATATTCCACACTTGGGATACAACACAACCATATACCAAATAATCCACAATTGGAATACCACATAACATTTGCCAAATAATCCACACTTAGGATGTACATAACAATATGTCTAATAGTCCATACTTAGGATATTATGGTAACCATATAATCAAAAATCCCACAACTTGGAATAACAATGCCACAAGGTGGTACATACCCATTACCAATTAGTTTAATAGTGAAACCTATGGCTTCTACACCATTGCAACTATTCACCAAAGATAAAGAGTAAGTGAGGCTACTATATATCATAAACCATTCATACATAGTCATTATACAACCTCGAATAACCTTAATTAAAGTTCAAGATCTATTTCCCAAGTTGGAACTATTTTGGTTAAGTACTAATCAAACTTAACAATTGTTTTCCGGACAATGATCCATATTACAAGGTCCCGATAGAGATTCAAGTTAAATTATTAAGTTGTAGTCACAATGCTTAAGTAGCCCAAGTTCTACTTTAATCTAAGTTGAGAAGGGTTGATTAATATCCGAAAGTGATTAGGTTCCATTAATTTATAGTGGTTAGGATTCTCAATCCATCCTACAAGATCATTATACAATAAGACAAGGCCTCTATGAAGGTTCAAGCTCAATTTACTAAGTGGGAGTCACAATCTATAAGGGACCAAACAAGGTTGCTACACAAATTCTGGTTCGAGATTCAAAGTTCGGTTTCTGGGGTCTTGGGCGACCGCCCATACCTCTTGGGCGACCGCCCAAGAGGGTTTTCAAAGCACTCTAGTTTCTCGGACACATGGGCGGCCGCTCATGCCCCTGGGCGACCGCCCGAAGTGTCTCGAGCCCAAGAATTCCCAAGTTTTCCCATTTAGTCTCTTACCATTTTACTTTCCTTTGCCATACTTCTTATACTCATGAACACCAAGAAATTTCTAATTCTACAAGGATTATCATAAAATCATATAAACCCAAAATAAGTGATTCTAATTATTTATCATTATAACCTTCACCCATTTCAATCCTCTAGGTTATCTTCCAAGATCACAAACTTCATTCTATTCCATTTACTACTCATTCAACTCCTATAAAATTCCCAAAGCATGAACCCAACATCATAAGAACAAGGAGAACATTAAGGAGAGTATGAACAAGTAAGAGAAGGGAAATCATAACAACTCACTTAGCAATTATGAAGTGGATTAAAGATCTTCTTAGCTCAAAGTGTTCCTCTTGACTCCACGAATCCAAAAGTACACCCGGATCTTCAAATGGAGAAGGATTAAGCTTGCTAGGGACTTGGAAGAAGAGTTATCTAGGAGAAGGCTTCCATGGAGAAAAGGAGGAAGAAGAAGGAGAATGAAGGAGGAGTATGGAATTGATTGAATAATTGAAGGAGGTGGAATAATGAGGGAGTATGGGGAAGAGTTGAAAAATATGACAAAGGATGAGGAATTTAAGGGGAGGGCATGGCCCCCCATCCCCCAAATGACTAGGCTTTCAACCATTCCACAAAAATAAATCTATCTACCCACATTTTATTTATTTTGTCCATTTCTATTATTATACTTCTCCCAAGATGCTTTATTAAATTTTCCAATCATTTCAACCTAAAATAAGAAATCGAATATATAAAATGAACACATAATATTAATAATAATATTAAAAACAATTAATATGATGCTAAAATAGTGCCTAGGGTTAGGGTCGTTACAAACCCGGTATCTGTAAGCAGGTGAAGCAGTCGGCTGCTGATTGTAAGCCTTTTCGAACTTAGCCCCAGAATTAACCATTGCACGCAAGTCGGCTGCTGATTGTAAGCCTTTTCGAACTTAGCCCCAGAACTTAGCCCCAGAATTAACCATTTCACTAAGCTTCAGGTTCCACCTTTTATAGAAATCCCCAATATTCTCATCAGGGCGCTGCACCGTTGTCTGCAGGTCAACTCTGTTTGTTTCCCATTCCAAGTTGGCTTTATACTTATCCGTGAAAGTACTAGTAATCTGTTCCCAAGTAGCCCTAGCTTCAGGCTGCAATCGGAAAAACCATTTCAAAGCCCCTGACTTCAAAGAGAGACTGAAGTAGTCAGCCAACTGCTGGTTTGTGCATCCCTTAGCTTTCATTGCCAAAGTGTAGGTGTCCAAGTGAGTTTTAGGGCACGCACTTCCATCAAACAGTTCGAGATTGGGCATCACGAACTTGTGAGGCAGGGGTACAATTGAGTCGGGATCTGTAGGCCGAAGAGCAGTGTTCCTTTTGACGATCAATTCAGCGATCTGCGCTTTCAGTTCCTTGTGTTGCTCCATAAACCAAGCCAATTGGGGATTCAAAGGTGGAGCGGGAATTCCTGAGCCGATATTCGAGCTAGGAAGAGGACTAGCTGTTGGTGGTGCATTGGTGGAAGGAATACCATATCCCGGAGCATAGGTGAAAACCTGTCCTTGGCCCAAATTACCCTGGGGAGTGTAGGTAGAAGCTGGGGCAAAAGGATAGAACCCGACGACTTCTGTTGGCTTCCAATCGGCGAGAAGATGGAGGCAGATCTGAGGTAGCCGGATGGCTTGGATTTCGGAGTGAGGCCCATAAGTAGGCTTAAGTGCGGCCGTCGTCCCTGGTTGTTGAATTGCATGGCTGGTTGCGGCGAGGATGCATAACCGAGAGGATACTGTGGTCCTGGTGATTCTGATGAAACCGGGATGGAGGTTTGGTAACCCATCGAACCCTGAGTGATAACTGGATTTGTGAAAGCTGTGTGAGGAGCAACTGAACCAGTACCATTCTGAGGAGGGGCTCCTGACTGTGGCCCCGAACCAAACTGTGGTGGCATTCCAAACCGTTGCTGTTGTGGCCCTTTGAACTGTTGCTGCGAAGGCCCGGATTGATCGGTTCCAAACTGAGGCGGGATCCCAATTTGCTGTGGCATTCCGGGGTATCCCCAACCATGGGAAGGCATTCCGTACTGACTTTGTCCCCACTGAGGCATTGCGAACTGGCTCGTCCCGTCAGGCTGCACGGATCCAGTGGTGCAGGTTGGGAGGCCGGGCTGACCTAGAGATCGAGGAGCATGGGCTCTGGTGGTAGTACCGTGGGAGGCCGGTGGTGGCATCCTGGAGTAGTCGGGTTGACCAAGAGCTGGATTGAGGTCTTCCTCTTCTTCCACAGTGAAGGTGCCATCTGGGTTGAGACTGGCGGCCAATCCATGGCTTTTGATAGCCTCCATAAGGCTGTTCAACTGTGCTTCCTGGCGCACTCTCATCTGTTCGGCTAGCTGATTCCACTTTGTTACGTACGAGGAGTCCCGGGAGGCGGAGTGACGTTGTCCCCATCGTTACCCGATGCGAGACATTCTTAAATTCGGAGTCGGAACGTGACGATGAAGGCGACGATGCGCTTGACTCTTCCCAGCGATTAAACGGTGACCCGGTGCAGAAACAAACCTTTGTGAGGAGGCTGCGGGGGAAAGACACGAGGGTTCAGATGTATGGGAATTGAAGGAGGGCAGGTGTTTGGGCTTTGGGCTCAAGCAACATGCAGTTATTTGTTCACGTTTACTTAAAACATGTTTTATTAACCTAATCGGTTGGAAAAGATTGCTCTTCTTTTTCGCAAACTACCACACGATTCACGGATCGGTGGGCCCCGTCACTACGTCTATAAGCCCCTCGTATTCCACCCGTATTTCGACCTCCCGGGGTGGACGGCCCGGGCGAGGGTCCTATAGGGCAAGCGGCTCCCACCGACCGAAAAGAAAAACGATCCTAAAAGTCTGGCGGGTAATCGAGTCTTAACGAGCATTCGATGTAAATTATGGACAAAGCTGACGTCAAAGTCAAGATCGTGTCCGAGGGCTCGACAGAAAGTCGGCATGATTTGGACTGATAAGTGTCCACAATTGATCTTGACTTGTCGTCAGTTAAGCCGTAATTAGGCATGGAATAATCATTAATCCTTGATGACTCGGTGTCAATCTTTGGGAGTCGGTGTATAATTTGTGCCGGTCGGGCCGAAGTCAAGGCGCCGGTCAATATCTTGGTCAAAGTCTGCGGCGGAAAACCGGCGGAACTTCAACCGATTAGTGGTCCTCCGAAAGATATCGAGTCGGTATGCCGACAAAGGCTTGAAAGGAAAGGTCTATACACGGACGGGGCATGACACGGACCGGACTAAAAACCAACCGGGTCTCGGACAAAGTGTGTCACGGACAAGTGCATGGTCGACACGAGGCTCCATGGGATGTTTGGGTAGTCCTGTGCTCGTCCGAGAGGCGTAATAAGACCAAACGGACCGCGACAAGGATTTCCCCGGGTTAGGGACGTAGTGTGCAGTGTACGGTCACATGCGCGTAGTGTGCAAGCAGTTTATATTCTTTTTCTGAGTAAAATAGAGATTTTTATGTGTCTTAAAAAGCATGATGCATGATTTTTTTTTTGAAAATTTTCTTTTGAAAAACCTTTTTTTTTTGAAATTTTTTTTTTGAAATTTAATGAACACATAAGCACATAAGCACAAGAATTCCGACAGTTAGGGACATTATTCCGACAGTCAAAATTTTGACTTTCTCCGAGGCGGCCAAAACAACACGAAAACTGTGCAAAAATCAACACACACACAAAAATGATTTTCAAAGCCGGGACGGAAGCTTGACCCTCAAAAGCTTTTCCCTCTTTTTTTTGAAAACGGTGATACCGGTACGTGGGATTGTTAGACCACAATTTATCCCCGACTCGTGTTAGGAGGCGATAACGGGAAGTTTAATGGTTTCCACCAATATACCAAATATCATTTTTTTTTAGAAAAAGCTTACTGTCCCCAGCGGAGTCGCCACTTTGATGTACCCGATTTTTTTTGTGAAAATCAAAACGGAGTCGCCACGCCATTTTTGTTTTAAGGGCCAAAACTTTGAAAAATGCCCGGAATCAAGAGATTTGGGTTCGGAGGTCATGTTACACGCCGGGAAGGACGTTAGTGTGCACCCGGAATGCCTCGTAAAACGAGTCTTTCAAGCTGAAAATCATTTGTGTGTGTGTGTGTGTGTGTGTGTTTTGGCCAAAATAATTTGAAACTCAGAAAAGTAAAAATTGGGATATCCTTTTAAGACTTTAAACTGATCCCATGATTTTTTGGAAGATTTTTGGATTGAGATTTGGTACTCAAAAGACCTTTTGAAGTTGAGAGCCACTTCTGCCAGAATGAAAAAGGCAGTGGACCTTTGACTTTGAAATGGACTTTAGGGCTTCAAAAACTCAGAATCTGGAAAAAGTCCGAGAATGAAAGTTTCCTAGAACATCTTAAATAGGGTTTCTGCAAAGGAACTTTCCATTTTGGGGGTGATTTGAGGGGCCAAAACCTTCTGGAAATCTCAGATATGAAATCTGGATTTCCAGAAACTGATGAACTGACCTTTAAAAGAAAAATTGAAAAAAGGAGTTTTACTCACTCAAAAAATAAAATGAAAATATGTCTGGAAAGCTCTTGATGTTGTCTACAAAAAGTATTTTGTAGTCAACACCCAATTCCAAGTTTTACTGGGTCCAAAAAATAGGAAAATGGACTGAGGTCTCAGAACAATGCTACTGGACAGCAAGATGTTCTTGAGGGATGATGCCGCAGGAAATGTGCTTATCAATCTTCCTCCACGTGGCAGGACTGATCACCTGGCTTCTTGACCTGAAAACAGAACCCACGACTAGCCGGATGTGTCTTCGGCGAAGACGCTCGGGCGTGAGAGTAAGATAACAGTTGTATAAAGCTCAAAATGTATTGAATAATGAACTCAGAATACAAAATGGCAGTTACCTTTCACCGTTTGGTAGTGATGAAGTATTTATAGGCAAGAGTGATGTATTTTTGGGGAGGCAACATGTCCTCCGAGATTATAGCGGCAGTTACTTGGTCGTGGGCACGTGTCTATAACGGTCCCTGATTTGTAGGGATGTAGTTGTGAGCATTGATTAACCAAATAAGCCGGCAAGTGTCAGGTCATCACTTGCTGAGTTAGGTCGAGGTCACCACTCGTGGAATGGTCGACCTGACTGTCGGGTAGAGCATGGTTCGTACCCGAATTGTAGCATGGATCATGAGGTCGGACTAAGTTAGGTCGGGACCTGTAAGTCGGACCATGGGCTTAGTCGACTGATGTGTGAGATGGGCCGTGGGCCTTGTTCTGATTGGATCAGTCTCATTGAGAATGTGGGTGCCAATGTTATCTGTGATTGGGCTTTACTCGTTTGGCCCAACTCGACACTTTTGGTATGTTCAGTGGCCCCCAACTTTCGAGTTGACTTCGTCGACTTGGAAGTTAAGAAGATTTCTTTGCCAAAAATTGCTTTACTCGAAGGTCGATACTAGTCTTTGAAGTAGGTCGACTTTGATGACGTGGCAACATCCTGATCGTTGGTGATGAACGGTTGGAGATGAAGGAGCGCCGGTTTTAGTAATGATTACAGTTCTGACGTTTGGAACTCCTTCTCGAAAACCGCCTCAATCTTTAATTTTGGAAAATTAATTTTGATTTTCTTTTCCCCTTCCAAATTTAGGAAAATATAAATAGAGAAATTCCTCTTCGTTTAGAACTTTTACTGCTCTAGAACTTCTTCTTCTCCGGCGATAATCAAGGGATTTCAGCAAGATTTAAATTCAGCTCTCGGCTTCAGCAACGAACTTCCTTTCTTCAATCAATTGAGGTATTTCCCTTGTATTTTTGTTTTAGGGCTTTAATTTCTGCTTTGTGTTCAATTCCGCCATGGCTAGGACCTTTAGTAGTGAACCAGGAGCTTGGTATGGCTACTGTACTGTTAACCGTAGGGCATGCAAGAATGTGAACGGTGAGTGGAGAGTGATGTCCTTAGATGAGTGCGCCTCCATTTTGACTAGTTGGGGGTTGAATTACACTGAGATAGGGCTGCCCATTGTAGGAGAAATTGAGAATGTGGTGATTGACGACTCAACTGTTGTCGCTTTTCATTTATTCCATGAACTGCTTGACCATATTACCTTGTTTTATGTTAGGGACGTCCAAAAGCCCTCCTTCCTTAGAAATAGAATAGGTTTTCCAGGGGAGTTTAGGTCGCCCTTAGGTAGGTCGACTGAATGTGATCATAGGACTGACTCCCCTGTTTCTCCTTCTTCTTGTACAGATATGACAACTCAAGAAGGAAATGCTGCTTCGACCTCTTCCGGCCCCCGAATTGTGAATGCGTTTGGCTCCTCTGTTGTACCGGGGAAGAATGAGAGAGGATATATACCCAGTAGGCCTCTTCGAGGGAAGAAGAATATGGAGTCCCGATACAATATGATTTATGATTTCTGTGGAGTAAGTAGAGCGGATTATAGGATAACCATCCTTAGTAAGGCGGACTTTATGGCCAAGTTCCGTACCAGCTTCACTACTGATACCACTAGGGTGGCCTTCTTTATGGACAGTTTGAGGCGGGGTTGAGGTTGCCCTTAGATCCCTTCATCAACGAGTTTCGGAGTGCATGGATGCTCTTCCTCTTGACTGGGGCCAACACTTGTAGAGTACTAGTGTGCTTTGCCATGGTATGCAGGTTTCTAGGCCATGAACCTTGCATGAGAGTCTTCAAAGAATTTTTCGCTCCAAAGCTCGACAAGGCAGATTGGGGGATTAGTACTCCTTCCAAACCCAATTCTCCAAAATTGTTTGCCAACCTTCCCAACAAACATAGCGATTTGGAATTCCTATGTGGTATTTGTAGAGAGTAGGCTGGGATGGGAGTTCCCCTTGCCAGGTAGTGAGTCTGACACTATTGACGAGGAAAACTACTGGGAGCCTCCATGGCACCAGACCTTGTATAGGAAGTTGTGTGCGTTGGTCGCGAAAAGACCCATTAGCTGGGAGGTGTTAGGGACAACCAAGTATAACTACATCCAAGCTGGGATGATGCCTGGGGATGGAGTGGTGGAACCCCTTGTTCCTGTATTGAGAGGCCAGGTATATCCGGACTGGGTTACTCATTCCTTGGGTAGGTTGAAGGAGAACTGTCAATTTTGTCAGAAGAATGAAAATTACTGCAAAGACCGCGGAGAGCATGTTGGTGGTAAGGATTTATTTGACCTGCATTCATTAGCTCGTCCATTGTTAACTTGCATGAGTAACTTATCATTGGCACATAGCGTTATTTTTAGCTGCATATACAACTCTTAGATCGTCCGTTGTCTGCTCGTATGTAGAACTTAGTTAGCTCGTACATAGAACTATTTCGAGTTGCAACTCTTTATCAAATTGCCTGCTCGTATGTAGAGTTATTCAATTCGTACATAGAACTGCTTTGAATTGTATCAATTACCTCGTCAATGATTTACTCGTAGGACTGTTTTGAATCGTCGAGCTAACACTTGATTCTTTTGATGTCGTGTAGTTTTAACTCCCGAACAAGAAGCAAATATGGTGCGTATTGTTGGGGTTTCTGACAAGAGGAAAGCCAAGAGGGCTCATGGGGCTGCCAATGCTAAGGCGAGCAGAGAGAGAGAAGCTGTTGCTAGGAACAATTTGCTTCCGAAGGATGTTGCTGGAATGATCCCGATGGAAGAGGTCGAGCTGGAAGACCCTTTGCAAAGCGGCACCCAATCCAATGATGCCAATGAAGGAGGTGATGATTCCCATAGGTCAGTAAGGGCAAGTCTGAGCTCCGACCCAAATCAAGACACCAATATGGAGACCTCTGGAGCTGGGATGGTGGGGGCTAGCCCTTTACTGGTCGTCAACGTTGATGAAGATGATATGGAGGAAGAGGACGATCGTCCTATAAGCTCGAAGAAGAGGTCCCGATCTGAGAAGGGCAAGTCTGTGTCCTCGAGCCAATTGCCTCCACCAGGCCTTCCTTCCTCCCAGTAAGGAGTCTCTGGATGAAAAGATGAAGAGGCTGAGTGATGTTCCTCCACTGGAAGGGTTTAACAGCTTGAGCCGTCGCTATCCCGACATGAGCCTGGGCCAAGTGATTGTTAGGAGGGCAATAGATGTCGATCTCCTAGCCCATTTTGCTGATAAGGGGATCACCCCCGAGGAATTTTCTGCTCGCTCTGGAATGGCTCATAGTGAGGTAACTTGTCATTTTCTCTTTCATTGTAGTTGCTTATCCCTTTACTCGATCCACTCAAATCACGAGCTAACACTTCTCGTTTCTTTGAAATGCGTAATCTTACGATGGTCGAGCAGGTGAAGAGCTCTTGGAGAGCTTCTATTGAGAGAGAGAGACAAGCCCTTCAAGATTACTCCAAAAAGGCTAAAGAGCTTGCGGATTTGAAGGAGAAGTACAACGACCTGGACAATACATATGAAGCCAATGAGATGGTGAAGATAAAGGCCCTGTCCGACCTCGAAGCTTCAGAGTCCAAACTTAAGGAAGTGACTTCAGAGAGGGATGCTGAGCGCCTTGCTCATGAGAGGACTAAGGTTGAGCTTGCCACCGTCACCAAACTTCTTGCTGATAAAGATTCTTTCTTGAAGGAGCTTAACGAGGAGCATAACTCGGCTCGAGCTAAGTGGAAGGAGGCTCTGAAGAAGGCTGGCCCTGATGCTGTGGAGAAGTTCAAGGAGGGAGATGAGTTTTATGATGCCATAGTGGCCAGGGCACAAGACTTTCTCGAGGTTGGGAAGAGGCACATGGCCCGTCGAGCACTGGTGGATCCTTCAGCTACAGTTACCATCGAGCAATTAGCTCGTTGGTTTTCTGAGTCCCAGTACGACATGGCAGCTCGCCAAGGTCATTCGCTTGTTCCCTATCTTGAGAACGACTTGGCCTTTATTGCCCAGGAAGATGAAGAAGATCATTGTGAGAAGTGGGAGGCTCCCCCTGTCCTTGACAGAAATTTTGATGTGGTCTTGGCGGAGCTTGATGATGCTGAAGCTATGGAGACAGTAGATGAACAAATTTATTCGGAGTCGGGTAAACCTTTAGACCCTCAGCAACAAGGAGAGGAAGAGGGTCGAGCTGCTACTGACGACCAAGCTGATGTCGGCCAGGACTCCTGAATTATTTAGTTGGATTTGTAATGAACAAGTTCCAAACAATATTTTTGTTTTTTGCTTTAACATTGTTCGAATGCCTTGGCCCAGTTTTTTGGGAGGCAAAATATTTTTGTAAGTTAACTTTGTCCAAGTCTTAGCCCGTTTTGGGAGACTTCTCTATCATAGCTGACATTTGTTTTCAGAATGTTGTATGTTTTTCATTCCATATTGTATGTCGAGCTAGATGTAGATAATATAAATGAGTCAATTTGAGCCTAGAGGCGACTTGATCTTGTTGGTTTAGTCGACCTCAGACTTGATTAACTTTTTTGTGAACGAGATTGATCATAAGTCGAACCTGTTCATATCATTTGAACTGATTAAGAATCGAGTCAGTCGGAACGAAGTCGACTAAGAGTCGGACTTGTTAAGTGAACGAAGCTGATTTAGAATCGAGCTTGTTAGAACGAAGCTGACTAAGAGTCGAGCCTATTAGGGTGAAGCTGACTAAGAGTCGAGCTAAGATGAACTGACTAAGAGTCGAGCTCATTAGAACAAAGTCGACTAAGAGTCGGACTTGTTAAGTAATCAAAGCTGATTAAGAATCGAGCTTTGTTGGAACGAAGCTGACTAAGAGTCGAGCTTGTTGATATTAATGTAACACTATGTTTGATCGAATAAACTGCTCTTTTCATTGAAGTGGGAATCATGCTTTACATCAATTCGAAACTAGCTTTAACATAAACTTGAACTTTGAAATTGAAACTAGAAGTAGTATTTGATGAGGTGAGTAGCATGCCAAGGATGTTTCAACTCGTCACCTCCGGGATGAGCTATCATGTAGGTTCCTTCTTTGACGACTCGAGTGACCACATAGGGACCTTCCCAGTTAGGAGATAGCTTGTTCTGCTGGGTCCTTCTACCCGTTGCCTCAATCTTTCTCAATACATAATCTCCAACTTGGAAAGACCTTGCCTTGACCTTCTTGTCGTGATAACTTTTAGTCCGCTGCTTGTAATTGACCATTCGGAGGTAGGCTGTTTCTCGCTTCTCGTCGATCAGGTCCAAGTCGATCAACCTGTTGGTGTCATTCTGCTCTTGATCAAAGAAGGTCACTCTAGCCGTAGGGAATCTGAGCTCAGCAGGTGCCATGGCCTCTGACCCATATGTGAGAGCAAAAGGGGTTTCCCCCGTAGGCCCCCGAGTGGTTGTACGAACTGCCCAAAGAGCAAGGGGGAGTTCGTCCAACCAATTGTTTCGTCGACCTACGAGCCCAGTCTTGAGCGAAGATAGAACAAGTTTATTTGCTGCTTCAGCTTGCCCATTTCCTTGAGGATAGGCGACAGAGGATTTCCAATGTTTGATTCCCACTCGCTTCATCTCTGTTTCGAAAGTCTGGGAGAACTGTAACCCATTGTCAGACACTATAGCTCGAGGAAAACCAAACCGACACCAAATGAAGTCGTGTATGAAGTTGATAGCATTCTCCTCTGTGATGCGAGCTAGTGGTTTGGCCTCAACCCATTTGGTGAAGTAATCTATGGCCACTATCACGTACTTGCAGTTTCCTCGGGCGGGAGGGAAGGGTCCAATCAGGTCGACGCCCCACATGTCAAATGGCCAAGCTGCGATCACAGGAGTCTGCTCTGTTGTAGGCACATGGGGAAGGTTGGCAAACCTTTGGCATTGATCACATTGCTGAACAAAGTTGTGAGTGTCAGCTCTCATGTGTGGCCAGTAGTATCCCAATGTGATTAACTTGTCAGCAAGAGTCCTGGCCCCCGGGTGTCCACCACAAATTCCACTATGCACTTCGTGTATCAATAGGGCGACCTCTTGGGGATGGATGCACTTTAGCAATGGCCGAGTATAAGATCTTCTGAACAGATCGCCTCCTTGAATGACATATCTCGGAGCTTTCTTTTTGATAGCTCGAGCCTTCTTCTCGTCCTCTGGCAGCTCGCCACTTTCTAAGTATGCTTTCATTTCCTCGATCCAACACTTCTCCTGAGTCCAATTTCTTGAGGGATCATCTATGCACTGAATTTTTACCCTCTCATAAGCTGGATTTTCGAGGAAGGAGATAGGCTCGCCATGTGGCTCATCTGAAGTAGCCAGTTTCGAAAGGAGATCAGCTAGCTCGTTATCTTCTCTTCCAATCCTTTGAATCTCCCAGAATTCTAAGTCCTTTATTAGTTCCTTCACCAGGTCGCAGTATTTGATGAGAGTAGAACTAAGCACTTCGTACTCGCCTCTGACCTGGTTGACTATCAATTGTGAGTCACAGTAAGCCATGATCTTAGTTGCTCCGAAGCACTTGGCGTACTCAATAGCTGCAATCAAGGCCTCGTATTCAGCCTGGTTATTGGAAGCATCAAACTTGAACCTTAGTGATTCCTCATACACGGTCCCAGTTTCTGGCTCAATCAACACTATTCCAGCTCCACTGCTATTCTTGGTCGAGGCCCGTCTGAATAGACTTTCCAACAATCGTCGGGTAGGCTAATGACAACCTGGGACTCTGGTTCTTTCCCCTTAGCTTTTTCTTTAGGAACTCGTTGCTCGTGGTCTTCCTTGGTGAACGTAAGCTCGACCAAGAAGTCAGCTAGAGCTTGAGCCTTCAACGCCTTTCGAGGTCGATAGTCAATGTCAAATTCAGTGAGGGCAATCGACCAATTGAGCAGTCGACCTGAACTCTCAGGCTTGTGCAATATCTTTCTCAAAGGTGCATTAGTAAGAACCACGATTGGATGAGCTAGAAAATAAGCTCGCAGCTTCCTTGAAGCCACGACTAGAGCATAGGCGACCTTCTCAGCGTTGTAATACCTACTTTCCACATCTGATAAAGCTTTGCTGATATAGTACACAGGCTTCTGAAGCCCCTCATCCTCTCTAATCAACACTGCTGCAACCGACTTGTCTCCCACAGATAGATATACAAACAAAGTCTCTCCAGTGGTCGGGCTACTTAGCAGGGGTGGAGTAGCGAGGTAATCCTTTAGCTGTTGGAACGACGAATGACATTCGGTCGTCCATTCAAAACTTTTCGTCCCCCTCAATGCTTTGAAGAAGGGGAGAGACCTTTCTGCTGACTTTGATATGAAGCGACCAAGAGCTGCTACCCTTCCATTAAGTCGCTGCATCTCTTTGATAGTGGTGGGAGCCTTCATGTCGACTAAAGCCTTTATCTTCTCTGGATTAGCTTCTATGCCCCTTTGAGATACCATGAATCCCAAGAACTTGCCAGCTGCCACTCCAAACACACATTTACTGGGGTTGAGCTTCATGTCGTTTGCTCGTAAATTGGCGAATGTCTCCTTTAGGTCGACCACGTGACTCCCGGCCTTAGTTTTAATGACCATGTCGTCAACGTAGGCCTCCATATTTCGACCAATCTGTGAGGCAAAGACTTTGTTCACCATCCTCTGATATGTCGCTCCTGCATTCTTCAATCCAAAAGGCATCATATTGTAGCAGTAGATGCCTCCAGCTGCCTGAAATGCCGTTTTCACTATGTCATCCTCGTGCATCTTTATCTGGTGGTATCCCGAGTAAGCATCCAGGAAACTGAGAGTAGAGTGACCAGCAATGGAATCAACAAGCTTGTCAATTCTAGGAAGAGGATAGCTATCCTTTGGGCAAGCTAGATTGAGAGTAGTGAAGTCGACACACATCCGCCACTTGCCATTCGATTTCTTCACCATGACCACGTTGGCCAACCACGTTGTATGAGTGGCCTCTTTGATTATACCTGCACTCAAAAGTTTTTGTACCTCTGCTTTGATAGCCTCTTCCTTGTCGCGAGCAAAACTTCTCAACTTTTGGGGTCTCGGCTTTATGGTCGGGTTGACTTCCAGTCTGTGAACAGCGACCTCCTCCTTGATTCCCCTCATGTCTTCTACCCTCCATGCAAAGACATCATTACTTTCTTTGAGTAGCTCGATGATTTTTGCTCGCTCCTCGACTGATAGCTGCTTCCCAATCTGAATTTTTTGATCGGGGTAAGAAGGGTTGGTGATTACTGACTCTAGCTCATCCACAGCTTCTAGCTCTGGTCCATCTCTGAATTGTAGAGTCTCCACTATGATCTCCCTGACCTTTTGTCTTTCCTCAGCTCCCAAGTGTGGAGCCTCCTCAGCTATCATATCATCAAGCTTGCTGCAACCTTGTTGGTAGGGGCCCCCGAGTTATTGTCTATCTGGAGGCATAGGTCTCCTATGACGACTTGATCGACCATAACTACATCTGAATCGACCTCAGTGGTGTTAGAGTGACGTGTCGACTCAAGCATGACCTCGTCATTTGAGCGATAGGTCGACTCTACCACGTCGGTGATTGTTGACAGTCGGGTAGTTTTGGTGACCGACTGAGACAGCTTCAAGTAACCATCAGCAGTCTCAATCTCTAGCTCCCTTTTCTTTCTTTCTCTTAGAACATGATCCAGATAAGCACGAGCTGTGCCTTGTACGCAACCCACTCCAGCAGGTGTGGGGAACTTTACTCGCTGGTGAGGAATTGATGCTACCATTCCAAGAGCGACCTGTCCAGGAATTCCAAGTATGGCGGCATAGTCACTATTTACATCAATTACGATAAATTGTACCTTCGAGACAATCCTGAGGGGGTGCTGGCCTAGGTCGACGTCGAGCACTATCTGGCCTTTAGCATCAACTCGGTGGTTGGTGAAGCCCTCCAACCTGCCATCATATCTCTCCAACTGTTCATCATTAAGACCCATCTCCTTGAAAGTTTTGTAAAACAAAATATCCTTGCAGGCCCCCGTGTCGACTAAGAGTCTGCTCGTCGTACATCCATCAATGAGACCTGGGATGACGAGAACTTGCTCCCTAGCCGCCATATTAGTTGCCAATTCGTGGGGGTAGAAGCTGATCGCCTCATCTCTTATTTCTCTCCTTGGAGGCACATGTGGGGCCTTATTAAGCTGGAATATCTTGTGCTTGATGGCCGTGTTGCTTGCTTGTTCAGTGATGACCCCCAGGTTCAGTCTAGGCTGCCTAGGTCCTTGTTGCCCACCTGCTGGCTGCTCACCTCCCCCAGCTTGAGGTCTCTTCACATAAGCTTCGAGTCTCCCCTGGTCGACCATTCTCTGGATGATACGCTTTAATCCCAAGCAATCCTCTGTGAGATGACCAGTGTCTTTGTGGTAGTCGCAGTACTTGCTGTTGTCCCGCCTAAACTTGTTGCCTGGATTCATTGGGACTGGAGGAGCCAGTTCGACAGCATTCAAAATCTCAGTTCGACTCACCGTGAGGGGAGTGAAAGCTTCGGGCACCTTCTCTGTCGCCCTAGTTCTGTTCTTTCCATTTTTATTGTTCCCCCCATTCTTGTTGGAGTCCTTTTTATCATCAGTGACTTCAACCTTGGGGCTCTTTCCCTTCTTCTTTTCTTTTCTTTCCTCAGCCAGGGCGACATTATACACCTTTTCAAACAACTCCTGTCGAGTTGTGACCGTTCGGACTGTGAGTTCGTAGTCCATGTCTTCTGAGGAAATACCACTTCTGAAGCAATTGATTACCTCCCTGTCTGTGAGGTCTTCCTCTATCTTATCAACCATCTCTTTGAACTTGGTGAAATAGCTCATCGAGCTTTCATTCTTACCCTGCACCAAGTTATTCAGATCAGTGACGGTTATCTTTCGAGCTCCTGCAGTCGAGAAGCGGTCTAAGAATTTTGTTCTGAAGCATGCCCAAGTGGTGATACTACCAGCAGCCAAACCATTGAACCAAGTTAAGGCTGCCCCAGTAAGTGTGCTTAGGAGAGCTTTGCACATGTTGTCATCCTCATTGGCGACAAAACACATAGTGGCTTCCAGATGTGCTATGTGGCTCCTGGCATTTGTCGACCCAGAGTACTTCTCCAGAAGAGGCAACCTAAAAGTAGGAGGAGGTCGACTATCTCTGATTTCTTTGGATAAGGGTCGAAGAGCAAAATCAATTCGTTCGACCTTTCCAGCATCCTTCTTCTTCTCCTCCTCCCATTGCTCAAATTTCTTTTTCATCAACAACCATTCTCTGGCATCGGGTCTCTCATCTCCTGGAGGGGGAGCAGCATTGGACCTCTGGCCTTCACTTCTGGGGGGAGTCACCTGCCTACTCCTTCTGTCCCTGTGAGAATTGGTCCTTTCTGATCTTATTGGAGATCTATGTCTGTTACTTCTTTGAGGCGACCTGCGCCTCTCAGCAGCAGACGGCGACCTGCGCCTGTGATCTCCATGTGGCGACCTGCGCCTTTCCCCTCTCACAGGCGACCTATGCCCATTTCTGTCTCTTTGAGACCCTGATCTCTGTGTTCTGGCTGGGGAAACATGTCTGTTTCTATTGGCTGTTAACTGAGTCCTCAAATCAGATTGAGCCTCCTGCTCTCTGTTTCTGTTGAGGCTAGCTCTTAAATCATTACTCGGCACATGAACTATAGTGGGAGCTCGACGTACCATTCTGTCCTCGCCGTTCTGTCCCACACCTTCATTTGGCCTAGCACTCCTGGCCTGTTGCCCATTAGAAACCTGAGCGGGTGCCACTCTCTCAGAGCGTATGTCGGCCTGTTCTGCCTCCTCCATGGCTATTAAGTCAGCCAGAATCTGGGCTCGCTCCAGCATCATTTCTTTCTTGCTCATGGGATTAGTGGAGGGACCTGCCCTGCTTCCCACATTAGCCTGCCCAGTTGTACGTTTTGGGTGAGGTGGAGCTCCTTGTCCTTCCATAGGACGCTTTTCTCTCCTTGCATCTGGCAATCCCCTGCCATCAGCCACGCTGTTAGAGCGTGTCGCCCTAGCATGATGTCGTTGAGGAGGGGGAGGAGGAGGCAAATCTGCATTTCCAACGTTTGTATTGTTGTTGTTGTTCACTTCATCGTGCCCAAGTGAAGCCTCGGATACGTGTCCTTCTGAAGTCACCATTGTTGCAGGTTGATGGAGTTTTCGAAGTCAAGTCTAAAGCACGTTCCCGGCAATGGAACCAAACTGATGCTGCAGGAAATGTGCTTATCAATCTTCCTCCACGTGGCAGGACTGATCACCTGGCTTCTTGACCTGAAAACAGAACCCACGACTAGCCGGATGTGTCTCCGGCGAAGACGCTCGGGCGTGAGAGTAAGATAACAGTTGTATAAAGCTCAAAATGTATTGAATAATGAACTCAGAATACAAAATGGCAGTTACCTTTCACCGTTTGGTAGTGATGAAGTATTTATAGGCAAGAGTGATGTATTTTTGGGGAGGCAACATGTCCTCCGAGATTATAGCGGCAGTTACTTGGTCGTGGGCACGTGTCTATAACGGTCCCTGATTTGTAGGGATGTAGTTGTGAGCATTGATTAACCAAATAAGCCGGCAAGTGTCAGGTCGTCACTTGCTGAGTTAGGTCGAGGTCGCCACTCGTGGAATGGTCGACCTGACTGTCGGGTAGAGCATGGTTCGTACCCGAATTGTAGCATGGATCATGAGGTCGGACTAAGTTAGGTCGGGACCTGTAAGTCGGACCATGGGCTTAGTCGACTGATGTGTGAGATGGGCCGTGGGCCTTGTTCTGATTGGATCAGTCTCATTGAGAATGTGGGTGCCAATGTTATCTGTGATTGGGCTTTACTCGTTTGGCCCAACTCGACACTTTTGGTATGTTCAAGGGAAAATGTGATTTTTTGGGGACTTGCATCTATGTTCACCCCATTTTCATCCCTAGACTTGATACCACTACTTTTTGTTAAGTGGTTATCATATTCAAGTCATCCTTGGGGAATTTATGGGGTTTAAACATGTCCTTTGCAAAGGGAAAGGGGATATTTTGTAGAAATGAAATTAAAGAGACAAATCAACTAGAGATTTAAAATGTGGACCATTTGAGATGGTCATTCATGAAGATGAACTTCAAGATGACCATCTTGGGTCAAAACTTAAGTTAAACTAGACATCAAGTAGATCCAAGTAAGAAGAACAAGATGAACAAGAGGTTAAAAGAGGATTTTTAGGGTTTTGAGAAGGAGGGCTTTACCAATGGTGACACCCTATCTTCCTAGGCTTGGAATTTGACTTGAGGAGTATCAAGATTTGGTGTTTGGCTTGAGGAGTATCAAGGTTTGGTGTTTGGATTTGTGTTTGGAGTGAGATTGGGAAAGATTCAAGAGAAAATGGTGGCAATCTATGGATTCCCACTGTTTTCTCTCTATATTTCGCCAGAGTTTCGTTGCTGTGATCAAATTGTGTTACATGGCTGAGAGAGGAGGGTTTAATTTATAGCCCTCTGTGAGAGGCAATCCTATCCGTGCGGAGGGGTTCGTAGGCGTGCACTGTTCATCTGCTACAGTGCTGGCTTTTGGACAGGAAGAATATTTTTTTTAAAATTCAAACTGAAGCTGTTTTTCAACTTACCAATTCGGGTTTTTTCCATTTCTTTTGCTTTTTAGGATTCCTTTCTTGGTTTAACTTTAAATGGCAATGCCCATTTTACCCTTGCTTTGTTAGAAAGGTTAGGGTTTGTTAGAAATGTTGGAAATGTTAAAACTTTCGTTAATTTTCTAACGAAAATACTAACGGCTCAAATTGGAGCACTTACAGTAACGAGAAAGCATTGAACAATATGAGTTGACGTGGACCATGACTCATGTTCAATATAACATCGTGTGACAATGGGATTATGATATGTTCTATGTAGGAAAAACGAACATGATATTATATTATTTGGGTAGGCATGATGGCTTGCTAGAGTCCGCTCATGTCTTATGAGGATCGATGTGATCGAACTCATTGCCAACATAATATAGTCCTATGGGGTCACACGCATCGAACGAATTGTCAAAAATGGAATTATGGATTTCTGGTGTGTTGGGCGACCGCCCAAGGTTCTATGGGCGACCGCCCATGTTATTTGAAAACCGGGCATTAGAGACTGTCCACATGGGCGACCGCCCTTGCCCTTATGGGCGACCGCCCACGATGGTTATGAATAAAGGGATTAAAACTGGACACATGGGCGACCGCCCATGTCACGATGAGCGACCGCCCATATGGGGTTTCGGAGGAAGGATTCAAGCTCTGGACACATGGGCGACCGCCCTATCACGATGGGCGACCGCCCATGTAATCCCGGCCCGATGCTGAAACCGTTTTTTTCCCAAGGGTTTTAATAGGGCATATATTTATTGAGTATAAATAGTATCCTTATACAACCCTAGCAGCCAGTTCCCTTTTTGAGCTTTGAGAAAGACAAAAATAGAGAGGATTTTCAATTGTGAATTGAAAATCATCACACCAATTCCACAATTCATCATAGATTGAAAAGGTTTCAATCAAGGGATCTAGCAATCCTCTAGAAAGAGTTCTAGGGTTCGTTCATCGCGTGGATACTCGTAGAGGATCTTCGCTTCTCAAGATCTTTTGTTCGTGATTCAAGGATCGTATATTGAAGACTTGCTAACTCTTCAATCTGGAGTTGGAACACGTATATCAACGACAAAGGCAATCAAGGTTGGTAACCCTAATTCATACTTCTTAATTATTCATCTAGAACGGATTCTAGGGCTTTGGGTATTCGAGTTATTTGCATTATTCCGCTGCGCATGGACCCTCGAAACCCAACAGTGGTATCAGAGCCCCGTTCATGATGTTTAGTTAGATAATCATGATTATTGTGTAATGTGATTATATGAATTTTCATGATAAATATGATTTGGAATATGAAATTGTATGAGTATTGCTTGTGAAGTAATTGTATATAGTGATATACCATGATTATGAAATTGAAATATGTGATTAATATGATTAATCTAGGTTATGGGATGTCAATTTCATTTATGTGATTAATGTGATTAATCTAGGATATTTGTGAAGTATTACTTGGTATATGGGCTGGACACCAAAACCTTCCCCACAGGCACTTCGATGGAAGTGTGGGATGACCTTGGAGCACGTGGCCGCGTACTAGTAATTACTGACCAAATGTGATTTGTGTTGTATCATTCCATGTTCATAATTATGCTCATATAGTTTTTCATGAATCAACCTTGCCATGTTAATTGATAAACATGAAAAATTGAACCTTCTTTGAAATTTTGAGTTTGTTTATGCTACCCACTTTAAACACTTGTGAGTACACAGGTAGTTTTATGTAGGCTCGCCATAGCGAGGTGCATTAATTCTATCTTTGTATGATCAAGATGAGCAAATAGTGATTGCTATACGTTTAAAATGGTTGAACTCAATAAGGCTATTAAAACAGTTTTGGGCCTAAGGCATAAGATGAGATTGAAACATGTGACATATGATGTCTATAATCTCATAAAAGATCTAAGAGTCATATGTTGATATGATTGATAAATGTTATCTACCTTTTTAGTTTAATTTTGAGCAGTCGTGCCATAGCCGACTTGAAATTAAATTAAAGTTGGGTCTTAGCCTATTAAATTATATTATGCATGTTTGTATATGAAGGTTATATAATTTAGTGGGAGTATTTGTGAAATACATTATTTAATCTCTTAAATGAAATTGGTGCTCATATATGTTTATATCTTGTTGCATATCTTTGTAGATCAATGGCTGCTAACACTAATCAGAATTTGTCACTGCGATCAGTCCTTGAGAAGGACAAGTTAGAAGAGAATGGCAACAACTATGTGGATTGGATTCGCTGTTTGAGAATTGTTCTCAAACAAGAAAGGAAGTTGTACATTCTCGATGGACCCATTCCACCCGAGCCTGCTGCTAATGCACCTAAAGCTGAAAGGGACCAACATAAGAAACATGTGGATGATTCTATAGATGTTGGTTGCCTGATGCTGGCTACTATGTGTAAGGCCCTTCAGAAGGACCTTGTACACATGGAAGCTTATGATTTGGGAAATCATTTAAAGGAAATGTTCCAGTTGCAAGCACGTCAGGAAAGGTTTGACACTATGAAGGCTCTTCATTCATGCAAGATGATTGAAGGACAACCTGTTGGGCCTCATGTGTTGAAAATGAAGGGTCACCTCGAACATCTTGAGAGGCTTGGGTATCCTATCCAGTTAGAGCTGGCTACGGATATGATATTGCATTCACTCCCTGAAAGTTATAATCAGTTCGTTCTGAATTATAACATGAATGGGATGAATAAATCTCTGTCTGAATTGCATGGGATGCTAAAGAATGCGGAGAACAATATTACCAAGAAAACCAATCAAGTGTTGATGGTGAACAAAGGAAAAGGGTTCAAGAAAAACAAGGTTAAAGCAAAAGTTGCTAAATCGGAGGCAAAGGTTGTCGTTGTTGAGAAGCCTCAACCCAAATCCCAAAAGGATGCGGTATGCTACCATTGCAATGAAACTGGGCATTGGAAGCGTAACTGCAAAGCTTATCAGGAAGGGCTGAAGAAGAAGGGCAATGTGATTGCCACGACTTCAGGTATCTATATGATAGATGTTCTACTTTCTACTTCTAGTTCTTGGGTATTAGATACCGGATGTGGATCTCACATTTGTCTAAATGTGCAGGGACTTAAGAATAGAAGGTCGCTCAAAGAGGGTGAAGTAGATCTGCGGGTTGGAAATGGAGCAAGAGTTGCTGCATTGGCCGTAGGGACTTACGAAGTCACTTTACCTAGCGGATTAATTTTAGTTTTAAATAACTGTTATTATGTTCCGGATTTGAGCAGAAACATTATTTCTATTTCATGTTTAGACAATGAGGGTTACAATTTTCTTATTGCGAATAAGAAATTTTCAATTTATTTGAATGACATGCTTTATTGTGTTGCTCATTCTTTTAATGGCCTTTATGTCTTGGATGTTGAAAATAATGTTGAGAATGTTTATCATGTTAGTAAGAAATCTAAACCAAATGATGTGAACAACACATACAAATGACATTGCCGTCTTGGTCACATAAACGAGAAACGCGTATCTAAACTCCATAAAGATGGATATTTAGACTCATATAATTATGAATCATATGATGTTTGCGAGTCTTGTTTATTGGGCAAGATGACTAAAGCTCCTTTTACTAAGAGTAGTGAAAGGGCTAGTGATTTATTGGCTCTCATACATACTGATGTGTGTGGACCAATGAATAGCATTGCTAGGGGAGGATTTCGGTACTTCATAACGTTCACTGATGACTTCTCCAGATATGGCTATGTCTATCTGATGAAGTACAAAAGTGAAGCATTTGAGATATTCAGAATATTTCAAAATGAGGTACAAAATCAACTTGGCAAAACTATTAAAACCATTCGATTCGAACGAGGTGGTGAATACTTAAGCCAAGAATTTGACGATCATCTGAAAAGTTGTGGAATTGTTTCAGAACTTACTCCACCCGGAACACCACAATGGAATGGTGTATCCGAGAGGAGAAATCGAACTCTATTAGATATGGTTCGATCGATGATGAGTCAAGTTAACCTTCCTATTTCTTTTTGGGGACATGCACTGGAAGCATTGCTTTCACGCTTAATAAGGTCCCTACTAAATCGGCTCCTAAAACCCCACATGAGATGTGGTATGGAAGAAAGCCTAGCTTATCTTTCATGAAGATTTGGGGTTGTGAGGCTTATGTAAAGAAATTAGTTTCTGAACATAAACTTGTACCTAAATCTGATAAATGCATTTTCGTTGGTTATCCTAAGGAAACGAAAGGATATCTATTTTACAACCAATTCGAGAACAAAGTGTTTGTTGCTCGAAATGGTGTCTTTCTAGAGAAAGAGTTTCTCTCTAAAGAAACTAGTGGGAGTAAAATTGATCTTGAAGAAATTCAAGAACCCGAAAATGACAAGGAATCGATAGTAGAGACGGAACCAAGTTCACAAGCTGTTGTGGAACCGGTTCAAGATACACAAGTTCTTCGCAGATCGGATAGGATACGATCCGAACACTACAAGGAAAATCGATTTTAGCTACGGCAAATTCCGTAGCTAAAATGAAGATTCCGTAGCTAAATCGTGTTTAGCTACGAATTTGTTCTGTAGCTATTCCGTGGGTGCAAGTTCGTCGCTAAATTGGGCGTCGCTATTTTGTAGCTATTTTAGAGACGGACATATCCGTCTCTAAATTAGAGACAGATAATTCTGTCTCTAATTTAGAGACAGGCAATTCTGTCTCTAAATTCAGCTACTGAATAGCTACAAATATATTAGCGACAAACATGCACCCACGAATTAGCTACAGAATTAATATGTCACTGATTTAAATTTAGAGACGAAAAATTGTCTGTCGCTAATTTGCCAATTTTTTTAAAAAAAAATATATTCAGCACAAATATATATTTAAAAATATATTTTAGTATATTTTTAAATATATAATATATGCTGAATAATTTTTTTATATAAATTAATTTATAATGTTACTTAAAATTAATACAATAATAATTAAACTAATATAAAATTAAAGATAAAAATAATCTAGTATATTGAAAAATGTCAAAATACATCAATTGAAAATGTTAAAATACATCAATTAAAATATCAAAATACATTAATTACAATAACATTTTCAAAATAAATTACAAATCTTTCAAAACACAAAAAAATAATACATATCAACAACTTTACGGATCACCACCATCACTGCCACTAACACCACCCGATGGCATCGCGTCCGTCCACTGCGCCGCCCACCACCACCACCAAGAAAATGTAGATCTAGAAAATCACAGACATGAAACACAATCAGAGAGAGAGGGAGAGACAAACCCAGAAACTGAAATTTAGTCAAAACAAAATTATATAAAAATGCCAGTTCTGGACCGCATCCATTTATGGCACACTACATGAAATAGAATCAATAATTCATCAGAATCAACATAAATCCAACACATAACAAAATCAAAGAACATAACCCACAGATATTGTTTTCTCAATTAAAAAATTGACAACAATACGAAATCACAACAATTTGACATACACTAATGCACAGAAGAATTCAAAATAAGAAACGGAAAACCCCCAATTTTGAAATTAAGAAAAACTGAAAGGGAAAAGAACATACCCCACCGGCAATTTTGAAATTAAGAAAAACTGAAAAGGAAATATTGCCACCCACAACAGACCCACAAAAGACAATGCTCAATGTTGCGACCCAGATCTGGAGAGAAAGTGAGAGAGAGAGAGAGAGAGAGAGAGAGAGAAAGAGAGAAAGCTTTACTGAAGAGAGAGAGAATGAGGGAGGCGGTGAAGGGGTGATTAAGGGTAGAGCAGAGGCGGAGATCATCGGTGGTTGCGGAGATGCGTGAGTGGAGTGGTGGTGTCGGCGGCGACGTCCCGATGGCGTTGGAGGAGGTTGGTGAAGGTGAGGGGACGAAATGGAAGAGGGGTGGTAGAAGGAGAGGGTGAGAGGCGTGACGGGGAGGCGAATAGGAGGGAGACGGTGGGAGCTTGGGGTGAGAGACGGTGAGGGAGCTGAGGAAATGAGACAGAGAGAGAGAGAAAACGGTGGTTATTTGAAAATGAAGAGAGAGAGAGAGAAAGGAGGAGTGAAATAGGGAGAGAGTTATTAATTGGTTTTGTTTGAATTATTTTGGGTTGTTGGATTGAATCTATTGAACGGCTAGATTTCGCTTGGCACATGATCCACGTGAAACTTAAAAATCCAATCAAATAATTTCACATCACATACTTATATTTATTTCACACTATATTATACACTAACTAAAATATTTATGCTTAATATTAAGAATAATAATATTTATTAATAAATTATTAATTATATAATTAATTAATATTAATATTAATTATATAAACAGTAATAATATTAATAATAGTATTAATAATAATTAGTAATTTTTATTATTTTTTATTGAATAGGAAAAAATATTTTAGATTTTTTTTATTACTGAAATTTATAAAAAGCTATCTAAAATATTTACATGCTTTTATATGATTTACCCAAAATTTTAGTTATAGTAGTATGCCTATTATCAAGAATAATAACATTATCATATACTAGTAATAATACTTAATAATAAGACTAATAATGATGTTATTGTTAATTATTCAATTATATAATTGAATATATTAATAATTATTATTATATAATTAATAATAATATTAATAATAACTAGTAATAATACATAATATCATATACCCTAACCTTATACCCTATACCCTAACCCTTATACATTATACAATATACCCTAAACCTTAAACCCTATACCCTAACCCCTAAACCATAAACCTTATACCTTATACCATATACCTTAAACCCTAAACCCTATACCATATACCCTATACCACATGTCACATACCCTATACCCTATAGGGTATACCCTATACCCTATGCCACTATACCCTATATACTACCTTATAGGGTATACCCTACATACATGGGGTATACCCTATACCACATGTCCTATGCCCTATACACATAGGGTATACCCTATACCCTATGCCCTATACCTTATACCCTATAGGGTATACCCTATATCTTATACCTTATACCCTATAGGGTATACCCTATACCCTATGCCCTATGCCCTATACCCTATACCCTAAACCCTATAGGGTATACCCTATACCCTACATGGTATACCCTATACCTTATATCATATACCCTATGCCCTATACCCTATAGGGTATACCCTATACCTTATATCATATACCCTAAACCCTAAACCCTATAGGATATACCCTATACCCTATAGGGTATACCTATACCCTATAGGGTATACCCTACCACATGCCTATACCACCTACCTTATAGGGTATACCCTATATCCTATGCCCTATGCCCTATGCCCTATACCCTATAGGGTATACCCTATACCCTATGCCCTATACCTTATACCCTATAGGGTATACCCTATATCTTATACCCTATACCTATAGGGTATACCTATACCCTATGCCATATGCCCTATACCCTACCACCTAAACCACATAGGGTATACCCTATACCACATAGGGTATACCCCTATACCTTATATCATATACCCTATGCCTATATACCCTATAGGGTATACCCTATACCTTATATCATATACCCTAAACCCTAAACCCTATAGGGTATACCCTATACATAGGGTATACCATATACCTTATATCATATACCCTATGCCCTATACCCTATAGGGTATACCCTATACCCTAACCCTTATATATTATATCCTAAACCCTATTCCCTATACCCTAAACCCTATACCCTATACCCTAACCCCTATACCCTAAACAAATGAAAGTATATAGAAGAAAAGTCAAAAGAGGGACGGACTACCCTATATTTATTTTTATTTTTAAAATTTTTTATTGTCTAGAAAACAATATTTTAGCCTTTGTTAATCAGTGGGTTTTTAGAAAAAGTTATAGAAAAAAAGATAGAAAAAAACTAAACAAATGAAAGTATATAGAAGAAAAGTCAAAAGAGGGACGGACTACCCTAGATTTATTTTTTAATTTTTAAAAAAAATTTTATTGACTAGAAATCAATATTTTAGCCTTTGTTAATCAGTGGTTTTTTTAGAAAAATTTATAGAAAAAAATATAGAAAAAAACTAAACAAATGAAAGTATATAGAAGAAAAGTCAAAAGAGGGACGGACTGCCCTATATTTATTTTTTATTTTTTTAAAAAAAAAAATTTATTGTCTAGAAAACAATATTTTAGCCTTTGTTAATCAGTGGTTTTTTTAGAAAAAGTTATAGAAAAAAAGATAGAAAAAAACTAAACAAATGAAAGTATATAGAAGAAAAGTCAAAAGAGGGACGGACTACCCTATATTTATTTTTTATTTTTTTAAAAATATTTTATTGACTAGAAAACAATATTTTAGCCTTTGTTAATCAGTGGTTTTTTATAAAAAGTTATAGAAAAAAAAAAGATAGAAAAAAACTAAACAAATGAAAGTATATAGAAGAAAAGTCAAAAGAGGGACGGACTACCCTATATTTATTTTTTATTTTTTTAAAAATTTTTTATTGACTAGAAAACGATATTTTAGCCTTTGTTAATCAGTGGTTTTTTTTAGAAAAAGTTATAGAAAAAAAGATAGAAAAAAACTAAACAAATGAAAGTATATAGAAGAAAAGTCAAAAGAGGGACGGACTACCCTATATTTATTTTTATTGTTTTAAAAAAAAATTATTGACTAGAAAACAATATTTTAGCCTTTATTAATCAGTGATTTTTTTTAGAAAAAGTTATAAAAAAAAAGATAGAAAAAAACTAAACAAATGAAAGTATATAGAAGAAAAGTCAAAAGAGGGACGGACTACCCTATATTTACTTTTTATTTTTTAAAAAATTTTTATTGACTAGAAAACAATATTTTAGCCTTTGTTAATCAGTGGTTTTTAGAAAAAGTTATATAAAAAAGATAGAAAAAAACTAAACAAATGAAAGTATATAGAAGAAAAGTCAAATTTAGAGACGGTTACTAAATCGTCTCTAAATTTTAGAGACGAATGTTGAATCTCGACACTAAATTAGAGACGGATTCAAAAATCTGTCTCTAAATTAGAGACGGAGTTAAAATCTGTCTCTAAAGTTTAGAGACGGATTACGATCAATCTTCTAATTTAGAGACGGATTCTGAATACATCTCTAATTTAGAGACGGATCTACGAATCTGTCTCTATTTTAGAGACAGATACAAAACCCGTCTCTAAAATTTAGAGACGGAATAAATAACTGCCGTCTCTAAATTAGAGACGGAATCAGATTTCGTCTCTAAATTAGAGACGGATTCGGATTCCGTCTCTATATTAGAGACGGATTCAGATTCCGTCTCTGAATTAGAGACGGATTCATATTTCGTCTCTGAATTAGAGACGGAATCTGAATCCGTCTCTAATTTAGAGACGGAATCCGAATCCGTCTCTGATTTTTGGTTTTGTCTCTAATCTATCGCCAAATTAGCTACAGATTTCGTCCGTCTCTAAATTTCCGTCTCTAAATCCGGTTTTCCTTGTAGTGGAACCTGAGAGATATGGATTTCTCATGACGGAAAGTAATGAAGTAGAAATCATTTAGAATGATGAACCTACTTCCTATCAAGAGGCGATGTCCACTCCTGATTCGGACAAGTGGCTAGGAGCCATGGAATCCGAGATCAAATCCATGTACGATAATCAAGTTTGGAACTTGATTGATCCACCCGAAGGTGTAAAAACCATAGGGTGCAAGTGGGTTTTCAAAAAGAAAACTGACATGGATGGGAAGGTACATACTTATAAGGCTAGGCTAGTTGCTAAGGGGTATAGGCAGATTCATGGCGTTGACTATGATGAAACCTTTTCGCCCGTAGCAATGCTTAAGTCTATTAGAATTTTAATTGCCATAGCCGCATATTACGACTATGAGATATGGCAAATGGACGTCAAAACAGCGTTTCTTAACGGAAACTTACTTGAGGATGTATACATGATACGGCTGAAGGATTTGTCGATCCAAAGAATTCTAACAAAGTGTGTAAGTTGCGAGAGATCCATTTATGGATTGAAGCAAGCTTCCCAAAGTTTGGAATCTACGTTTTGATGAATCAGTCAAAGAGTTTGGCTTCATCAAAAACGAAGATGAGCCTTGTGTATACAAGAAAATAAGTGGGAGCATAGTCCTATTTCTGGTGCTATATGTCGATGACATCTTGCTCATTGGAAACAATGTTCCTGCACTTGAGACTGTTAAGTCTTGGTTAGGAAAATGTTTTTCAATGAAAGATATGGGTGAAGCGGCTTATATCCTTGGTATCAAGATCTATAGAGATAGATCAAGAAGGATGATTGGTTTGAGTCAAAGTACGTATATTGACAAGGTCCTTAGAAGATTCCGTATGGAAAATTCTAAGAGAGGGAACTTGCCAATGGGACATGGCATTACTCTTAGCAAGACTCATTGTCCTAAGACAAATGATGAGCGAAAGAGGATGAGTGATATTCCATATGCTTCGGCAATTGGATCTATCATGTATGCCATGTTATGTACTAGACCCGATGTCTCGTATGCTCTAAGCGCAACGAGTAGATACCGATCGATCTGGTGAGAACCATTGGATAGTTTGTCAAAAATATCCTTAAGTACTTGAGAAGGACTAAGGATGTATTCTTGGTATTTGGAGGAATGAAAGATGATGCGGTTGTAAAGGGTTACACGGATGCAAGCTTCCAAACCGACAAAGATGACTTTAGATCGCGATCTGGTTTTGTTTTTATGCTAAATGGAGGTGCCGTTTGTTGGAAGAGTTCCAAGCAAAGCCTTGCGATTCTACAACAGAAGCCGAATACATAGCAGCATCGGATGCGGCTAAGGAGGCGGTTTGGATCAAGAAGTTCGTTAGTGACTTAGAAGTCGTTCCGAGTATCACTAACCCGATAGAGCTGTTCTGTGACAATAATGGTGCTATTGCCCAAGCAAAAGAACCAAGGTCACATCAGCGATCCAAACACATTTTGAGACGTTTTCACCTCATACGAGAAATCTGTGAAAGGGAGGACGTCAAGATATGCAAGGTACCAACGGATGACAATATTTCGGACCCTCTCACCAAGCCTTTGCCACAAGCTAAACATGATGGTCATGTTAGGTCCATGGGTATAAGATACATGAGTGACTGGGCCTAGTGCAAGTGGGAGACTGTAGGTGTTAGTACCCTAGGCCTATAGAGATAGACCTTTATGTAATGTCATTGTTCATTTATATATGAGATTGTTTATTTGATTATTATATGTGTTTGCATGTTTAGTTATAATAATCGTGTCTCTGGTACTTATGAAGCACTAGTATGAAGTCTAATGGATAATCATGTGATGATTATATGCATGGAGATGCACATTAGATTCATGGGTACTTGTTAGAGAACAAGATCTTGGACTTGACCCATTATGAGATTTATGTCATGGTCATATGTCATAAATAAATCTCATATAGTCATATCATTGATATCCTTTGACCTGAGATTATCATCGTCTTCCACTCGATGAATATCATGTTTGATATAGTTTAACGTTGTCTTTAACCGGACAACAATAAGGGCTATTATTGGCATGATATGATTCTTGTTGGGAAGAATGATAAGTCAAGATGGAAACTTGTCCCTCGTAAAGAGAGATGTTTGCTTGGCCACTCGTGAGTAAGATTGATGTAGTGCATGGCCATGCCCGAATGAATTAATATGATTAATGTCATTCGATTAATCAATTTACTTGGTAACGAGAAAGCATTGAACAACATGAGTTGACGTGGACCATGACTCATGTTCAATATAACATCGTGTGACAATGGGATTATGATATGTTCTATGTAGGAAAAACGAACATGATATTATATTATTTGGGTAGGCATGATGGCTTGCTAGAGTCCGCTCATGTCTTATGAGGATCGATGTGATCGAACTCATTGCCAACATAATATAGTCCTATGGGGTCACACGCATCGAACGAATTGTCAAAAATGGAATTATGGATTTCTGGTGTGTTGGGTGACCGCCCAAGGTTCTATGGGCGACCGCCCATGTTATTTGAAAACCGGGCATTAGAGACTGTCCACATGGGCGACCGCCCTTGCCCTTATGGGCGACCGCCCACGATGGTTTTGAATAAAGGGATTAAAACTCTGGACACATGGGCGACCGCCCATGTCCTGATGAGCGACCGCCCATATGGGGTTTTGGAGGAAGGATTCAAGCTCTGGACACATGGGCGACCACCCATATCCTGATGGGCGACCGCCCATGTCCGCTGATGCTGAAACCGTTTTTTTCCCAAGGGTTTTAATAGGGCATATATTCGTCTGTCAACCTTTTCAGTTTATCAGTGCTGCGGTTTATATTCTTTCTCTGACTCTGGTCGAGGCTGGGTCCTTGGCCGGCATCCTGCACATGCTTAATTCTGTCTTTGGCTGATCTGCGGGCAGCTATTTTATTGGGCTCCTTTGTCGAGGCAATCGCGGAGGCCCTTTCATACATCTCCTCGACATTCTTAGGCATGTCTGAGGAAAAATTAATTTTCAAGAAACTGGAGGATAGATCGCCCTCAAAGCATAGCTGAATATCTCTCTCGGACAGGTCTACAATCTGCTCGGACATCTTTCTGAACCGAGTGATGTAGGTTTCGGTGGTTTCTACAGCGGCCTGCCTGACTCTTATCAGTTCAGTCTTTGGCCTCGCGGGCTCGCCTGCTCAAGCAAAAGAGTTCAAAAAGTTGTGCCTGAACTGATTGTAGCTTTTAATGGATTTTGGCTTTAGGGCCAGCATTCATGACAAGGCCTTGCCCGTGAAAGAAGCAGCTAATGCTTTGCACATTACGACCTCATCCGAGGAAAACAGGGCCATCTGTCCTTCAAACCTCCCCATATGGCATTTTGCGTTCGTGGAGCCATCATATGTCTCTATTTGAGGAGGTTTTCCTCTTTGGATTGGCGCATTGGCAATCTTGTCTGCGAAAGCATCCATCGTGTGACCACAATTCATGGAGCTTTGTTAATGGTTTTCCCACATCTGGTGCATGAACTTGAGAAACTCAGGGTCCGTGCTATCCATTTTGGGCTTTTTAGAGGGAAAAATTAAGGCCTTTCCCTTGGCTTTGGCCATGGGTCGTGCTTTGGATTTCTCGGGGAGAGGAGTAGATTCTGCTCTCTCTCCCAGTTCCTTATCCTCCTCAATCTCTTCATGATCGCGGTCAGCAAAGGTCGGTTCTACCCTTTTTATCCCTCTAGCTTGACTAGCTAGTGACTTCGTGAGGACTCTTTGGGAGAACCTTAATGAACCTTCTTCTAGGGGGACACCTCCATTGGCCTCCAACTCAACCAACTCAAGCTTGGCATCATTTATAGCCATGGCCTCCGCCACTAGCTTAGCCCTCGTAGCTAAAGCTTGGTTTCTCTTGAGAATCAACTCAGGAATGATATGAGAGGTGGGGTTTTTTGGACTTGGGTTTTGAGGGGACTTATCCTTACGGGCCGCCTCATGGTTTTCCCTTAGGTCTCTTTGAGAAGGAGTAAGAGATCCTAGACTGTTATAACGGCCACCCAACCTATTAAAGGCTGAGGTTCTTGGTATTGCATGATTTATTAGAGAGGGAGAAGCTTGGTCATTACCTTGAGTAGAAAGAAAGCCAGCATTTTGTAGAGGAATATTAGTCATTTTTTACGGTGAAAAAGCTGAAAAGTTTGTTTTTTGAAAACAAGTGTTTGGAAAATGGTGTTTGTTTTTTACAGATTACACGGAAAAAAAACTAGACATTTCCCGGCAATGGAACCACTGATAACGCCTCGACTTTCGGGGGTCTCACTTGTTTAGGACATCTGGATTGTATCTAGACCACAAAAAAGATAATGAACACCGTTAGAGACAAAGCCAGAGTTTAATCCAGCTCAGGCCCTAGGGTGTGAGAGTAAGATCTCTTGAGAGTTTATAACTGAGAAGTAAGACTTGGAATGTCTTAGTGAGTTGTGTGTTTAGGATTTAGACGATGTGGCTTACAAATGATAATTTGGCACTTACCTTGTCCTTGGGGACAAAGATTGATATTTATTATATGGGGAGCTGTTTGATGATGTCAGCCCTAGAGGAGTCTTTGTCTTTGACCTAGGACACGTGTCCGCGTCTGGTGGACACTTATTGCAGAAGGATGTCGCTGAAAGGACATGTACAGAGGATAGTTGGCGCCTCGCCTTATATGCATAGTGGGCGCCTAAACCACCATTAATGCGATGGGTACAAGCCGGCTTATTGGTGTTAGCGTAGGTACAGGCTTTCGGCTGACTAACTTTGGCTTTAACTGGGAGTCTGATATGAGCCTGTGGTCAATATTCATTGGGCGTGGTCAACATTGTTGGCGCGGTCACGGAGATCGCGGTCAGGATGATGCGGGCACCTTGTTGACGGTCTGGATGTCCGCGGTCTTTAATCTAGCGCTCTATCTGTCCGCGATCTTGACTTTGCCGGTCTTTAGGAGATTGCGGTCATGGCTCTGGCGGTCTAGGATATGTCACGTCATATTTGGCCTTTGGATCAGACCGAGCTTTGGGTCCGGTCCGAAAGATCCGGGCTCATTAAACTTATTTTTGAATTACTCATGCTCTTTAAATATTCATCTTAATTCACATTTGAAATTAGGGCTACAACATTTAATTGACTAGAGAGATGAGATGAATGATTGTTGATCTAGTGTTTGAATTAGTATATATGGAATTACGAGTTTATGAAATAGATATATATGAAAAAATCAATTAAGAGACAAATAAGTGATAGTTTCACATCTGAAAATTAAGTGAAAAATAAGAGGCGTTCAGATTTGAATGAAAAAAAAAAGTCTGAATTGTGTTATATTTGATACACCCACTCATTCAAATTTGAATAAAAGCTGAAAATGAAAAACAAACGATGGTGAAGTCTAACTTGTATAGTAACATGAATAAATGGGTTACATATTATTATGGGGATGCGAGAATATTGTAGTAACACAAGTTACTTCCTCGGTGTCGAAATAACTGTCGCAGTTGACTTGTTAATATTTTTAAGAAATATATTTTATTAGCTTATATGATGTTAAAATTACACTATGTTATTTTTCTTATTTGAAAATGTGACACTTATCGAATGAATTACAATAATAAGTGTCACATTTATTACAAAACATCCGAGTACGTTATATAATACACAAAATCTAGGGAGAAACGCGTTTCTCCATAAGTTATGAAGAAACGGGTCCCGACATGTCGCGCGACAATGAGCTAGATAGCCAGAAACCTATGAAAGTGATATCCAGAAACCTTCAAATGAATATCCAGAAACCTTCAAAATGTTTACGGATATACATTTGAAAGGTTTACTGAATATTGAAAACCTTCAATAGCAATTTACGGATATGCCCTAACACATTTACGGATATGCACCTAACAGGTTTTACGGATATGCACCTAGCAGTTCACGGATATACATTTCACATCCTTCCATTTATCAAATACAAAGCACGGATATCAACTGCAAAGCTTCTGGCTATCAAATGCAAAGCTTCTGGATATTCAGAAGCTTTTGGTCTTGGCCTTAGGTTTTTTTTTTCTGATTATCAAATGTAAAGCTTCTGGCTATGAAAAACACGTTTCTCTATAGTTATGGAGAAACGCGTTTCTCAGCAGACGCACTCTATATAATAAGGTTTTGGGACGACAAATAATGATCACTTGTCAGTATTTATGAATTGTGTTAGTCGTATGCTTTGGTACCCGTTTATTTCGTACCTTCTTCTATGACAATCATTATTCTTTACTCATTTTAGTTCAAAATAACCGTTGTTTCTTAAACTTTTCATAGTTTAAGAAAGTCGATTATTACTGTTAGGTAAAAAAAGAAAATATTTAATTATCTAAATTGTTATTGTGTCAAATTAGAAAAATGTTTGTCTCATTTGATTTTTTTGTTGAACTTTGACCACAAATATATGACAATTTAATTATGTTCATGAAATTCTAAAAATTTCTATTGATTCACCATTAATAATATTATCAACAACAACTTTTAGAATTTCATGAACATGATTAATCTCTTATAAATTTGTGATCAAAGTTCAACAAAAAAGTCAAATAGGACAAACATTTTGGGACGGAGAGAGTATTTTATTTTTACACTCACAACACTTTCTCCATTACCCACTTTTCTTAATCTACGTGCAAAACATCAAATGTGCACGTAGGTTTGGGAGGAGGGAGTATATGTTTTGAGTATAAATATTAGTTCCCTAACTTATGTAAATTTTGAGACGAAAATAATGCGTAATATATTTTGGCTCTCGATATTTTAACATGGTATAAGAGCGTGATTTTGATCTTAAAATCATGTATCTATACTTTGAATAACCATTGTCTCATTCTTTGTTTGTGGGAGGAAATTGTGACATGGTGAAGTTATATTTAGTTAATGCCTCCATGTGCTAGCATTGATAATCAAAGGGATGCATCATCTTCTCAATGGCAAAAATCATGTTTCGTATACCAATCTATCCTCTATCCACCAAGGTCAGGCCCGTTCCGAAAATTACAGGGGCCCTATGTGAAATGTAAAAATTGGGCCCTAATATTTTTTTAAAAAAAACATAATAACTATAAAATATATATAAGTACTTTCATATAAAGATAAAAGTTTTATAACACTTTTACTAATAAAAAAAAATTAAAATGCAATGGATTGAAGAAACCTAGAAGTGCAAATTAACCTAATAAAAATCTTCTTGATGACATCTATATTAACTCTGCAGAAGAAACAACAACAATTCAGCAAATAAAAGTTGATATTAATAATTAAATCAAGATGAAAGTTTCATTTTTTTTATCTAAAAAAAACCCTAAAATCTAATTAAATAAAGTTCTATTATTTTATCAATACTAGTCAGTAACCCGTCGAAATTCGACGGGAGCATAGTAATGCTAAGAAAAAAAAAACTACCTCCGTCCCTAAATAATCTTCAAATTTGACATTTTTCATTAATAAATCACTCATAATCTACATTGCTATATAAAGTCCAACGATGATGTTAACATCAAGATGAGGATGAGCTTGACAATGAACGTTGTTTTCTTATAACACAACTTATTCCAATACACACTGTCCACTATCTTTTCATGTAACCCAAGAACTCCATGTAAAACACCATACATACATGAAGCATTCACTTAAACAACGTAAATATGATATATGTGTATATCATCCCATTCTATTCACCCCCACAGGCCACAGCCACACACAAAAAAGAAGAAAAGAAAGGGAAAAAAATAAGATATTTGAAGCCCTCAGAGTTACAATGAAAGTGAAACATCCATTAACACTTCATGGACACAGTGCTAAATTATAATTCATACTCTTTCGTCCCAAATTGAGTTAGCAACGTCCTCCACTGTCGAGCCCTATGATGTAAAGAAATAGTGATCAGAAGCATTACACAAAATATTTTTAACACAAAGTTGAGAGATTGAATACATTTGGCATTAATTGGGGAATTTATGATAAGTTCTACAAACAAACTGCTCTTACAAAAACAAAATATTTTAAATTTTCTAGCACCAAGGCTTAACTCTTTGAGTGGGTAAGGATACTTGATTTACTTTATCATAATTATCAGGCGTATTTTTTTCATCATTAATATGGTTGTAAGAGATAACATTTTCTCCAACATTACTATCGTTTAATCTGACTTGTATGTAAAAAAGAAAATAAAATAAAATAAACTATACAAAATTTACATTCTCCCCACAAAGCTGCATTATAAATGACAGGGCAAATAATCAACAATATAATTTCACTTGTTCATCCCTCCACGAGATTTGTCTTGATTTCGGTCTTGACCCTTCTTTTGTATTTATATTTGATAGTAGAAAATATGAAGGAAAAAGGTGAGGCTGAAATTTGATCAAACCTTAAAGGGTGGGAACTAAAATTAACCATGTAAAAGGTGACTATTCATCCTTTTAGTTTCTTTCAGTATGCATTGCTTTTCCATTGATCTCAATCTGAGCCATCCTGCAAACAAATAAAACCAAGACTATTAATTCATCTTCTCTACACATTTCAGTCATAGGTAAAAGTGACTAAATGCTACTCCCTCCGTCCCAAGATAAATTCCATGTTTGACTTGTCAAACTATTCAAGAATGGTGTTTTACTCATTTGTACCATTTTTTTTTAGAAAATAGCAACTTAGTTTGGGACGGACCAAAAAAACGAAAAATATGAAATGGAGGAAGTAATCATATAGGGAGGGAAGTGCAATACCAGAGAATTTGGTATTGCATCATATTGGTGCTAATATGATCATTGGCATGTATGCAAGTAAACAACTGACTTAAAATCTTACGAAAAGACCAAATTTTTTGAAGCACACATGTCGGTATATAGATAAGAAACACTGTTGAAGTATAACACCAACTCACATTGTATCACCTATTCGTGCAGATATCGAGCATTTGAAGTTTAAACATGAACAATGGCAGGAAATATATGCAAATACTCCATTCAGTAACTTTGACCAATAATTTAAAAAAAAAAAAAGATCCTAACAAAAAAATAAAAATATGTTATTGTATCACAATTAATAATATTTTCAATAACAATTTTTAAATTTTTATTAGGATCATTATTTTTTATTTAAATTATTCGGCAAAGTTCCATGACTTTGACCAAAAGTTCACATTCACGAGGGACGGAGGGAGTATTCCTTAGCCAACGAGGCAATAGCACGAGTGTCAATGTAAGCTTATACGATGATACTACGTGTTTAGAATAAACTCTCCTCAAATATCATTCATAACTCTATTAACTAAATAAACAACATGTAAACACATAGAATTGTCCATAAAGCACACTATCCAAATAAAATCATTATAAACATAGCCCGCCCATGTTTTCCTTCTATACAGAAGACCACATGGAAGGTACCTAAAGTAGAAATGGAAACGGCACCCTAATTAGCATATGTAGACCAAGAAACATAAGCACTGCATGACCACTTACCAACATGGGAAGGAAGACCTGTGATGTGAGGATGTGAATGGTACCAGCCAATAACTCTAGTTGTTCTTCCAGTCTCGACAGTCATTCTATATGGAAAGTTAATTGGATAAACAAAGTACTTCAATCAGATTTTTCTCTCTTTTATTTCTATTGCTATGATCATTATTATTTTCTCTACTTTCTTTTTTATTCCTCTAAGGGTGGGGAGAGAGATTAGCAATGCGGGTCACGTATCAAATAAATTTATGAACCTAGAGGTCTTAGCTCTTCCATATGGTCAAAAGTGCAAAGTTATGTAATGATATCCTTGGCTGATGCAAAGAGTCTACAAGAAGTAAGCGCAAAACGATCATATCATAAAAAAGTATGATCCTTATAATGTTTTCTTCTTTTCTGTTTCGTTATGTTTTTCCCCTTCTTAATTCTTTCCTTGTGGCGGTAGATGACCCTTGTAATGCTACTCCAAGGAATTAGCTCATAAAGTTTTACAAAATCCTTGCACCTTAAGTAGACTACTGGCATTTGTCCCATATAAGTAAAGGTTTTAATGCTTAATGAAGCGGACATATAATGCAAGTTGAAGGAATGGAATCTAGGCATTATATAAAGGATATCTCAGCTTGAACCGATGCAGCATTCAACTGCTCAGGATTGGTCTCCACTCGATCCTTCACAACGTGGTTGTGGCAGTGCTCCCCATATAAGTGCAGTCACACTCCCGTTTTTTGAGTGCTGAAAAAGCAAACACAAGAACCCTGTAAATATTGTTTTATGTGCAAAATCATGTATGTCAATTTTCATATCCCTATAAAAACCCAAAATGAAAATTCGAAAACACACTTGAGGGGTAATATATAAAATGGCACTACAAACCACAACAATGAATACCAACTTTAAAAATGCAGGATAAATCACCAAAATGACATTGGCATGTATGCAAGTAAACAACTGACTTAAAATCTTACGAAAAGACCAAAGTTTTTGAAGCACTGTCAGTATATAGATAAGAAACACTGTTGAAGTATAACACCAACTCACATTGTATCACCTATTCGTATATGTAGATATCGAGCATTTGAAGCTTAAACATGAACAATGGCAGGAAATATATGCAAATACTCCATTCAGTAAACTATCATTCAATTCACATGTCTATAGAATAATGTATACACTTGTTCTAAACTGAAAATGACATACAATCAAAGAAACCAGCTTCACATTTCTTGTATTGAACATCAACGATAAGCAATGGTCAATCAGACTGAACTCAAATAACAAACAACCCCCATATGAGCAAATATATTAAGAACCTCAAAACCATAAACAGGCCATTCTTCCCTAACTTGGATTGCTCCAAGTATATCACCTTCATACAAAACTGCTAGTAGCTAGCTCATATCTCAAAATAACCATCTCCAGATTGACTTTGTCGCGTATGCCTGAAAATGAGATCAGTTTTGCAACTAATAACTTACTTGGAGGCTCAATATATCATCAACTATATCTTCAGTTATTCATTAAGGTCAAAGTTAGGATGATTATTTTGAGATATCAGGCATAATTCAGCATAATACATGCATATATTGTGGAGAAAATCAAAATAAAATGTGGGAAAAAATATACTCCCTCCGTCCCAGTAATCTTTGGAAATTTTGAAATGGCACGGAAATTAAGGAATATTATTATAGTATTAGGAGAGAGAATAAGTGGAAGAAGTGTTGTGAGTGTGAAAAATTAAATAGGAGAGAGAATGAGTGAGATGAATAGTTAGGAGAGAGAATGTTGTGAGTGTAAAAGTAAAGTAGGAGAGAGAATGAGTGGGATAGAAAGAGTATAAAAATAATAAAAACTTTCTATTTTGGGATTTTTTAAGATTAGCGGGACGCTCAAAATAGAAACTTTTCTTAAGATCGGTGGGACGGAGGGAGTATATATATATATTACTCTATGAAAAATATAACCTTTTTGGCCCTCTCTTGACCAATCACAAACTTATCAAGTCCTTTACAAATCTCCTTGGGGTAGGAAAATCATGACCCATATTCGAACCTCCCCAACTCTCATCTTTCGTATTCGACACCCGCCACCTGAACCAATGTTTGGATCATCTCCACCACGCGAAGGAACCACTTTAAGATCCTCCCGGAGCACAATTCCGCCACCGGGAGGCTGCCAAACCTCAAAATAGTTACTCGACAGTTTTTTCTAAATCAATAGTACTTCAAATGTAAATTACTACCCTTGTATGACCAAGTTTATACTGTTCCATCAAGTATCTCAAGAACACAGTTAGCTGACTCTTGTAATTCAGATCACCTGTCAAATGAAATTTGTTCAATTGCTCTATTATAATTTCGTTTTTCTGTAGTTCAAAAGTTTTAGCCTCCCAAAACATTGTCCATGGGTTTTAAAGGAAAATTTAAAACCTTCTTCTAAAGTTACTACGTACTACTGCCACCAATATACATCAACCTCCGCTGAACCACTAAGTTTCTAACATCATATTTGAATGAACTAAGGTTACTATCAGAATTCAACTATATTTGACGAACGAAGGAACTATTTTTTTTTTTTTGCCAAATATACCCTTTCAAAGCCATAACCAATAAACAAACTAAGTGTTCTTATATATATTCAGCTTTTGCCATTCCTATTTACAAACTTCCTTTCTCCTAAACTCTTTTGAAGATTCCATTTTTTGGGCGATGTATGTACAAAAGAAGTAGCTGAAGCTTACTTAGATATCCATTTTAGAGCTTCATCAAAATTTAAGCAAATGCATAAACCCATCATAAATTAGGAAACTTCATCAAAATTTAAGCTAAAATAAAGTAAACCCATTCAGTCATATGCAAGAAAAACATCATAAATTAGGAAAATTAGGAAATTGTTTCGAGAAATTTGAATTTTTTTGGTACCCACTTGATCAGCAGAATAGCCCAATGTCAATGGTTTCAGGAACCATTATAAAATAAGTAAAAGTAAACCGTAATAATCACTACATCTATATTAATCGAGTGGGAATAAAATCTCAGAATAATATAGCTAAAATACACTGTAGTCAAAGGTGCATTTGATGAAAGTTGTAACTCACAAGCATATTGGGAACCCTTACCTGTTTCATCAGAGAACTACAGGAATCCAAAATCGATACATTGGGAACTCCCTTTGGATGAATCTTGTTCTCAGCATCTCCATTCTGCTGACTGTCATTCTTAAGTTCACCAGGTTCACCTTCTTTGCCCACAGACTCCTCGCACACGATTGAAGCTAATGGTGATTGTTGTTCGTCTTGGTTGGTCTGCAGTAACTGATACTAAGACAAAAGCTCTAATGTGTATATGTTTCAACTTTTAAGCACAAATTCCATTAACACTTCATGGACACAGTGCTAAATTATAATTCATACTCTTTCGTCCCAAATTGAGTTAGCAACGTCCTCCACTGTCGAGCCCTGTGCCCTGTGATGTAAAGAAATAGTGATCAGAAGCATTACACAAAATATTTTTTTAACACAAAGTTGAGAGATTGAATACATTTGGCATTAATTGGGGAATTTATGATAAGTTCTACAAACAAACTGCTCTTACAAAAACAAAATATTTTAAATTTTCTAGCACCAAGGCTTAACTCTTTGAGTGGGTAAGGTTACTTGATTTACTTTATCATAATTATCAGGCGTAATTTTTTCATCATTAATATGGTTGTAAGAGATAACATTTTCTCCAACATTACTATCGTTTAATCTGACTTGTATGTAAAAAAGAAAATAAAATAAAATAAACTATACAAAATTTACATTCTCCCCCACAAACTGCATTATAAATGACAGGGGCAAATAATCAACAATATAATTTCACTGTTCATCCCTCCCTGAGATTTGTCTTGATTTCAGTGCTGACCCTTCTTTTGTATTTATATTTGATAGTAGAAAATATGAAGGAAAAAGGTGAGAACTGAAATTTGATCAAACCTTAAAGGGTGGGAACTAAAATTAACCATGTAAAAGGTGACTATTCATCCTTTTAGTTTCTTTCAGTATGCATTGCTTTTCCATTGATCTCAATCTGAGCCATCCTGCAAACAAATAAAACCAAGACTATTAATTCATCTTCTCTACACATTTCAGTCATAGGTAAAAGTGACTAAATGCTACTCCCTCCGTCCCAAGATAAATTCCATGTTTGACTTGTCAAACTATTCAAGAATGGTGTTTTACTCATTTGTACCATTTTTTTTTAGAAAATAGCAACTTAGTTTGGGACGGACCAAAAAAACGAAAAATATGAAATGGAGGAAGTAATCATATAGGGAGGGAAGTGCAATACCAGAGAATTTGGTATTGCATCATATTGGTGCTAATATGATCATTGGCATGTATGCAAGTAAACAACTGACTTAAAATCTTACGAAAAGACCAAATTTTTTGAAGCACCTGTAATCAGTATATAGATAAGAAACACTGTTGAAGTATAACACCAACTCACATTGTATCACCTATTCGTGCAGATATCGAGCATTTGAAGTTTAAACATGAACAATGGCAGGAAATATATGCAAATACTCCATTCGGTAACTTTGACCAATAATTTAAAAAAAAAAAAGATTCTAACAAAAAAATAAAAATTTGTTATTGTATCACAATTAATAATATTTTCAATAACAATTTTTAAATTTTTATTAGGATCATTATTTTTTATTTAAATTATTCGGCAAAGTTCCATGACTTTGACCAAAAGTTCACATTCACGAGGGACGGAGGGAGTATTCCTTAGCCAACAGGCAATAGCACGAGTGTCAATGTAAGCTTATACTGATGATACTCTGTGTTTAGAATAAACTCTCCTCAAATATCATTCATAACTCTATTAACTAAATAAACAACATGTAAACACATAGAATTGTCCATAAAGAACACTATCCAAATAAAATCATTATAAACATAGCCCGCCCATGTTTTCCTTCTTTACAGAAGACCACATGGAAGGTACCTAAAGTAGAAATGGAAACGGCACCCTAATTAGCATATGTAGACCAAGAAACATAAGCACTGCATGACCACTTACCAACATGGGAAGGAAGACCTGTGATGTGAGGATGTGAATGGTACCATCCAATAACTCTAGTTGTTCTTCCAGTCTCGACAGTCATTCTGTATGGAAAGTTAATTGGATAAACAAAGTACTTCAATCAGATTTTTCTCTCTTTTATTTCTATTGCTATGATCATTATTATTTTCTCTACTTTCTTTTTTATTCCTCTAAGGGTGGGGAGAGAGATTAGCAATGCGGGTCACGTATCAAACAAAATTTATGAACCTAGAGGTCTTAGCTCTTCCATATGGTCAAAAGTGCGAAGTTATGTAATGATATCCTTGGCTGATGCAAAGAGTCTACAAGAAGTAAGAGCAAAACGATCATATCATAAAAAAGTATGATCCTTATAATGTTTTCTTCTTTTTTGTTTCGTTATGTTTTTCCCCTTCTTAATTCTTTCCTTGTGGCGGTAGATGACCCTTGTAATGCTACTCCAAGGAATTAGCTCATAAAGTTTTACAAAATCCTTGCACCTTAAGTAGACTACTGGCATTTGTCCCATATAAAGGAATTTCGAATAAGTAAAGGTTTTAATGCTTAATGAAGCGGACATATAATGCAAGTTGAAGGAATGGAATCTAGGCATTATATAAAGGATATCTCAGCTTGAACCGATGCAGCATTCAACTGCTCAGGATTGGTCTCCACTCGATCCTTCACAACGTGGTTGTGGCAGTGCTCCCCATATAAGTGCAGTCACACTCCCGTTTTTTGAGTGCTGAAAAAGCAAACACAAGAACCCTGTAAATATTGTTTTATGTGCAAAATCATGTATGTCAATATTCATATCCCTATAAAAACCCAAAATGAAAATTCGAAAACACACTTGAGGGGTAATATATAAAATGGCACTACAAACCACAACAATGAATACCAACTTTAAAAATGCAGGATAAATCACCAAAATGACATTGGTATGTATGCAAGTAAACAACTGACTTAAAATCTTACGAAAAGACCAAAGTTTTTGAAGCACCTGTAATCAGTATATAGATAAGAATCACTGTTGAAGTATAACACCAACTCACATTGTATCACCTATTCGTATATGTAGATATCGAGAATTTGAAGCTTAAACATGAACAATGGCAGGAAATATATGCAAATACTCCATTCAGTAAACTATCATTCAATTCACATGTCTATAGAATAATGTATACATTTGCTCTAAACTGAAAATGACATACAATCAAAGAAACCAGCTTCACATTTCTTGTATTGAACATCAACGATAAGCAATGGTCAATCAGACTGAACTCAAATAACAAACAACCCCCATATGTGCAAATATATTAAGAACCTCAAAACCATAAACAGGCCATTCTTCCCTAACTTGGATTGCTCCAAAATACATGCATATATTGTGGAGAAAATCAAAATAAAATGTGGGAAAAAAATATATATATATTACTCTATGAAAAATATAACCTTTTTGGCCCTCTCTTGACCAATCACAAACTTATCAAGTCCTTTACAAATCTCATTGGGGTAGGAAAATCATGACCCATATTCGAACCTCCCCAACTCTCATCTTTCGTATTCGACACCCGCCACCTGAACCAATGTTTGGATCATCTCCACCACGCGAAGGAACCACTTTAAGATCCTCCCGGAGCACAATTCCGCCACCGGGAGGCTGCCAAACCTCAAAATAGTTACTCGACAGTTTTTTCTAAATCAATAGTACTTCAAATGTAAATTACTACCCTTGTATGACCAACTTTATACTGTTTCAGCAAGTATCTCAAGAACACAGTTAGCTGACTCTTGTAATTCAGATCACCTGTGAAATGAAATTTGTTCAATTGCTCTATTATAATTTCGTTTTTCTGTAGTTCAAAAGTTTTAGCCTCCCAAAACATTGTCCATGGGTTTTAAAGGAAAATTTAAAACCTTCTTCTAAAGTTACTACGTACTACTGCCACCAATATACATCAACCTCCGTTGAACCACTAAGTTTCTAACATCATATTTGAATGAACTAAGGTTACTATCAGAATTCAACTATATTTGACGAACGAAGGAACTATTTTTTTTTTTTTTGCCAAATATACCCTTTCAAAGCCATAACCAATAAACAAACTAAGTGTTCTTATATATATTCAGCTTTTGCCATTCCTATTTACAAACTTCCTTTCTCCTAAACTCTTTTGAAGATTCCATTTTTTGGGCGATGTATGTACAAAAGAAGTAGCTGAAGCTTACTTAGATATCCATTTTAGAGCTTCATCAAAATTTAAGCAAATGCATAAACCCAACATAAATTAGGAAACTTCATCAAAATTTAAGCTAAAATAAAGTAAACCCATTCAGTCATATGCAAGAAAAACATCATAAATTAGGAAAATTAGGAAATTGTTTCGAGAAATTTGAATTTTTTTGGCACCCACTTGATCAGCAGAATAGCCCAATGTCAATGGTTTCAGGAACCATTATAAAATAAGTAAAAGTAAACCATAATAATCACTACATCTATATTAATCGAGTGGGAATAAAATCTCAGAATAATATAGCTAAAATACAATGTAGTCAAAGGTGCATTTGATGAAAGTTGTAACTCACAAGCATATTGGGAACCCTTACCTGTTTCATCAGAGAACTACAGGAATCCAAAATCGATACATTGGGAACTCCCTTTTGATGAATCTTGTTCTCAGCATCTCCATTCTGCTGACTGTCATTCTTAAGTTCACTAGGTTCACCTTCTTTGCCCACAGACTCCTCGCACACGATTGAAGCTAATGGTGATTGTTGTTCGTCTTGGTTGGTCTGCAGTAACTGATACTAAGACAAAAGCTCTAATGTGTATATGTTTCAACTTTTAAGCACAAATTCCGTAATAGAAATAACTACCTTTTCTACTTGTGAACTACAAACATCTGAATTTGGTGCAATACAAAGTTTCTTGTGAGGAGGACCTTGGCTCTCAGCATCTCCCATTTGCTGATCATCAGTGTTAGCCTCAATTTTTCCCAGTATCTACACCTTTCATATGCAGATCCTAACATAAGCTCCCCAAAAGGCAGTCGTATAAGCTTTAAAATTCAATCAAGTCTACTCTTTGTCGGTACGCTTTGAGCTACAAGCTCCCAGTCATCTCCGTGCTTCAACATGGACTCTAAAAGAAGTAATGTTTCAGGTTCAGTCAACTCAGACCCATGATTTACATTATTTGCATTGCACTGAACAAATTTGAAATCATCAACAGACTTGAGCTTCCGATAAGTTCCATTTTGGAAGCACTTCATACAGATTTTTAAGCCCCCTTCCTGACACATTCATGAATATAAGAAACATAAGAATCACATATATAGAAAGAGATGTGATGGTTCTTGCACTTTAGCCTTGAAGACATTTAACAAAGTAAAATAGTCAATTTACATTGCTGCTAAAAGAAACAAATGTCGTAATGCGGATATTAGAATCAACTATAAAATTATAGGAACCATGTTGTAGAGTCGCGCAAAGTACATGTTTGTGGTATAGCTGTGCACTGGCAAAGCTGTGGAATTATATAACTATGTCAGACTTATAATCATCACTCTTTGTCAATAACAGCAGCAGTAAAAAAATCGATAACTCCCTCTGTCCCAAAGAAAGAGACATTCTTCCATTTTGGTTCATCCCACCAAACAAACCCACATAAATAAATCTAAGCTTTAAGTATTCAAATTTATTTCAAGTTTACTCTTTTCAAGACAAAGGGAGTAAAAGTGTTTAATCTCCGAATTCCTGGAGGAGGTAGCATTCATGTTGTTTCCCAGAAATAGCATCATAGACATCGTATATAAACATCACCTCTATACTATATCAACCGTAAACTGAACACACCTCCTGAATATTCCAGACTAAAATTAAAGCTACATGAATTTACCTATCTAATACACATAATTGTTTCCATTGTGTACCTGAAAGTTGCAACAATAAGCCATCAAATATGTAACAATGAGAGTCTATGAAGTGGGACCAAATGGTTAAGGTCACCTCTCCACCACATCTGTCTTCATAGTAATAATTGCTAAAACCTACATTCCAATCACTCAAAATCAAAATCTCAAACTAATTTTCAAGAAGAAGTAAATCCACAGACATCTTTCAGTCGAAAAGAAAGCCAAGATGACTTCGAAAAGTCTAAAAGCTAAAAATTTGTTGGGTTGAGAGAGTATAATGTTATCAGCAAAGCGATGAGGATCACGATTCCTCAACGGTTCAGAAATTATTTCCTACCCTCTATCAATCGGGATAAGAGACCACTCTAGCGGCAAATGCAATTAGTAGCTAACAAACTCTCCAATGCAGTCAGTTTCAAAGGGTGTCCAGTACTTCCAAATATGGCTCACTCTCATGCAGATATGCCTGCACAGGTCTAGATGGCAATTATACTCTTTAGATTCTAAGCATTGCAGAAACCAAAGCTCGGGGCATCCAAACAGACCACTATCTTAAGGGTTCATCTTTTCTCAAGTGCCAACATTTATCTGTAAAGTTTAAAGTTTAAACTGCCTCTGACCCCTGTTTTTTACAATAAAAAAGACGTTTAAGGACACCCTTTGAAACTGACTGCATTGGAGAGTTTTTTACAATAAAAAAAGAAAAAAAAAACAATATGAAAACAATATGTTTAGTTTTACGACAACAAAGTAAGGTTTATATTTCGAGCACCATCCTGCTCATCATCTTAGTTATTCTCATGGTCAATTCATCAAACAACTTGTATGCAATCAACCAAAGGCAATTTCTATATTTTGACAGATTGTAATTTCATTAAAATGTACTCCTTACATTAATGAGCTGGCCAATATAAAAATGTTAGATATTCAGAAGTGTTTGAATGAGCTATAATAAAGCATATGAATACCAAAAAGGAAAATCCCACAACCTAATAGAGTTTATACCGCAAATAGGAAGCGGAATTCTCTTAAGAATAGTATACTTGCTATGGCTGCAAAATCAAAAAAATTGGTTCGTAAGAATGTAATGTCTCCAAAGAAGTAAAACTGATTACCAAAAATACAAGAAAGTACAGAGGGTGAATGTTGTCCAAACCAAATCATATTTGATTTAGTACTCCATCCGACCCAGAATGAATGTCCAAAAAAAATAAATCAAATTTTCTCCATACCAACAGCAAATTTGATTTTTTTTTTTATTTGACATTCATTTTGGGACGGAGGGAGTAACACCCAAAGAGAATCATCAAGGTCAAATGTTGCAAGTTCATGCGGCCACACAAAGGATACACTATTAGTATGAGTTCGGCATATATGCACAATCTAATTTAACAAAACTCCAATAAGTAAAGGTAAAAAGGAAGAGAATTAAGTACAAACCAGATTGAAATAGCGTCTAATTTAACAAAACTCCAATAAGTAAAGGTAAAAAGGAAGAGAATTAAGTGCAAAAAATCAAAGGCAATTCAAATGAATTTAAACTTATTATTATTATTTCTCATGGTCAATTCATCAAACAACTTGTATGCAATCAACCAAGGCAATTCAAATCAAAGTTTAATTGCAAACAACCAAAGGCAATTCAAATCACAATAGGTGTAGGAGAAAAGAGACGGAAGAAAACAATTGAAGAAGAAATCGACGAATGAGATGAAGAACTCACCTTAGAACGATCGTCTGAGCAGAGAGGAGAAGCAGGGAATGATTGGTTTCTCGTCTATTTAACACGCTGAAGCGGGGCATGATTGCGTCGAATATGGAATGGATCCTCATAATCGGGATAATTAGTAAGGGGATTAGCGGCTAATCCCAACAATTCCGCTTAAATATACTGATGCCTAAAATACAATCACATGAAATTGAATCTGGCAAATGACCCATCAAGGAATTGAAACTTGCATCAAATACCTGAGAGGTTGCGATCAATTTTGATGGCTGTTGCGATCAATTTTGAATTGCTGTGTGTTGAGAGAGGGGATAAGTTTCATTTGCATCATGGAATTGGCAAAGGAATTCGCCGGCGACGTATGTCACGGGAAGAGGGAGTAGCTGCGGCGTAAATTTTGAATTGCTGTGCGAGGTAGGCTAGATTTACACGTGGAATTCCAGCTCAGAATTACACGTGGATGGGGTGAGAGGCTTAGGAATGTTTTTGGTTTTACATATTATATAGATTCAACAACAGTAACAGGATCGAGAACCTTTCCAATTTAACAAATAGTCAATTAAATTAAGTCAAACACCAGGAAGGCAGGACCCCCACTCTTTCTCACTAGCACTTCTCTGTTTCTCTTTTTCTTTCTAATTCTCAGTTTCTCTTTCCCTCTCTATAATTATTCCCAAATCCCAAATCACTCCAAGACGAGACCCCAAAACCAAAAATACCTTGGATGAAGATGAAGAAGACACAGTTTGGCGTTTGCTGAAATAGTGAAAGTGTGAAACCAAAGCTTTTACGGTTTCAACGGCGACGACATCCGGGCATCGGAACAACAGGCGTCAGGCGAGGGGTTTATTTTATTTGGGATTAAAAATTTAAAGGTATTTCTTCCCTTTCTCGCTTTCAATTGAATTTATGAAAGAATTTTTCTTTTTACCGTTGCAATTCACTGATTCAATCAATTGGCGGAGGAAGCGAGGAGTCGGAGTGATTGTCGCTTGATTTTGCCGTCATCTCGTCAATTACGTTGCTATTATTATTTTTTTAATGGAAGATATATACCTAATGGGCCAACCTAAAATGGGGGCCCTCTCAGATTTGGGGCCCTGTGCGGTAGAGCTGAATGTTTCGTGTAATAGCCAGGCCTGACCAAGGTACTAAACTTTTATTTAAAAAAAAACATCGCTTGCTCTTTCTTTTTAACTCCCTCTCCACATTTCGGGCACCACCATATGTAGTAGTCCGACCATCACACAATCATATTAACATGACTTCCATCTTCTAAATAATAAGTGTTATTCACTCTTAAAACGATTATTAAGTGTCGTCCACTATAAAAACGATAATTGAGTGTCGTTCACTATAAAAACGATGATTGAGTGTCGTTCACTATAAAAACGATGATTGGGTGTCGTTCACTATAAAAAACGATGATCGAGTGTCGTTCGCTATAAAAACGATGATTAACCATATTAACATCACTTCCATCTTCTAAAATATTAAGTGTCGTTCACTATAAAGATGATGATTGAGTGTCGTTCACCATAAAAACGATGAGTAAGTGTCCTTCACTCAAAAAACGGAGATTGAAGAAAAAGAAGACATGTGCGAGCACAAGTTTCGCATGAAATTGAAGAAAGAAAACCTGATGTGGATGACTCTTCAGATATTGGAACAACATATGTTACAAGATCAAATTTTTGTTGTTGTTGTTGTTTTTTTTTTAATTATTATTTAACTTTTCCAATTTTTACTTTCTTTTTGGCAATTTGAAAAACTACGTTGTAGATGTTTCAACTTTAGGGAGGATGTTTGGATATTGAGAGATATTCTCAAAAAAGAAAGTATTTAAATACCTAAGTTGCTATTGAACCAAATTAGGAAAGTTATCTTAGTTAAAAGTATTTTCAATTAGAATTATATTTACTATTAGAATAAGCAGAGATTTGTTAGAATTCTAATAGAATTAAGACTTATATGTTTTGAGAATAAATATGAGTCATTTAACTTATGTAAATTTGAGACGAAAATAATACATAATATATTTTGGCTCTCCATATTTTAACATGATATCAAAGCGTGATTTCGATTTTGAAATCATGTATCTATAATTTGAATAACATTCTTTGTTTGAGAGAGGGAATTGTGACATGTTGAAGTTATCTTTAGCTAATGTCTCCGTGTGGTAACATTGATAATCAAAGAGATGCATCATCTTCTCAATGGCAAAGATCATGTTCCGTCTTCCAATCTATCCTCTATACACCAAGGTACTAAACTTTTATAAAAAAAAAAATCGCTTCCTCTTTCTTTTTAACAATAATTATCTCTCTCTCCAAATTTAGGTCACCACCATATGTGGTAGTCCGGCCACCACACAATCATATAATTAACATAACTTCCATCTTCTAAATAATTAAGTGTTATTTACTCTAATAACGATTATTGAGTGTCGTCCACTATAAAAACGATAATTGAGTGTCGTCAACTATAAAAATGATAATCGAGTGTCGTTCACTATAAAAACGTTGATTGAGTGTCGTTCAATATAAAAAACAATGATCGAATGTCGTTCACTATAAAAACGATGATTAATCATATTAACATCACTTTCATTTTCTAAAATATTAAGTGTTGTTCATTATAAATATGATGATTGAGTGTCGTTCACTATAAAAACGATGATTAAGTGTAGTTCAGTCAAAAAATGGAGATTGAAGAAAAAGAAGACATGCACGAGCACAAGTTGTGCATGGAATTGAAGAAAGAAGACTTGATGTGGATGACTCTTCAGATATTGTAACAACATATGTTACAAGATTAAATTTTTGTTGTTGTTGATTTTTTTATTATTATTTACCTTTTCCAATTTTTAATTTCTTTTTGGCAAGTTGAAAATCTACGTTGTAGATGTTCCAACTTGAGTGAGGATGTTTGGATATTGAGAGATATTATAAAAAAAGAAAAAAAGTATTAGTTAGCTAACTTAGTAAAGTTACTATTGAGCTAACTTAGTAAAGTTACCTTAGTTAAGAGTATTGTCAAGATTGTATTTATTTAAAGTTCCTCTTACACTATTTTAAACAACAATCCAATTAATAAAAGAAAAACAAGTTCTAATGAATGGATAAAATAGAAATTTGAATGTTATTGATCTCAAAAATGACAATTATTTTGAAATAAACATTTTATTATTTTGAATGGAAAAAATAAGTACTTTTCTAGCCATTCTATTGAGACCACCCAAAATATTGTAGATAACTTAATTAATTAAGTAGTTTATAACTTTCCTAACCTAAGTTGACTCACTATTTTCTTGAAACACAGTAGGTGATACTTCCTCCTCGACCCGAGTGACTCACTTACCATGTGTAATTATTAACCTTCTTCGTTAATCGACTATTTGAAACTGTAATTTTCAATTTTCTCTAAAATTTTGTTTTTTTAAGAAAAAGTTAATTACAAATACGAGTATTATAAATGGATTTTGGGATTTATTAAAGATGCAATTGGTTGATTGCGTTTTAAAACTTGATTATTCTTTTGGTGTATTTGGCTTGGCCCAATTTCTGTGGCAGCTTGTTACTATTTGCAACTCAGCCCCATTGGCCCACTTTCTTATTTAGCTCATTTGTTTTCGGCGTTTATTTTTAGTATAGATACTTTTGATGTTGTTCATGGATGTTGACCTAGTCTCTTCCAAGCAGAGACTCTTTCAGTTTGTTACACCACTGCGGGTAAGTCTCTTGATCTGATTTTCATCGTTGTTTGGGCTTATCTCAATCTCTTCTTCATCTCTGTCTCCAGCAAATCATTTCCTATTTAAGCCCTTTCCCCCCCCCCCCTTGTTTACTGAGAAAACCACAGAGAGTTCAAAACACACAGTAACACACACACAAATGGGGGTTTTTTCTTTCAGGTAAACAGGGAGAGTGAGAGAATTTGACAGTGAATTAGTGAGATTGTGGGTTGTGATTCTTTTCCCCCTCTTAATTTCTAGGTTGTATCTCTCTCAACATAGGCTTTAATCAGTCGGGTGTTGTGATGTGTTAGTGTGTCTAGGCTGATGGTTTTTGGGGCAGTTTAGTGAGGCTTTGTGAAGTTTTTCTGGAGTCAGATTAGCTGTTGGAATAGGGCTGGTTTAAGGACTACCTGTTCATTGCTTCTCCGCCTTTGATCATTTGCCTTGGATTGTAACTGGTTTTTTCGGTAGAAAAAGGATACTTGGGCCTGAGCCGAATCTTTTATACAACTCTCTTTATTTTTCAGTTTATTACTTTCAGTTTTCGTTTTTCCTCTTGAATTGTTACTAACTATCGTTCTATTTTATTTTGCATTGTTCACGGGTCTTGGCAACGGAGTGGTAAGCCCGCTCAACAGTGGTATTAGAGCCCGATTGATTCGCGAACGGTAAAATAAGAAACCGAGTAAAAGGTTTCTTGGGTTGGGTAAGAAAAATAAAAAAGATTTTTTTCTTGAGTTATTCGGTTGTGTTTTGGTGCTTTGATACTTGTTTCGTTTAAATATTTTGTCTGTTTTTGAAAATTGAAATTCATTGTTTTGTATGGCTGCTAATAAGAATGCTTATATGATGGAGTCATTCAATGGCAAAGATGATTTTTCAATTTGGCAACAAAAAATGAAAGGCATTTTAATTAAAGAAAAAGATTCCAAAGCTGTAACTGAACAATATGCTGAATCGAATAATCAAGAATTAAGGTTTGAAATTGATGAATGTGCTTATTCTTCGATATTTTGAATTTATCTGCCGTTGTTCTTAGAAAAGTTGGTAAACATGATAGTGCTAAAGCTCTTTGGGATAAATTGGAAGAAGTATATGTTGAAACATTGTTACCTAGTAAGATGTATTTGTTTGAAAAGTTTTTTCAGTTTAAATTGGACTTGAACAAAGACATGGATGATAACATTGATCGGTTTACTAAACTTGTGCAAGATATTAAGCAAACCGGTGATAAGAACATTGATGAATATACTCCTATTGTGCTCTTGAATACTATACATGATTCTTATGTTGATGTTAGAACTGCTATTAAGTATGGTAGAAATGATATTGTGCTTGATACTGTGATTAACGGGCTTAAAAGCAAAGAGTTGGAATTAAGAGTTAATAAGGGTAAATCAATTGTTGGTGAGGTTAATATGGTGAGAGAACGATTGACTCAAAGGAATAATAATCAGAATAAGCAACATGATAAGACTGAATCTAGTAAGAATAATGAGAGGAAAAGAAGTAAGTCTAGATCTGGTAAAAGTAACAGAAAATGTTACAACTGTGGTGAAACGGGACTTTTCAAAAAGAGTGTCCTAATCCTAAAAAGAAGAATCAAGACTTGCAAATTGTCTGTAATTTTGCTTCTGGTGAAAATGAGTCTTCTGTTTTTATGGTTACTGAAAATGTGGTGAATTATGTTCATTATGTGAAAAATGAATGGTTGTTAGATTATGCATGCACTTTTCACATGACACCTGATAAAAACATGTTTCATACATATAGTGATATGAAAATTAGCTATGTTTCTTTAGCTAATAATAAAAAGTGTCAATTGCTGGTATTGGAGACGTTTGTCTCAAGTTTGAGTCCGGTTCTTGCTTAACGTTGAAAGATGTGCGACATGTGTCTGATTTAGCTAACAATCTTGTATCTTGTGTGTGAGCACCCCAACCCGGAACCTAACGCGTGTCCCGAGCTTGAGAAGCCCAAACTAAGAAAACCCATCTTAATTTTTTAAAAACTTTTATTTCACCTTACAAGAAAACCAATTCTCAACTGCCAAAATAAATCAACTAATAATATCTCTACTTGGAGGAATTTCAACAACAACTTCAATAAATCGTAATCTGATCAATTACATCGAAAACTTCCAAATAACTTTGTTTTACAAAAGAGTTTTATATACAACTTTTCAAAAGAGTAATACTTAATAAATACTCCCAGACAAGCAACTCATATACATAACCTGACAAGTCCCAAAAGCAAAAGTCCAAGCTCTTATCCCCGGCCTCACTGGTTCAGGTCACCTGTCTCAACACGATCTAAAACAGTAAAGGGGAAGGGGTGAGAATAAATCTCAATAAGCTATTATGAATGCAGCAAGATGCCAAACAAGATGCAACACATAGCATGGTTACATATAACACATTATAAAAGCGGTAAACACCTTACATTACCTCATTTTACCTTTCTCGTCTGAACAATATGTCGTACAACGTGGGAGTAAAACTCCGCTCTTTGATGAACTGCCCCCGTGCACATTCACCGCTTATAGGACTCATACTCCAGAGATCCATATAAGGAAAGAAAATACTTATATGACTCTTCATTCAGAGTACCATATAATAACACCGCTTTTTGTAAGGCTTTTGACTTAATACAGAAGCATTTCACCTAACTCCAATGAAATTTCAGCTAACTGTAAGGCTTTTGGTTCAATACAGAAGCTTGCACACCCCAACCTGCTGACCACAGAAGGGGGACAGTCACAGGTATAATGAACCTTCAATCACTTATAGAACACATCCATAATTGATTGAATTCCATTATACCCCTAAACCTCGCATAATATAAACACGTTCAAGCACATAATAGTTACTTGAAATAAAATCCACCAAAGGGATAATAATATAACAACATGGTAAAGTATACTCATGTTAATTCAATACCATAGTGCAACATTCATTTAATACACTATGCATAATACCATCAATGAATATGAATCCAAGTAAGGTAACAATATAACCAATAAATCCACACTTGGGATACAATATAACAACATACCAAATAATCCACACTTGGGATACAATATAACAACATACCAAATAATCCACACTTGGGATACAATATAACAACATACCAAATAATCCACACTTGGGATACCATACAACGGTGCGGTACATATACATTTCTAACTAATACAATAGTGTAACCTATAGTTCTACACTATTCAAACTAACCACCAAGGATATGGGAGCAAATAAGGCCACCATGTACCTTAAACCATTCCTACGTAGTCATTACACAACCTTGAATAACCTTAATAAAAGTTCAAGATCTAATTCCCAAGTTTGAACCACTTTGGTGAAGTTACAAATCAAGCTTATCAACCATTTTCCGGACAATATTTAAACTACTTCCACAATTCCATTTTGACCAAATAAGACATCATGGTGTAGCCAAAGTATTCTACTTTAATCTAAGTTAAAGAGGGTTCATTTTGGTTCTAGTTTGAATAGGTTTAATCAGCTCTAAAAATGGTTCAGGAAACAAAGCATGGCACGACTCGTGCTCTATAGCACGACTCGTGCCATTTCAGCCCCAAACTGATCAGAACGATTTACCCTAAATCCACGAGTCATTTCCATGAGTTGGCCATTGGCATGACTCGTGCCAAGGGGCATGACTCGTGCCACGGCTAAAATCAGGCATCAGCAGCAGGTCTTCAGCAATAGCCCAAGAGACCAAATAACTAAACCAAATCTCTATTTTAAGGATATCAAAAGGTTTACTAATTCCACCAAAACTTATACCAAATCATTTCACTCAAATAAGATAGATCAAATCCCCCTACTACTTAGTGATTTTACTCACTACACTACCACATTTCATGTTTAATATTCCTACTTCAAATTAAACCATACCCTCTTACTCTTTTACAAATTTCATTAGCATCAATACATCCCAAAACCATTATACCACTTAGCACAACCATTCTACTTCTATTCAATACATCCTAACACTAACCAAAACCTTTTAATACCAAAACTTTATTCCATTTTAACATGTAACCATTTCTTGTAAACCATTAACACCATAAATCCATTACTAACCATTTTCTTCACTTTCTAATTCTAGTAAATTGGCCAAAACCCACATTCAATACTTACTCTTAAACCATTAACACCCACAATGATTCTATACCACTCTTCTTTCAACTTAGGTCACCATTTTACAACCAAAAATCAATTCAACCTTGACTAAACCATTTCAACTCAATTAACATTATTCAAAATACCAAAAATCCTTTTCTTTCAACAAGAGATTCAATAACACATAAAGTGAGCAATTATTAGAAGGAAATCATAATAACTTACTAAATTGATATGAAACGAAATATTTATCTTTCGGGCTTGATGCGCTCCCCTCGCCGTCACGAACAAGAAAGTACAAACGGATCTTCAAATGGAAGGGAATTGAATTTATTATAAAATTTGGAAGGGAAAAGCTAGGGATGGATTTCCATGGGGAAAATAAGGAGGTTGAAGAAGATGATGGGGAATGGGGAGGTATGGGGAGGTTAAAGAAGAAATAATGTTGATGGAATGGGAAGTATGGCTTCCTTTGACTAACTTAAAGGAGATCTTTCAACTTTGTGCACTTAAGTCCCCCCAAAGTCTAAGGCAATGCAACTACCACCTACACTTCAAATTTTTACACAACAAACCTTGACCACATATAAGATTTTATTTATTCTCAATTATTATAACTTCACCACAACACTTTATATTTATTCTATTTAGCCCCTTTATCATTAAAGTTAATTCATTTTCATCCTTAATTCACATATGTTATCAAAGTATAAAAATGACACCAAAATTCAACTAGTAGTACAAAATAAATAATTGAGATACTACAATCCTAACCCCACGTGCTAAAAGGGTGCCTAGGGTTAGGGTCGTTACATTCACTTCCCCTGAAAGAAAATTCGCCCCGAATTTTAAACTTGCTTACTGTAAGTACCCAAATCTGGCTCATGCCTTCCGATTAAATTTCCCGACAATTTCGGTAAGTTTCCCGGTAATTCCCCGGACCTTCCTAGTGTTCCGGAAATATTCCGGAACTGTTCCAAAACAATTAAGGGCTGAAGGGGAAGCTTCCTAATTAAGAAACACGTTTTTCTTAATTAGGAAATGTTCTAGAATTTGCCACCTTGCATGATTCTAGAAACATGCTGAGTCACAAGGGATAATGCCGCACGGCTGCATTAGCCAAGGACCTCCAGCCGCACGGCCTCATTAGCTATTTTCAGAAAGCCTATAAATAGAGCCCTCCTCTACCCATTTTACATACAACAATCTCATCAACCATTACACAATACACTACACTCAAGCAAATGCTGCGAAGTTAGGAAGCCAAAAGGGTGCCAAGAAGCCTCCTCCCTCCTCCTTGAAGATCTAGAAGTTGGTCCTTCCACCTAGCTCCACCCAAAGAAGAAGAGGCCACCATTGGTAACCTCTCACTCCCTAAACTTGCATCCTAATTGCTCTATATGATTTAATTGCTCATTGCATTTCATATATTGTTATTATCTTTGCTTGGGACTTGGCATTCATAGTTAAAGATCATATCTTTATACCCCCTTTCCCCCTTTTACATGCATTAGGCATCCCTTTCCATTAAATATGTAATCTTTTGAATCAAAGGTGCATCCTTTGCACCTAAAAACCCTATTTTTACATAAAAATGCCACCTTCATGCATTCTTTGCATATAAAAATCCAATCTTTATGATAAAAATGCATCCTTTGCACATGAAATCCTTTTTCAAGCATCCTTTGCATTAAAGATCATATCTTTATCCTAAATTAGCATCTCTTGCTTCTTAAAAATGCAATCTTCATGCATCCTTTGCATATTTGAATCCCAAATTCTTCATAAAAATGCATCCTTTGCAAAAAAATCATGTCTTTATGCATCCTTTGCAAATAAAGATCACTTCTTTAAATCAAATGCATCCTTTGCAACCCAAAATGTCATCTTTTCACTAAAAATGTCATTTTTGCATGCATTCCCCCATGTCCCCATTAGCAACCTTGGAACGGACCGGTGTAAAAGATCCTATCTTTACATCGTTTCTTCCATAAAAGGTTTCATAATTTCTTTAGAAAGGGATAACCTTGAACCCTATATCTCCGATTATCACTTAAGATGAGTATGAAGCATCTATATGAGCTTGACCGTCTTAAAGCATAGGATTGATGGGCTAAGGGCCCTCCTTTTCTAAAGAACCTCATCTTTGACTATAAAGAGAGTCATTCTCTCGATCACGCAAGTCCCGAGGTTAAAAATGCGATGATCACAAGTCCAAGATGAGGACGGGATCATAATCCCGAATATATAAAATTCCAAGGAATCCCGAGCGACAACCAATAAATGGTTTGTACGTCCGGAAGACAACTTGGGACAATCCCTCCCCCTATTTTCAAACACATGCACACAAGAAAGCACGCAAGCAAGCACGATTAATGAAATCTTGGGAGACTTGCTCCGGCAAGGCACCTTGGGTGAACGACGATCCGTTCTTCTCAAGGGGTAACTTAACCTCCGAACCCATAAAAAACCTTTTTTTCAAAGTTTTGAGGTAATCAAAATGGCGTGGCGACTCCGTTTTTCAAATTAAACCGGATGTCTTCAAACTCGCGTAAATTTCCAATACACAAATTTGGGGCACACATTCACAGTTTGGCGACTCCGCTGGGGACATCCCAAAGGAGAAAAGCTTTTATTTTTAAAACAAAAATCGATACTAGGTATATAGGTGGAAACCACTTAACCTTCCTGTATCGCTCCCTAACCCGGGGCTTGGGATAACCGGTGGTTTAACAATCCCACGTACCAGTGTCCCTTTTCGAAAAAAAAAATTAAAAAATAAAAGAAAGCTTTTCCCTTTGAGCGGGTTAGACTCCCGTCGCTGATTTCATTAATCGTGCTTGCTTTACCTTGCATTGCATCATTTGCATCTTGGATTTGTGCATACTTTGAACGGGAAACAACCTGAAAAATAGCAAAGGAGTGGAACCTGGAAAATTGATCCATGCAGTCGTACGGCTTAATCCTCCCTGGATTCTGACCGGGTGAAATAGCCCGGATCCGAGAAAGGCTTCGCAGCCCCGGCATCTGGCAGTCTTTCGCGTTGGCGGCGGTTCGTCCCGTCGTTTTGCTTTCGCATTTTGTAGAGTCGCCACGCCGTTTTTATTAAGCCCAAAACATTGAAAAAGGGCATCAGTTTAAAGATAATTTTAAACTGTTTTTGTGTGATGAGATTTTGAGTTCGGAGGTCAGATGACTCCTCGGGAAGAGAATATTAGAATATTAGAGCTCACCCGAGTCGCCTCGTAAAACGAGTCTTTCGGATACCCCTAATATCCTTTAAATGTTGTGTGTGTGTGTGTGCTTTTTTTTAAAAATGCATGCTGTATCGGATGTCTACATTGTATGCTATGTATGGAAATGTATTGAAATAGTAATGGAAGGAAGCCTTACCAATGTTGGTTCGTGTCTGTCTTCCGCTAGGGAATAGTGTTTGAGGTCGGAGTAGCGTTCCGGTACGGATCGGGATTGCTTCGGGAAGGGCCGGTTGTCTGCGGACAGAGTTTCGGCGTGAGTTGAGGTTGTAAGCTGCGTTCGGGCAGAGGTTCGGCATGCGTGGGGATCGTCGGGATCACTCGGGCAGAGGTTCGACATGCGTGGGGATCGTCGGGATCACTCGGGCAGAGGTTCGGCGTGGTTTGGGATCGTCGGTTTGACTCGGAAAGAGCCGGGACACCGTGGAAAGACCAGGCAAGGCCTCGAAGTACCACGAGGGGCCTCAGAGTACCTCGAGAGTGCCTCGAGGCAGCACGGGAGCGTCGCGGGAGCGCTCGGAGAGGCTTCGGAGCACCACGAGGGGGCTCGGAAGGCCTCAGAAGGATCCGAAAGGGGCCGGGAATGCCTCGAAAGGACTTAGAGGGGAAGCCAGAAGGCCTAGGGAGGAAGAGAGAAGTGGGAGGTGTGTGAAAATGAGGAGGGGGAGCCCTCTATTTATAGTGCCAGATTAGGTGCAAGAAGGTCCGTACGGACCTCCCTGGTAATCCAGTTTTTTGGTTTTCCTCGATTTGAGGGAATATGTAATGATGGTGAATATTCTGTAATTATGGTGTCCCCTTAGCAATAAGGTCCGTACGGACCATCTTGCATGCAAAGAGGTCCGTACGGACCAACTAAGCATGAGGGTAATCATTTTCCCCGGGATTTGAGGGAATATTGTGGACTTTAAGAAGATTCAGTAATTATTAAAGCAAAGAGGTCCGTACGGACCATTATTGCTTTTCCAATTTCCTGAAAATTCCCAAAAGGTCCTTTTGTCCCTTTTTATCCCAGAAAGGCTCCTCCCTTGGTTTGGCTGGGGGTTTAGAGAGGGTTTTGAGTGAGAGGGGTCGCCGAGGCTGCGTTGATGAGTCTGCTGCGGTGCTTCCCGTGTGTTTGAAAGGGTGTGATCCAGATTGGGGTACTTACAGAAGCCCCTCGACGATGTCACTTATGAAAGAAGTGGGGTCGCCGATAAGATAAGGGTCCTAATCTGGATCGCGTGCTAGGAGATAATGTGACCGGGGAGGTCAGTGTCAGGACGTGGTGGTGTCCTATTGTGTGACCGTTTAGGCCGCAGGGCCGGACCCCGTGATAGGATTCCTACGTATCCCTGACGGGAATCAAGCCTGGTCGTAGTTCGGGTGTGGGGTGAGTGTTTTGTGAATGCGGGCGTGGTGGTGCCCTGAAGTGTCATGTGACCGCCGAGGTCAGTGGTAAGGACGTGGTGGTGTCCTGGGCGACCGCATGGGTCGATGGCTGGACCCTGTGATAGGATTCCTACGTATCCCTGGCGGGAATCAAGCCTGGTCGTAGTTCGGAGGTCATGAATCTGTGAGTGCGAGCGTGGTGGTGCCCTGAAGTGTTGTGTGACCGCCGAGGTCAGTGGTAAGGATGTGGTGGTGTCCTAAGATGTGGTGACCGCCGAGGTCAATTGTGAGGACGTGGTGGTGTCCTGGGATGGAAATTTTACGATTTTCCTAATCGGGTGGTTTAAGGCCTTTCGGGCCGGAGATAATTGTGAGGACTTGAATCGTCTTCTGATTGCGGTTGCGCCATGTTTGAAGACTTTGAATCATCTTCTGGATGAGGTTGGTGCCACGCGGGAGGACTTTGAATCGTCTTCTGGCGGCGGTTGATGTTATGCGCGAGGACTTTGAATCGTCTTCTACGCCGTGATTGGTGCCATGCGGAGGACTTTGAATCGTCTTCTAGGCGGCTGATGTTATGCCACCGGGAGGACTTTGAATCGTCTTCCGCGGCGGTTGATGTTATGCGCGAGGACTTTGAATCATCTTCTAGCCGCAGTTGGTGCCACGCGGGAGGACTTTGAATCGTCTTCGCGGCGGTTGATGTTATGCGCGAGGACTTTGAATCGTCTTCTAGTGGGTAGCCAGGAGGCATGGCTGCCTTGTGCTTTGATTGCGAGAGGCGTAGATGCCTTGTGTTTTTGCATGTTGAGTAGAAGGTTGGACTTACGATGATCCGCCGGTGCTTGCGTTGCCGCTTGGCGGGCAAGGATGACGGCCGGTGATTGCTTCACCATTTGGCATTTTGGAGGCGCTTCGTGCCTTGGGACTTGTACTCGGAGGTGTTGGCTCCTTCTTGTGCTTGTTTTGCCGTTGAGTGGGCAAAGATGATGGTCGCCGGGGATACGCTTGTATTTACTTCCTTCGACTTGTTTGGGAGAAGCTCGGGCCATTTCGATGGCCGTTGCTTACTGAAGTGGCTAGGTTCGGGCTTACACCGATCGCCGTGCTTGAATTGTCGGGGATGCATGACCTTGTAGGGCCCTTTTCTCGTTGGGAAGATGACTTCGACCTCTTTCGAGGCCAGGGCCGTTGGAAGTTGTCGCTGAGCGTTCGGGAGGCTTGTGCCTCGATATTCGTGGCCGGGAGGTGTCAGTCTTTCCTCGAATTGGCTGGCGTTTTGGAGGCTCGTGCCTCGATATTCGTGATCGGGAGGTGTTGGCTCCTTCTTGAATTGCCGTTGAGTGGGCGAGACCGTCTTACGTTGACGGCCGGGATCAATTGCCGCTGGCTGGGCGAAGACCGGCCTTTACGTTGTGGATTGAATTGCCGTTGAAGCGGCGAAGACCGGTCTTACGTTGACGGCCGGGGATTGAATTGCCGTTGAAGTGGGCGAAGACCGGTCTTTACGTTGACGGCCGGGGGTTGAATTGCCGTTGAAGCTGCGAGGTTCGGGCCCTTACGTCGACGGCCATGGTCAATTGCCGCTGAGTGGGCGAGACCGGTCTTCAGATTGACTGGCCGGTCAATTGCCGTTGAAGTGGGCGAGACCGGTCTTACGTTGACGGCCGGGATTGAATTGCCGCTGAGCGGGCGAGACCGGTCTTACACCGACGGCCTGGCGTGGTTGAATTGCCGTTGAGCGGGCGAGGACCGGGTCTTACGTTGACGGCCGGGGATTGAATTGCCGTTGGAGTGGGCGAGGACCGGTCTTACGTTGATGGCCGGTGGATTGAATTGCCGCTGGAGCTGGCGAGGACCGGTCTTACGTTGACACCGACGGGGATTGAATTGAAGTGGTTAGGGACCATTCGCACTTGGATTTGCCGGAAAAGGCCTTAGGACGCCTAGGGGCAAAGATTATAAGGGCAGTGAAAGTAATTTGGCCACCCTCGCAAAGAGGTCCGCACGGACCAACCTCGGGCAAAGAGGTCCGTACGACCAAGCTTGGTTTTTTGCAGCCTCCTGTGTTTTGACCAGGTTAAATGCTGGAGCCTTTCCCCATTTCTTCTTCTTCCGTGCGTGAACCAGAGAGAGAGAAAGAGAGAAAATCCTCCATTGTTAACCAAAATCCTCCATTTTTTGCTTGAATTGCTTGCCATGGCGGAAGGATCTCGAAGGAATCGTCGTCAACGCAGTCAAGAGGTGGTCGAGCAACGGATGGAGCTCCAAAGAAATTGGATCTCGTTTGTTCCCTCTTCGAAGAACCCGGATGTCTTGTATCCAAATCCGGAGGTGCACAATCGTCGTTCTAGGAACGTCGGGGAGGTAAGAAATCCGTTCCGTTTTGATTCCCTGCTCGAAATTTTTGAATGCTAGAACTAGATTTCAGTTTTTCGCATTTTTTGAATTTTTGTTATTTTTTATGCCTTTTGTGAAATTCTTGATGAATTGTTAAAAATGGACATGTAAAAATTGTGGGTATGTGTATTTTGTGCAGAAATGTGTAGATTAGCTTTTATTTGTGAAAATAAAATGCCTCTCTAATGAAATGCATGCTTTGGTGTTTTGTACCGTATGCTATTTATGTATGTACAGTATGAGAAAAGTTTGTCGTGTAGTGACAATTTTTGTGAAAAAATGTGACATGTGCCGTGTTTTGTGACGGGTTTTGTCTGAAAGTGTGTGCCGTGTAGGGACGGATTTTTTGAAAAATGTGTTATGCATATGTGTCGTGTCGTGTGTGCCATGTTTTTGGGTGACGGACTTTGTGGGGAAAAATATGTGCAATATGTGCCGTGTTTTTGTGACGGGTTATATGTGCCTTTGCCGTGTTGAGACGGACTTATTTTTTTGAAAGTGTGTCGTGTAGGGCTTAATCCCTCTTTTGAGAAAATGTGTACAGTGTGTGCCGTGTTTTTGTGACGGACTGCATGGGAAAAATTATATGTATAATGTATGTGAAAATTATGTGCGACATGTGCCGTGTTTTGTGACGGGATATATGTGAAAAATATGTGCAATGTGTGCCGTGTTTTGTGACGGGATATATGTGAAAAATATGTGCAATGTGTGCCGTGTTTTGTGACGGGTTATTTTTCATGGCTTTCCGTGTTGGGACGGACTTTTTGTGCCTTTTGTTTTATATTAAGTATTGTAATTGACGTACCTTTGCCGTGTTTACCCGCAGGATGCGGGGCTTATGGCCGGGAAGGCCAAGAGGATGAAGACTCGGGGTCGCTCGAGGCCGTTGCTGAGCCGTGGCGCTGGATGCCCGATATTTCGTGGACGGTAGGCCGAGTCCCGTGAGGCCGGTCTACGCTTCTGGCCCGGGGGTGTTCGTCGAGAACCCGGCCGGGGTTTCGATACGAGGAAGAACAAGAGCGTCTTCCTTGGCCTTTCTCGAGTATTGGTGGGATACCACCCACACCTTCCATCTCGAGCCGGGAGAGGTGACGGTGACGCCGACCGACTTTGCCGCGACACGGGCTTTCCTTCAAAGGAGGGCCGGTACGGTGGAGAGATATGATCTCCGATGTTGTGTTGACCGAGCCGGCCGGGCTTTGAGCCTCGTCCTCGCAGGGGCCTCGGGATGCTATAGCGACGTGGAGCCGAAGATCACGGCGCATTGGGGCCTATGTCCGGGTACCGGCCAGTGACGGCGGAGCAGCTGGCGCGCTCCTTTTTGTGGTATGCACTTTCCGAGACTTTCGTTCTCGAACCACGCGATCGCGGCTCCCTTTGCTTTGTTGGAGAGCTTGATTGATCTCGGATAGAGTTTGTGACATCGCTTGGGGCGAGGCAGTGCTCGGGCCGAGCTCTATTTCTCTTCGGGACCGGTTTAGCTGGGGTGTGGCGCTCATCGTCCGTTTTGACTTCGCTTTGGAGGTATGGAGTTTATTGTCGTTTTTGATTTAGCAACTTGTCGTTTCTCCATTTTCTTGAGCCTTCGTTTTTGTCACAGTGTGGTTCTATGAGGTTTTCCAAGTGTTTCCCGTGGGATAGAGATCCTGGGCCGTTGCTGCGCATCCCGCTATGTCGGGCCGGGGCTCGTACGGCGAGGAAGAGGAGGACCAGCAGGGGGAAGCTCACCATCACCTACGGGATGTGCAGGAGCGCCCTAGAGAGGGGTAGCCCGAGGGGTTCGTTTGTTCCCGTGGGCTCCTGGTATGAGGGCGATGAGTTCGAGGGGCTCCCGAGGTGACAGCGCAGCGGAAGATGCCGCGGGGCTCGACTCGCGATGTCATGTATCCTGGGAGAGCGGGTCTTCCGGGCAAAGATGGCCTGTGTGCTTCCCGTGGCTCCGAGGGACCCTCCCTTTGGGATGCTTGATTCCCGGAACATGGACGTGCTTGATTTTGAGAGGTACTCGCGTGTGGGCGCCGAGGAGTTCATTTTGTATGGAGAGGAGTACGGGCCTTCGGAGGAGTGAAGCCGAGGACGCACCGCAGTAATCGGCGAGGAGAGAGAGGCGGGCCCGCAGCTCCCCTGCAGGTTCCGATGCCGGGGCCGGATTTCACGTATGTCCGAGGGGACGGATCGAGGAGGAGGGTGTCTCGTACCCGCTTCCTGAGCAGCTCCCCGCCGCATACAGAGTGGATCCCGATAGATCGGTGAGTGTGCCGACTCTTTTCCATCTTGGCATCTTTTCCGTATTTTTCTTTTTGTTGTCGAGTATAACCGTATTGCCGAGCGTTTCCTTGGTCGCTTGTTGGTGCAGGTCCCTGGGAGAGCCTATGATATGTCGACTCGCCTGCTATGTGGCGATGAGGTCGTTTGCGAAGAAGATGGCGTCGAAGATATCTTGCCGGTTCGCGACGCGTGCCGGCGCACGAGCCTATGCCTTCGAGGCATTCTCAGAGACGTTCCTCCGCCTAGAGCCGAGCCGGAGCCGCAGCCAGAGGGACCTTCGAGGGGGCGGCATAGCATGGATGCCTGGACATCTTCAGAGCTCCAGGCAGCCTCTTTTATCGCTTCTTTCCTCCTCAGATGCACAGTGGCGAGGGTCCGTCGAGCCTTCTTTCTTTGATCCTTTCGCCGGATTTGATCCTTCGGATTACTTTGAGTGGGCAGCCTCCGGCGGGGGCTCTGATTCGATGACGAGGATGTGGCGGGCGAGTTCACAGGATGCCCGACTTCTCTCTCGGAGGACCTCGGCGAGGATGATGATGCCGAAGAGTCTGATTAGTATTCATTTGCTTTCCCTCTTTTTTTTCTTTTTTTGTTTAGCAAACAGACATTTGATGGGTACCGTAATAAAACACTCGTATTTGCACGGCAAACAAAGTATTTTATTTTAAGATGTAATGTCATTTTTTGGGATTCCCGGGAATTGTCCTAGAAATTGTTGCTAGTATTATTTTTTTATTTTCAGTGCATGCCACGTGAGCCGAGAGTGCGTTTGTGGGTAGTGTATGTTCACCGGAATGGCTTTGGCCGTTGTTTGGGCGCTTTGGAGCAAGGTCCCGCCGAGGACAAATGGTTGTTGTACCGTTTGCCGGGGAAAATGGGTTCTTTTGCAAGGAGGTCCGTACGGACATACTTAGCATGCAAAGAGGTCCGCACGGACCAACCTTGCTTTTGGGAAGGGGATAAATGCTTTCCAAATGTCCGGTTCTTCCCCATTTCCCCATTTGGTACCATTTTCGAGCTTTCTTCCCCATTTTCTCTAGGAACCTCCATTTTTGCCATGGATTCTTCGTACGTCCCTAGAATTTTGCCGAGGCTTTCGCAGGAGAGGCAAGCACACTTCCTCGAGCAGTTGAAAACGTGGATGCGGCGCCTCGTGCATGAGGCATCGTAGACGGGCTTTCGAGGTAAGGTTTCGTCTTGCTCGATTTGGTCTTTTAAGGAGTTGGTTCCCGATTGGGATTTGCTGCGGGCCGCCGCGGTTCGGGATGTTAGGAGGCACGTGCATCAAGTTTCTCCTACAATGAAATGGTGCCCACTTTTGAGGATTTTCGGCTTTGATTGGAGGACCGGAGGTGGAGGCCATCTCGCTTCCTTTGATTGGTGGTCCCGCGGTGAGCGTGAAGCTGCAGTGTTTCCTTCGTACTTCGTTGGAAGAAGTGCGGTGGCATGATCCTTGATTCGGGTCATATCGACATTTCGTAGCCGCCTGAGCGGTTCATGGTCGATGATGAGAGTGACGTCTCTTGGGATGCATTCGCCTTGTGCGCACGATAGCGACGCTCTTCATGGTCGCCTCCTTGGCATTTGTGATGGGGCTTTGCTAGATGTGGTAGGGCACCGCAGAGCCGGGAGAGGATATTGTCCCGTTGGTGCCGGGGGAGACTCTTCATGGTATCGACCGTCCGGCGACCGGGGATCGGTTTCATGAGAGGGGGAAGCCCCGCTTTGCTCACCTTGTGGCCGCGAGAGAGACTTCTGTGCCATGCCCGAGGCTCCGACGTCGTTTAGCCCGTGGTCATTTGCTCACCGACATCTTGTGTCGGATATGGATCAGTCCGCCCGGGAGAGATGGATGGCACACTTGGTACGCATCGTATCCGCCGGTGGGTTCCGCACCGGGAGGATTGAGACTAGGAGGATCTTGCAGAAGGGTCCTACGTTGTCGAGTTCCAGGTTTGTCTTGGTCCTCCTTCTATATTCCGTCGCTTGTTTCCCAAGCAGCTTGGGATGAAGCAGAGCCTTTGTTGGGCCGGGATGACCTTGCTACCGCGGAGGTAGTTCCTCTGTATGGCAAATCTTCAGTGCCTTCGCATTTTCTCGAGGGTATGGAAGTATTCCGCTTTCCCTCCCGTGGTACTCCTTAGACGTCGGGAGAGTGTCGTATTGACGACTCGCATCCGGCCCGGTATGAGCAACGTGTTGGGCAAGTCCCAAGTAGTCTGGGAGAGCGTGCGTGTAGCGATTCGGGACCCGATTGCCGTAGTAGCTATTGCCTTAGGAGTGCCGAAGCCCGGTCTCGACCCTTTCGATGTGACGGGAGACACTTTGTTTGACTACGAGACTAGAGTTGACCGACCGACAGGGAGAGGTCCTCTTTGCAGACTCGCAGGGAGGAGATCCGAGCCGAAGCACGGGCGAATGAAGCCCCGAGAGCTACCGGATTGTTTCGACTCTACGGGAGGACCCCGATCTCGGACCGAGAGACGCAGAGTTGGTTCACGTGGAGCGAAAGAAGACTCACGGGGACGAGGGAAGAAAGGAAAGAATGGCGAGGGGACAAGCGCAGACGGCGCGGAATGACCTCCTAGGTATCCATTCATTGCATTGCAAACACATTATTAGTTAAATGTATTAAGCTGTCTTTTAGCATGTTGTGAACTTGAGAGTAGACCGTGCTTGAACTCATCAAGAAATGTTGTAACCGTTAGTGATTTGTGATTTACTTTTAAAGCTTTGTCGAGACGCAAGATCTCTTGTTTGCCTTTGCTTCGTTGTGCACTTTGCTCGGCGTCCGTCCTTCGAACTTTTCTTTTTGCATTTCCATGACTGAAGCGGCCTGGGCCATGACGGCAATCCCTTTTGCTTAGGCTTTGTGCTTGGCTGAGAGGTTGAATGATCCCTTGACAAGTCGTTTTGACGGTCTTTTTCGCAGCTTCCTTGCCTCTTGTTGGCGTCGAGCTCTTGACCTCTTTTTTTTGCCTTTCCGCTTTGAGAGCTTCTTTTTATTTATTATTTTTTTTTGTGCGCCCTTGCTCGAGCTCTTTCTTTTTTTTTGTGAGCCCTTGCTCGAGCTCTTTTTTTTTTTTTGTGAGCCCTTGCTCGAGCTCTTTTTTTTTTTATTGAAGCGCGTGAGGGCGAAGACAAGCCCCTTGCTTGGAAGCGTACATGAGCCGCCGTTTGATGCCGAGTGACCCTCGGATGTCCTTTTCGATGTTGCCGCCGTCGTTTGACTTGGTCAAGGTGACCGTTGGGGCGTGTTTCTTGAAAAGTGCGTAGCTTGATGGAGGTCTTGATTGACATTCAAACTTTTGACTTTTTTGTGTATTTTTAGACCGGACTAATTAAGGTTGCCTACGCCTCCTGACTAGAGGGCTCAGTGTCCGCGTAGTTCGACACTACATGGAGTGCCAAGAGATGCACACTGTTCTTCTTTAGGCGAAGTATCTCGCGAAGTTTGCTTCCGTTGACCGGATTCATGAAGGGATTGCCGTCTAGGTCTGTCGCCTTCATGGCGCTCCGGAGAAGATCTTTTGAACCACGAAAGTGGCCGATCCATGTGGGTTCCCATTTTCCCAGCTGGGTTGGGTTCGAGTGGGAGGCTTTTCTGAGTACAAGGTCACCTTCCCCGATGTCTCTGGATTTGACTTTCTTGTCGAAAGCTCTAGCCATCCTCGCTTTGATAGGCTCTGGACGTGTTCCATGGCCTTTAGTCGTCGCTCGTCTAGCGTAGCCAATTCGCCATGTCGGCTTCGGAGCCATTCAACTTCGTTGATGTCATTTTCCAGCAAAGACTCTGAGTGAGGGAATTTCTAGCTCGATGGGAAGGACTGCTTCCATCCCGTATGTCGTGGCAAATGGGGTTTCTCCCGTGGTCGTTCGACTGATGTGCGGTAGCCCCAAAGTGCAAGGTGCAGCTTCTCGGGCCAATCTCGCCCTCGGGTGGTCATTTTTCTGATGATCCGTTCGAGGGTTTTGTTTGCCGCTTCCACGGCGCCGTTTGTTTGTGGCCTGCAGGGAGAAGATTTGTGGCGTGTGATCTTGAATTCAGCCAGCCGTCGACCCCTTCGAAGTGTGAGCCATTGTCCGATATGACCTCATTTGGGATGCCGTATCGGCAGATGATGTTTTCCTTGAGGAAATGCGCGACCTTCGGGAGGTGAGTACTTTGTAGGACTCGGCTTCACCCATTCGTGAAGTAGTCGATGGCTACTAAGATGAACTCGTGACCGTTGCCGCTCGGGCGGAGCAATTTTCCCGATGACGTCAATTCCCCAAGTGGCAAAGGGCCAAGGTGTAGTCATGCAAGAGAGATCGTGGGGCGGCAGATGATTGAGGTTGAGAACCGCTGGGCACTTGTCGCAGCCTTTCTGACAAAGTGGATGCAATCCGCTCCACGGAGATCCAAGAGTAGCCCATCCCGAGAATGATTTGCATCGTGGCTCGCGTTCATGTGGGGACCGCAAGCTCCCATTGTGGACTTCGTTCATGAACTTGTCTGCTTCTTCTTGGCCGATGCAATGTAGGAGTGGCCCGTGGTAGCGTTTCTTGTATAGCATGTCCCCGAGGATGACGAAGCGAGAGGCAAGGCGTTTTAGTGGCCATGATGCTCTTGGTTTTGACCCCTCCTGTGCGGGTCTTCCTTGTTCATGAAGGTGGTTTCCCGCTCTTGAGGTATTGGAAGATCTCGGTTATACCATGGCTCATTGACGGGCTTAGGTTCCGGTTCGATCTCACAACAAGAGGGCGTGAATTTCCTTTCGTCCGACTTTGAAGGGTTTGATTGCTTTTCCTTCCGTGTGGATTTCCACAAGGGAAGCCAAGGTGGCTAAGGCATCTCGCAAACCTCGTTTCGGTCTCTTGGCAAGTAGTGGAAGGTGACCTCTTCGAATTGTGTGATGAGGTCCTCCATGCAGTGCATGGTATTTTGCAAGCCTGGGTCTATGGTTTTCCACTTGTTGGAGACTTGGTTGATGATCAAGGCCGAGTCCCCATAAACTTCGAAGCTTCGGACATTCCTCTCGAGGGCGGCTTGTAGTCCGCAGCCGCAGCTTCATATTCGGCGGCATTGTCAAGTTACCTCGAAATTGAGCTTTATAGCAATTGGGGTGTGCTCGCCCTGGGATCTACCAAGAGCATACCGATGCCGTTTCCTTTTTGTTGGCCGCTCCGTCGAAGAACAAGCTTGCCATCGATTTTCGCCTTTGATTGCGAAGATTCCCTCGTCCGGAAATTGTGGTTCGGGCCTCGAGCCTCGCCGGTTGGGAAATCGCCACTGTTCACCCATGGCCCGTCCCTTGATTGACTTTTTGGTTTACGTACTTGATGTCAAATTCCGCTTAGGAAGAAGGGACCATTTGGCGAGCCTCATTGGACAGAGATGGTTTGTCGAAGAGGTATTTGACCGGGTCCATTTTGGAAACCAAGTGTACCGTGTGCGACCGCATGTAGTGCCGTAGTTTCCCGACAACTCCATACCAGAGCCGCGCAGGTTTTCTCGAGTGGCCGAGTAATTGAGTTCGCCGCCTTGAAACTTTCTACCGACGAAGTAGATGGCGTTTCGACCCGTGACTCCTTCTTTTCTTGACAGAGCATGGCTCCAACCGCGGTGTCTGGCCACGCTTAGGTATAGCAACAATAGGGCTTTTCCTCGTGGGAGGACAGAGAATCGGAGGACTCACAAGGTATGCTTTTTATTTTCTCAAAGGCATCTTGGCATTCTCGAGTTCCATTCGATGTCGGCGTTCTTTCTTCATCGCTTGAAGATTGGCTCGCACATAGAGGTCAATTGCTGACGAAGCGACCGATATACCGTAGTGCGGCCCATGAAGCTTTTCACCTCTCGTCTCGAGTTTGCGGTGGTCTCATTTCGATGATAGCCTTGATCTTTTGAGGATCAACCTCGATGCCTCTCTCGTGACTACGTATCCCAAAACCTTGCCTCGCTAACCCCAAATGTGCATTTGCGTGTTAAGCCTCATTGAGTGTTTTCTGGAGGCGATCAAGAATTTTTCTCAGTCTCGTGAGGTGTTGTCCATCTCGATCCCTTTGAGTGGATGATCATGTCATCGACGTACACTTCGATCTCTTTGTGGATCATATCGTGGAAGAGGGCGGTTGCCGCCCGTTGGTAGGTAGCCCTGCCAGTTCTTTAGTCCGAACGGCATTACTGTAGCAAGCAGGTTCCCCAGTGGGTTGTGAAAGCCGTTTTTTCTTGGTCTTCTTCGGCCATCTTGATTTGATTGTAGCTGCAAACCGTCCACGAAGGACTTGACTTCGAAATTGGTCAGTAGTGTCTACCAACATGTCGATGTTGGGTAGTGGAAAATCGTCCTGGGACTTGCTTTGTTGAGATCTCAAGTCCACGCAACAGCCGTACTTTTCCATCGGCCTCGTGACCGTGACGATATCGGGAGAGCCATGTGGGGTACTCGATCACCCCGATGAAGCCGACGCTGGAGCATTTTTTCGATCTCCTCTTGACTTGTAAAGACCATTCTCGCTTGATTCGGCGTAGCTTTTGCTTGATGGGCTTAGCCTCGGGATTCAAGGGAATCCGGTGTTCTCTACAATGTTAGGATCTAATCCGGCATGTCTCGGTAAGACCAAGCCGAACACGTCCACGAACTCCTTAAGCAAAGGCGGGCCAATGCGTCTTGCTCGTGCCGGTGAAGAAACTTCCGATTTGCGTCTCTTTTGGCTCTTCAGCCAGCCTCCCAAATTCACTTTGGTTAAAACCTCCTCGGCCTTGGGCCCGGTTTTTCTCTCGTTTGACAACATGCTTAAAGATGTGCTTTAATGTATTGTTCAAGTTTAATGTGTCTCGCTTCTTTATCAAGTGAATCGTTATTAACCGTTTGTGTGTTAGTTAATTTATCGCTTGTTAAAGATGCAATGAGAGGATACTCTAAAAAGATCGAAGCATTCATTAAGAGCATACGGGAATACATTATTGGCAATGAGTTCGTAATCTTCCGGGCGTGAGGCCATCGATGACTCGAGAGACTCAAATTCAAAGCTAATGGACTCAGGATGAGTTTTGACACTAGACTCTAGGACTCGAGGGGTCGCACCAAGTTGTTCGATCATGTCCTTTTTGGCCGGGCAGCTGGGTCCGGAGAAGGTGGCCCAGCTTATTGAGTGGCAAATGAGCTTGATAGGAGATGGGGCTTGAAGGGCTTTATGTCACCGTTCCCGATCATTGCTATCACAGAGTTATCGAAACAAAATCGATTAGATCTCGGCATCTCGATTTCTTCTTTGAAGAGCAGTGGAGCAAAGGGCTCGTCCCAAGCATCGTCTCATGGAGTCTTTTGCTTTTGTCTTGGGCATTACTAGCTCGAATGCACTCGTCCCGCTTGTTGAAGGCAGGAGTGTTGACAGAGAGTTTTTCGAGTTCTTCGCCAAAGAGGGAGTTTTCCGAAACCAAAATTCATTGTGAATAGCGGTGGTTGTGGATCCCCGGCAGAGGCGGTGTGTCGAGAAATGCTCTTCTGACGGATTTGGCTTGAGGCCTCCGAATCTTGCCGTGCTCGCCGGGAGCTTGTCCACGGTTGTCGGCCAGCCTTTGCTTTGGCGCCGATCGCCTGCTCGTTCCATTTCCCCGGATCTTCTTCCAAGTTGCCGGCCTTCTTGTGAAGTACTTGGTCATGTCGAAGCCGTAAGGACGAAGATCGGAGATTGCGTGCAAGCCTCTTTTGTTATCTCGTGAGCGTTTTCGTGCAGCTCGCTTGTCCTCCGCAATGTGTTCGGGAGTAGGAGAGTATCCTGTGCCGTGTGGTATTCTCGTTCTTTGATATTGATGATCCGTTGAGTGCCCCGATGGCGTTTCCCAAACCGAGCCCCGAGATGTAGTTCATGTGCTTCATCATTTTCATCTGGGGAGTGGATCTTGTCCCAAATCAAAGGCGTGTGCTCTATGTGGCATACTTGGGCCTTCGGGCTTTCATGGTGAATCCCGTTAGCATCATGCCATCATCGTCGGGTTTGATCTCTAAGACCGGGACGCCGTTTGTTTCTGGGTCCTTTCGTTGACTACGCTTATCACCGTAGATGATGGTAAGATCTGCTCTTGGACGAACTTTACGCACCGATGGAGAGTGGATGCCACCCCATTGATCCGGTGTAGCCAAGGGCGTCCCAAAATGGCAGTGGAATGTGATCGGGATGTCGATGACTTGGAAATCCGTCTGACCATTTGTTTTCCAAACCACAGTTCAAGGAGGCTATTCCCAAGACTCGGGCGGGATGTTGAGTCGTATGCCTTGATTGCCCGAGTCGAGGGCTTTAGATCGCTTGCTTCGATCCCTAGCAAATCCATCATTTTGGCCGGAAGGACGTTCATGGATGATCCCCCATCTACCAACACCCGTGGGAGACGACGCTCGGCCAATTGAACTGTTATGTAGAGAGGCTCGTTGTGGTCGCCCCAAATTTTGGAAGGTCGAGCTCAGGAAAGGTGATGATATTGCCGTAATTGACGCTTGCCAATCATCTCGAACCGCTTCATCGTGTGTCACCGTGATGGGAACCATGGTCTCGCCGTGCTTTCTTCCAACTTGAGCTTGTGCGGGTAAGATGAAGTGAGTAAGGACCAGAGCGAGATGTTAGCCTCGAGTGCGCTTGAGCCGTGTCAAGACAGGATCTTCAACCTTCGGGTCCAAGGTTTCGCCTTTGGCGTAGGGTCCCTTTTCGCCCGTGGCTCGTGTATGACCGGCCTTTTGTCCGTCCGTGGAGGATTCACCGGGATTTGACCGAACGTGTCGAACATTCACCTCTGACTTATGGTTTTGCTTGTCTCTCCTATTTCGTAGCGGGAGGAGCCTCGATTGGCGTAAGGCCGATCGCGCATTTCAATTCGTTCACCGTCATAGCCTTTACCGAAGCATCAATAGTGGCTTTGAGATCTTCCCAAGACAGGGGTTGGATTATCTCGGACCTTCGGGCCTTCTGGCGGTGCGAAGCTCGTCCCTACTGATCATGGAGCAGACATTGCCATGGCCTTGTGCAGAGCTAGGCTTGCCGGAGTAGATGACATAGTAGTCAAACTTTCCCGAGGGTTCTCCAAGGGTTCCGACCGTGGGATCACCGGATTCGTACCTCTTTTTCGCTTTTTGTTGAGAAGATAGCTTCTTCTTCGTCGAGGACGGCCCTCGTTCATTGCATCCCGGGAATTCCATTTCCAGACAAGCACCGCAATCGCAGACGTCCCACCGTATGTGTTCGTTGTTCTGGCGGTGGTACCGGGACCTCGTGAGGCCGGATGGGCAAGCTTTCCTCCGGAAGGTCTTGTGGCCTTACGTCATAACCGCATGGCTCGTATGAGGGTAACAGTTGACTGGGAGACAATGAGAGATGTTAGAGGTCAGTAGGAGCAGCCATGACTTGGGAAGCCCTGTGTAGTTGGGTGGCTAATGTTCCGAAGTGGTGCATGGCACCTTCGATCCAGTGCTTGTTGCTCACCTTGACGTTTCTCAATAGCCATGAGGACTCGCCAAACTTCTTCCAATGTTGGGAAATTTCTTGGGGGTAAGGTCCCGTTTTCATCGTTGTTATCCACCGATTTGGCCATGGGAATTGACGGACCGTCCCGGTGATGAGTCGGGAAGGAGGTAGGACCTGCCGTTTTGACACTCGGGAGACGGGTTCCTGGGTACTCTCGACCACTCTCTCGTTAGCCGGAGGGGGCGATGGGCAAGGTTTAGACACAGGAATGGCCTAACGGGATAAAAGGGGGAAAGCTCACGTGGCATGCGGTTTCCGTTTCTTTTATGATTGATTTTTTTTTGTTGTTGTTTTAATTTACTTAAAACATGTTTTCTCAGAATTCTAGGTAGGTTGGAAAAGATTGCTCTTCTTTTTCGCAACTATGCTAGATCCTGGGTCAGCCGGAGACCATCTCGCGCGGCTATAAGCCCTCGCTTTTGCACTCCGTATTTCGACATCCCAAAGGACAGCTCTGTGCGAGGGTCCTATAGTGCAAGCGGTTTCCACCGGCCTAAAAGAAAATCGAACCTAAGGACCGAGCCTCGTCATGTTCGTTTTGATGCGTTAGCCATGCTGAATAGTGAACCGAGCCGGCCACTAAGTCAAGATCGTGTCAAGAGTTCGGCATGCCCTCTCTTTACCTTGCTTGCGCAAGGGATCTGTGACGTTAGGCGTTGGCCGGTCATATTGTCATGGCCGACGTATCAAAGGCGTGATGACATGGTGTCATGTGAGCATGGATGTATATCCTGGATCTTAACATCGTCTGGGTGTAGCTTCGGAAATCAAGATCGTGTCAAGATTTTAGCATGACCTTTCATCGCTTTGCTTGCGCAAGGGATCTTGAGTTCCGAGCCTTGACTCGAAAAATGGCCGCATGGTATATGTATCCAGCCGTATGACACGACCGGGTAAAACCAACCGAGTCCGGACAGAGTGTGACTCAAGACTCAAACGTGTGGTCGACGCCGCTAGGGATGGGATGTTTGGAATGATCCCGTGCGCGTCCAAGAGGCCTAGGAAGACCTAACGGATCGCAACCGAGACCACTCCGGCCGAGGGTTGTAGTGTGCAGTGTATCCGAGGCAGGCGCGTAGCGTGCGGTGTAACCGAGGCAAAGAGCATGAGTAGCGGTGTAACCGAGGCAAGGCGAGTAGGTGCGGTCTCTAAAATTCTTTTTCTGAGTAAAACAGAAGTTTTTGAAGAATTTTAAATGTATGCACAGATGTATATTGATGCATTTTTTTGTATTTTTATTTTTTTTTTGTAAAATAAAACGAAGCACGTGCACACACACACAACAGTTAAAGAAAGGGGTAAAATGAAAGTTTGACCCTCATCATCGTTTTAAAAATCTTTTGTTTTGTTTAAAAGTTTTTAAAACAAAACGCTCCCCAGCGGAGTCGCCAACTGAAATTACCCGGATCCGAGAGGCAGCGCGATCGCGCCCCGGCATCTGGCATTTCCCGCTTGCAGCCGCTCGTTGTGGAGGTGTCTCGCCGTGTTTTGCTTTTGTAGAGTCGCCACGCCGTTTTTATTATTAAGCCCAAAACATTGAAAAGGGCATCGCTTTAAAGATAATTTTAAACTATTTTTGTGTGATGAGATTTTGAGTTCGGAGGTCGATGACTCCTGGGAAGAGAATATTAGAATATTAGAGCTCACCCGAGCCGCCTCGTAAAACGAGTCTTTCGGATACCCCTAATATCCTTTAAATGTCAGGTGTGTGTGTGTGTGCTTTTAAAAATGCATGTCGTATCGGATGTCTACATTGTATGCTATGTATGGAAATGTATTGAAATAGTAATGGAAGGAAGCCTTACCAATGTTGGTTCGTGTCTGTCTTTCCGCCGGGGAATAGTGTTTCGAGGCCTGAGTAGCTGCTCCTGGTCGGATCTGGATTGCTTCGGAGATGCCGGTTGTCTCGCGGACGCAGTTTCTGGCGTGAGTTGAGGTTACTGGTCGCGTCGCAGAGGTTCGGCGCAGGCGTGGGATCGCCGGATCACTCGCAGGTTCTACGTAAGGCGGGTGGCGTGTGGAGTTACTCTGGCAGAGTTTCGGCGTGGTTTGAAATCGTCGGTTTGACTCCTGAAAGAGCCGGACACCGTGGAAAGACTGTGCAAGGCCTCTGAGTACCACGAGGGGCCTCGCAGTACCTCGAGAGTGCCTCTGGCAGCCGCGGAGCGTCTCCTGAGCGCTCTGGGAGGCTTCTGAGCACCACGAGGGGGCTCTAAGGCCTCTAAGGATCCGAAAGGGGCCGGGAGTGCCTCGAGAGGACTTAGAGGGGAGCCAAGGCTAAGGGAGGAAGAGATAAGAGGGAGATGTGTGAAAATGAGGAGGGGAGCCCTCTATTTATAGTGCCAGATTGTGCAAAGAGGTCCGTACGGACCTCCCCGGTAATCCAGCTTTTTTGGTTTTCCTCGATTTGAGGGAATATGTGATGATGGTGAATATTCGTAATTATGGTGTTCCCTATGCAATAAGGTCCGTACGATTCATCTTGCATGCAAAGAGGTCCGTACGACCAACCAAGCACGAGGGTAATCATTTTCCCTGGATTTGAGGGAATATTGTGGACTTTAAGAAGATTCAAGAATTATTAAAGCAAAGAGGTCCGTACGGACCATTATTGCTTTTCCAATTTCGAAAATTCCCAAAAGGTCCTTTTGTCCCTTTTTATCCTGCAAAGGCTCCTCCCTTGGTTTGGTTGGGGGGTTTAGAGAGGGTTTTGAGTGAGAGGGGTCAAGTCGAGACTGTGTTGAATGAGTCCTGCGGTATTTCCCGTGTGTTTGAAAGTGCGTGATCCGGGACATTGGGGTACTTACAAAAGTCTCCATCTCGTTGGTGCAACAAGGTACGTCGTTCGACGTGGCCGGGCATTCTCACTGGGTCCAACGTCGGCGTTCCTTGTCGTTTTCTTGCTCGTTGCTCGCTTTCTTCATGGATGACGACGAGGAGAATTTGGAATGCCTCCCTCGGTAGCTAGCTGATTCCGAGAAGATCGGAGAGTCATGCCGAGAGGAGGTGATCCCTCGATCAAAGGTGGAGGAGGAGGAAGCATCTCATCGCGGGAGGGATCTCGCCGCCGCGGGTTCGCTCCTCCTCTAGTAACACTCGCAAAAGTTCCGACTTCCATTGAAAACAAAGAATTGTGATTCCAACAAAATTCTTAATTGTCCGTAATTGCAAACGGCTCAACTTTTCCAAAAGGAACAACTTTTTCCACCAACGGAATCTGCAAAACAACGATTTCGGCCAAAATTAGAATGGATTTCGAATGCCAACACACAGAATTCAATTGCGATTGTTTATGCAACAGTTTTTCGGCTAAAAACAAATTTTCCAAGCGAAAACTGCAGAATCCGAACAACACAAAATAGATCAAAAGCGAAATAGTGCTATTTCCGGCCAAAAATAAGAACTATCCGGCCGAAAATTTTGCTCAGGCAAACGGATTTTCAGGCTAAACAATGGGTCTTTGACTCGATTTCCGGCAATGGAACCAAACTGATGCTGCCAAAAAGTCGAATCAGCCCAAATCCAAAGAAATGTTCTGCTATACTCCGACGATTGAATAGCCTGAAAATAAGACAGAAAACGTAAACTAAGTCGGGGCTTCACCGGCGAAGGCCCTCCGACGTGAGAGTAAGTTCACGGTTTTGTGTATGGAGAAATCAAATTGACAGAATTTCGAGTCAAAGAGATAATGTACCAAAATATGGAAATAATGGCTTGTATTTATAGGGATGGATATATAGAATCCATGTTGAATTTGGACTGTAAAGAGATAAGGTATAATCCTAGGAGGATTATATCTGTTGAGGAGTCCTTATTTGACTTGAATTGATATAGGAGGTGGTTACAACCATAGAGAGATTGTAATCGCTTTAGTGTCCTTGCTTTGATTAGGGATCGCATAAGTTGCTCCGCCGAAATGTCGAGATGCTATTTCCCCTCGTCCTCGTAACCCGGCTTGTTAACGAGGAGCCGGGAAGATATGTGTGATAAGTAGAAAGGCCTGTCATGATGACGTCATAACCGAGGGAAGAGTCCTCGTCCTCGCGGAGATCATCTCGGCACTTTGAGTCGGGCTCGACTTATGTTCACCGCCGAGCCCAGTCAACCTTATGAATGACGAGATAGAGAGACGAGGAAGCCTAGATCTTCCCCTCGTAATCGAGACTAGATGAATTATGTTTAGAGCCCAATCCACTCGGGCCTTATCCAAGTACAAGCCCATGTTCGTATCTCGGTTTATACTATTCATATATTATATAATTCATTACTACTAGCTCAAATTAAATAAGAAATCAACATACAATATCCATTTGATTGACAAGAATTGACGCTTTTTTGTATATAGAAAAACTATAAGGTAGATAACATTATAGGCAAAAAATTAATAGTTTATTAGTTTATTTCAAACTAAATACTATAAATAAAAAAATATATTTTTTAATTAAAATAAAAAAAGTGATGTATTGTGAGTATAGATAGTAGTGTAGAAGATCGCAGGGGGTAAATTGGTTTAGAGTATATTTTTCTACGAGTGTAAAAAGTTTCAAAAATTGGTTGTTTAGTGCAATTTATTGAACTTTTGCTTTCCTTCGTAATAAAAGAAAAATACACTAGAATTTTATTTTGGCCCATTAAAAACGTGGCATTTTTTTGCACACATTGACGATCATTTCTAGCTCCGTCACCGAATGAGATAGAAAGTGAAGTAGATAATAGTTTTTAAGTATTACAATTGAGTCTCATTCTCATTTTAGAAAGGTGAATCTTTAAATTGGATACCGATGATGCCAAAATGTCGAATCAGCCCAAATCCAAGTGATCGGTATGCTCCGGCGATTGCTTAGCCTGAAAATAAGACAAAACATGTAAACTAAGCCGGGGCTTCACCGACGAAGGCCCTCCGGCTTGAAAGTAAGTTCACGGTTTGTAGAGAGAGAAACTAATTTGGGCAGTAGTTTCGGAATATAAAAGTAACATACCAGAATATGGAAATTATGGCTTGTATTTATAATGATGGATTGATAGAATCCATGTTGAATTAGGACTGTAAAGAGATAAGGTATAATCCTAAGAGGAATATATCTGTTAAGGAATCCTTATTTGACTTGAATTGATGTAGATGGGTACAGTCCTGATTGGATTATAATTCCTTAATCCTTGTTTAAATGGGATTGATAATACCGCTTTGCCGAAAGCCGAGGTGAGTGAATTCCTTATCTCGTCACTTGCAGTGTAAACCGAGGTGAATGAATTCCTTTCCTCGTAATATGAAGGTATGCCGACATGAAGATAAGCCGAGATGCATGATTTTATCTCCTCGTCATATGAAGGTATACCGAGGTGCGAACTTTCCTCTCCTCGTCATATATGGCCGTCTCGGTCCATGATGAGCCGGGGAGGGAATGAATAATATGGGGCCCGTTATGACAACATCAAGGCCGAGGGAGGCACCTCATCCTCAAGGCAGGCGATCTCGACATACGAGGGAGGTCTCCTCGGCCCTTATAGTTGGGGCATTTATATCTGCTTGTTGGGCCTTGGTAAGCCTTGGTCGGTCTCTGTTGATATTGAGATGGACGTACGAGAGACCCATGTCAGAACTTGAGATGGATTATGTTTATGGACCAATCCACTTGGGCCTGACCCAGACAAGCCCATGTTCGTATCTCGGTTTATGCTGTTCAGTGGCCCCCGACTTTCTAGCTCGGCTTAGAACGAGGAGAAAGTCATCTCCTCCTCGGTTTATGAGAATACGAACAGGTTGTCACGTGTCAGTGTCGCTTCAAATGTGTCATTCCATTATCCCCCGACACGGTACAATGATGAGCACATCCCACGATGATCTGACATGCCTGGGAAACTGTAAATTGCATTTAATGTTGGGGTCGCCAAACCCATGGACCCGTTTTGTTATCGGGTTTGACCCACTTTGGTAACTATAAAAGCAAAATCCCTTTTCAATTTATACTTTTACCAACCCAGACCTTTTGAGAGCGAAACTAAAGATTCAAATTGTTCATGCTCTTGAAGCTTAGCGTTGCCCAGAATCACCGGCGTCACTTGGTTTTCCGTTCGATTCCGATCGATTTCTACGGAACAGGCATACATTTCTTCCCTTTATTGATTTCTGCTTGCAACTTGCACTTTCTAGGGTTTTGGTGGGATTTTGATTTTCGAATCCGCCATTGTTGACCCTTGAAGCTTTTTCTGAAAATCTTGTATATTTGATTCTTGAACCTTCTTGCCCTTTCGTTCCCCCCTTAGAAATGGCTCGTTCTTGGGACCATACCCCTCGATTCGGTTATGGATACCACAAAGGTAATCTAAGGGTTTACCGAAGAGAGAGAGGACCATGGTTGTTGGTGACCTTGACTGAGATCGGAGAAATGTTGACGGAGTATGGTCGTACGAGATTGTACATCCAGTATCCAGACAAGACGAGGATAGATCGAGTCAAATCGTTGTCCCCCAATATAATTTTGTTTGAAAATAGGGCCGAGATGATTGAACACATCAATCTATTCTACCCGTCTTCGGGTCACCTGGCTCGTGCTCATTTGAGTGGTAAGGCTCCCCCTCAGCCTTATTGTAATGACAAGGAGGGGCATCCCTCTTCCCCATCCTAATATCCGCCTTGGACAATGTAACTAACTTTGGCTCCTCGGCCTTTTGCAGATATGACAGGAAGAGGGGGCGAGGCCACCACATCTACCAAAATTGTTGATGCCTTTGTGGAGCAAGTTAAAGGCAAAGGAGGCCGAGGGAGAGGAGGTCGGGGAAGGGCTCTTTGTCCCCGAGCCAAACCATTTAAGGCCGGGGATCCCATGCTGGAAGAGTTATACTCGAAGTACGGGGTTGACAGGAACGAGTTTAAGTTAACTTATGTCGGCCATCCCACTTTTGAAAACGATGACGAGGAGTATAGGTTTTATTACAACAACAACCATTTCCATTTTTATTTCAAACAGCTTTCAGCAGAGGGACTTCGTCTCCCCTTGGACCCCTTCATAAATGAGTTTCTCGGGTGACATGAGAGCTGTCTCGGCTATGTTGGGAGCCAACGGGGTTAGGGTCCTCGTCAGTTTTATTGTCTTGTGCCATAGCTTAGGTTACGAGCCTACCCAAGCTGCATTCCGTCACTTCTTCACTATAAGCTATATCAAGAGCACTAGGCTCATAGTTATAAGGAGTGACTCTAAGAAGCCGAAGATCATTCTTCCTATGTCTAGCAAGGTAGGAGGCTGGGAGAATCATGTGATTAGGGTAGAAAGCCGATAAGGCTGGGAGTTCCCCTCTCCTTCTGATGTGCCGTCTGTTTCTAGGGAAGTATTGAGAGTTGAGTGGTCAAAAGTCTTGATCAACCGTCTCACCGAGTTTGCCTAAGTTGCTCTCCTTGATTGGTTTGCCTTGGAGGCAGATGACCGCTACTATGTCCAAGCTGGACTAATGCCGGGACCGAGGGACGGCATTGTACCTCTCGTTCCCATCAAAAGGGGGAGACAATTTAATGATTGGAGGACCCATCCCGGTCTAGTCTTTCATGAGGATTGTGAACGGTGCAAGCTTAATCCTAATGACCAATGCCTTAGTGAGACGGACGTCGTAGGATGTAATTATTCTTTCCTTGCCATTGATACTTGTCTATTGATGATTGCTTCTATGTCGTAATGTGACCATCTCTTCCTCATCTTTGCAGACTTAACCCCTGAGCAAGAAGCCGAGATGGCCTCTATGGAAGATGTTAGTGCCAAGGAACTTATCAAGATAAGGAGGCGATTGGCTAAGATCTCGGCTATAGCTGATAGAAAGGAGGAAGCAACTCATCTTCAACTCATATTGAATACGAAGGGGGATCAACCCTTACCTATTAAGCCGATAGGGGAGGCTGTTGATGTTGAGGAGGAGGCCTCTGGAAGCCGAGATAAACCACCAACAACCAAGGGGCATAGCCCCCATGATGAGACTGTTAGGGTCGAGATGGAAACCGATATCCCGTCGGCCGAGGATACGGGTCTCGTTCAAAGGCACTCGGGCCAGAAGAGGCCTCAATCTGGTTCTGTCGAGGGGCCCCCTGCAAAGAAGCCTGTTGCTGCCTCCTCTCGGTCAATCAACCTTGAAGCCATTAAGTCATATCCGGAGGCCGAGCACCTAGCTCATCAACTAATCCCCCAACCAACTCCTCTCAGGGGCTTGAACGTGTTAGCTAGGGAGGGAGCTCATGTCAGGCTGGGCCGTGCTGCTGTTCACAGGGCCATAGACGAGGAGCTCCTTGAGAATTTGTTGAAGGCCAAGCATAGTAACGAGCACATGGTTACTAGGCAGGGTCTGATGAACTCTGAGGTGATTATCTCGTCATTTTCGTCTCTTATGTTGTAATTAATGTTTTGCTAATGTCTTTCCTTTCTCGATTACACAGTGGGCTACCCTGGTTGCTCATCAATCCATCTATGGCAAAACTATGGATAAGCAAATAACTGAGCTCAAGGCCAGCATGAAGAGGGGAGAGGCCGATATGGCTGCAGCTGCCGAGTTGTTAAAGACCAAGGATGTTGAGCTTGAGGCGGCTAAGGCCAAGGCCGAGGATGAGGTGAGGAGAGCCGAGGAAGCTCTTCGGCAAAAAGATGATAGGGTGGCTGAGCTGGAGAAGCTCCAAGCCGAGATCCTGAGGAGAGCCAAGGTGGCGGAGGCTAAATGTCGAGATCTAGAGGCCATCATTCCCACCAAAGAGGAGGAGGCCGTTGATCATTTCAAGAATAGCCAAGCTTTCAAGGATGCTGTTAATGACAAGATGGCCACAATGTTCGAGGATGGCTATTTGCACCTGGCTCGTCGTCTTATAGATGATTCCTCTACTGGTCTGGATTTGAATGCCATTGCTCGGATTATCTACAAAGACCAGTATGATGAGGAAGCTAGGGCTCATCACTATCTTGTTTCCTTTTTTTATTATAATTTGGGTATTATAGCTAGGATGGATGCTCGTGCTGGTAAAGAGGCTTGGGTCCCTCCGTCCGTCGATCCTGATAATATTAATGCTCTAATTGAGAGCATTGAGGACGAGGACGAGATGGAGGTAGGGACAGAGGCTGAGGCTCAAACTAATGTTCAAACCGAGCACGTCGCCCAACCAACCACTGATGCCGAGACTGAGGACTTCTTGGAGAAGCCTTTTGATGACGAGCAAACTTAGGATTTCCTTTTTGCTTTTGTTGTAATAGGTTAAGACTTTTGTAATTCTCTCTTTGAATATTAATGATATGTCCATCCTTTCCAATTCATGTCGTATTGATATTATGAATTGTTTGAATGCTTGTTTGTGGGCTCTGCACAAGTACAAGTCTGCTTTGGGGGGAAGCCGAGGAATGTTCCTCATACTTCGCTTTTATGTAAGACAAGAAGACTAGCTCGCTCTGGGTCATGGCGATTTTGCCTATTAAGTCATTAGACCGAGGCGGGGTTATCTTGGTCTTACCGTTTAGCCTTGAGTGAGTAAACAGGCTGAGGATCCGTCTTGACTGTTGGGGTATTTACTTCTTTTCTGTCTCCTTATGCCGAGGAAGATGACTCGTACATAGGTTTCAGACGTGGGATGCCTGTTGTCATTTTATGATGAGGTGTTTCCTTGTCTTGACGTGAGGCAGGGTAAGTCATCAGGTCGAGGAAGATTTCTCGGTCTTGACTTGTTAGAGCCTGAGTCATTGAGTCGAGGTGGGCCCTCGTCAAGACGTAAGGCAAGCCAGTAGGCTAAGGAAGGGTCCTCGGTCTTGGCTGTTAGAGCCTGTAGTCATTGAGTCGAGGTGGGTCCTCGTCAAGATGTAAGGCGAGCCAGTAGGCCGAGGAAGGGTCCTCGGTCTTGGATGTTAAAATTTTAAATGTTGGTCAGGTAGTCGTTTTGACTTTGATATTTTTGTAGGCCGAGGACAGGGTCCTCGTTGTTCCGAGTGTTGAAGAGTCGGGGATAGGATCCTCGTCTTCCAATGTTGTGCTAGTAGTGGCAGTTGCTTTGCACATTTGAAGAAGTAAATTCCATAAACTGAATTTGATTACATCGAACTGCAATCCTACCACACTGAAAAGGTAAAAGACTAATAGCTGAAAACTACTCTATTACAAAAAAATAAACTAACATTAATGATATTATTTTCGAAGGTTTTCGGAATGCCATGGATGCTTGAGCTCTTTCCCCTCTTTAGTCTTCAATCTATAGGTCCCTTCTCGAATGAATTGATTTATAATGTAGGGACCTTTCCAATTTGGGGAGAGCTTGTTTTGTTCTACCTTTCTACCCGTTGCTTCAATCTTTCTGAGTACCTAGTCGCCCACTTGGAATACTCTTCTGATGACCCTTTTATAGTGGTATGCCTTGGTCCTTTGCTTGTAATTCACCATCCTCATCTGTGCAGCTAGTCATTTCTCATCTATCAGGTCTAGGTCCTCGAGTACCCAAATACCTCTTTCATGACCCGACGTCTCATATGCTCTAAGCATTACAAGTCGATATCAATCGATCTGTTGAGAACCATTGGATGGCAGTCAAGTTGATCCTTAAGAACTTAAGAAGAACTAAGGATACGTTCTTGGTATTTGAAAGGTTGGAAGATAATCTTATTGTAAGGGTTACTGATAAGTGACTATTATATAGTCATTTATCCTTAGTTTTATATACTTATTATTGCATAAAACATCATTTCTCATTTCATTTCATATACTTTTTAGTTCCTTTTCCATATTTTTTAGATTTTACGCTTTTGGTATATTCCTTGCATTTAAAGACAGGTTTTAGGTTCATTTTTATCAAAAGGATACTTGGACACTTCAAGGCAAAAGACATGGAAGAGCACCAACTAAATCAAGCACACAAAGCTAAATTTCAGAAGGAGCGGCCGTGCAGCCAAGATGGAGCGGCCGTGCACTTGGCCTTTTTCAGGCCATTTGTGGCCCTAAAATATAGAGTGGCCGTGTCTTGAAGAGGGAGCGGCCGTGTCATTTTATGGAGCGGCCATGCAGCTTGGGCAGGAAGCAGCCGTGCGAAGTGTCAAGACTCAAATTCAAACTGGGCGCCAAGGGTCACACGGTTGTGCAACTTCCTTGACGCGGCCGTGCAAAACGCGACTGCAGACGTAAAGGCACCTTTTGATGGCACCCGATTGAAGAGTCTCCTCCCTTTTATAAATAGGATCCTAGTGATCAGTCTTAGATACAAATTATTAGAGAGAAATTACTGATATTAGATAGATTGAAAGTACAAACACTTGTGGCAACAATTTTCTAAGGAAATTTGAAGATCAAAGTCATTGTTTTTTCTCTTGAAGTTACTTTGGAGGAAATAAAAGTGAAGCATTATTTTCATCACTTGCCTTCTACATTCATAAGTATTTCTTACTCAATCTTTTAATTGCTTATACTTTATAAATGGCTCGTGAGTAATCCTTCTTATTCTTGGGGTTGGAAACTCAAAAGCATACTTATTCATCATCTTAAAATGTTTAGTCTTGTCTTCTTCCTTCATCTAAACAATTTCTTTATATCATTCTCTAAATGCCTTACATTTTGGAAATGTCCAACTTGTATGATTCAGTCAATTGAGAGAAGTACCTAGCGGAGAATCTCGATTGACGGAACCATATAAAGAAACTAGGTTTCATTGATCACGAGAGTAGTTCAATGGCCTAGGGATGTTCTTTGAATGGAAAGTATGTTGACTCTCGTTCTTAATGGATTACACTAGTATTATGGTCAGCTAGAGATAAGTTTTAACGCCATCGCTTTGTGATAGGGCGGGAATAACGTAAACGGAAATCTCAAACGTTCAGGACATAATTAGTGAAGAATACAAACATTAGTTCTGTTAACCAAACGAAGTACTTATGACTATGGGCTTAACATACACAGATCCTTGCTTTTTATGGAAAACCTTTATCTCTAAGACAATGATTTATTTGATGATTAAGATTATGTGTATGATTTCCAATCCCGAGAACAGCCATGAGAAGACTTTAATCAGCATCTTCTGCTTAAGACTCTATATTTTCTAAAAACAACCCTGAGCTCCCTGAATCTATTTCTATTTCTTTCTAAAGACAAAAATATTCCCAAGTAAACCCGTCTCTGCTGGGATCGACTCCGTACTTGCACCACTATATTACAATAGCCCGTGCGCGCCAGGAATTAAATAAACCGCAGGTTAAACACCAACGAAGCGAAGTTTTAATGCCACACGTTACACGGGGATCAATGGTTTACTTTTTATTTTTGTCTTTATCTACATAATTTTTAGTTTTTATTTTTACTGATTTGTTTTCTCTTTCCTATAAATTGTTAGCGTGCTACACTTTCTTCTGCTGTTTTTTTCTTCGAGTAGTTTATGAAACTGTATCTCACATACGCACAACTCTGATCTGAACCCGAGTGCTAGAAGCTTTCTCACGATTGAAAAGAAGATTTAGAAGGTAAACCTCTTTGAAGAAGCATATGGACTGATAGAACAACAAACACCCGCTGGGGACCTCTACGGACTTTAGTTAACCCAAGTACCCCTGTGAACTAGATCCTTTGACATTGTTGTGCCATAACATGCTGAGCGGCAAACTTCGAGATAGTAAAGCTACAATTAGTTGCATGGTGGTTAGGAATAACTGTCTTTGGTCAGCTGACACACGCCTTCGAAGCACTCTCTATATCTACATTGATTCAAATGATTCCTTGAAAGCAAAATTGAATACCAGATACAAACAAACACACTTATTCAAGGTGTTACTTTTAGAAGCAATCCAGATGCGCCTTTTCCTTTCTGGTTAAGATGATATGGCTAAACAATGGTTGTCAACTTGGTCCTGCACTGCTGACACAACATGGGATCCAAATTCAAAGGAAGCATCTCTGGGGTCGCCCATTTTTCCCACCAAAACAAGATCGCCAGTATTAACGAACAAAGATACCACTAACTGCACAAACAGATAGTGAGACTTTGTATGACGACAATGGGAGCGGTTCAAGGAACTTCTTAATGTGTCCCTCACTCACTGCTTGAAAAAAGTGGTTTGATTGTTTCACACTCTTCTACAACTGTCTCCATATTCAAAACAAGAGAGACCATTTACTGCGCCGGCAGAGGAGCATTGATGAACAAAGGAGCTCGATGAAAGGCATACGACCTTATCGAGAATGACATCAGATGAACCATTACTACTGGCCAAACCAGAGGAGCAAGAATGCAAGGTACGCTTCCAAGAATATAATTTCGGTTTTTCTGATGCAGCTTATTTCCTTCTCTCTTCTCAAAGTTGACACGATTTTGAAAAAGTTTGAAAATCTTAACACAACTCAGCATGAATGTTATGCACCAAGTGCGGGTCTAATCACATAAAAAGAAATACAATCGTATGGAGCAAGCAAATAAGGTACGCCTGAATATAATGTTTCGATGGCCATTCTTCTCTCTTCTAAAGCCGGGATATTTATTTTGAAAAAGCTAAAATTTAATGTCAATCCATCATTGTTAGAATGTAACAGTGTTATATGAACTATATCGGTCTAACTCACATAGTACTGGATAATTTTGAGTTATCTTGGACGTTTGACTTCATTTAATGCATCAAGTGAACTTCGTTAATTCTTTTGGGCAAAAAAGGGGTGGATGTATTTTAACACATACAACTCCCGAGTGGAGGAATCAGACCCCAATTTTTCCTATAAGAATAACAACGTTTCTAACCCCGCAACCATCTACACAACCCCCTGGATTTGCAAATAAGAATTTCTCAACAACAATGCAAGCACCTTCCCAAATCTAAATTGGATCTTATAATGGATTTAGAGTGGAAAATAAAAATTCCCAAGAAAAGATCAATAATGCAATTTAGGTGAATGTTTTAAACCAAGCTATAATGCTAGGTTTCGATAACTTGGCAAGGCATAATAAGATGCTAGAAACTCAACAAGCTCAACAAAGCTACCCCAATGAATAGACCACAAGTGGAGTCTTTCCCTGGCCAACCTTCAAAGGCCAAATGCAGCAAGTTAATGTGGTAAAAACTAGGGATGGAGCAAGAAAAGATGAAATGAATGGTCACCCTAGAAATAATCATGGTCCAATCCCTCCGATGACTTGGAGACTGCCAGATTTGGGAACTTAATCCCCTAAAAGAAGCGCATAAGGATTATGCATGAATTTCTTGATAACCTAGATGCCATTAATGTTAACATTCCTTATTTTAGAAAATAGATGAAGATATGCTCTTTAGCCGTTAAACCTTTGAAAATTAATTTTTGAAAAAGAAAGGCTAGAAGAAAATAAAGAGAATGTTATGCTTAGCTGAGGAAGTGAAGCGTCGTTTTGCAAAATAAAGACCCTCCGAAATTAAAGGATCCCGGTACATTCACCATTCCTTGTTGTGTTCGGGCGTAATCAAACATAGATAACGATGTCCTCGACTTAGAGCCAGCGTTAGGTATAATGCCATTATCTGCTAGCGAGAAGCTTTGGCATAGGGAACTCAAACCCACGTGGAACCCATAACTCTCCAACTGGGCAGCACCGATCCTGCTCACTACCCCGCTGGTATTAGCTGGAAAACTTGCCTCTTGGTCGAGTAAAGTGGAAACTCTGATCATTCCTGTCGACTTTTGTTATCTTTGGGATATGGCGGAAGACCATTATATTCCCGTCATTCTTAGGAAGGCCATTTCTGCCACCGGCAGGGCAATTATAGATGTGAAAATGGCACATTTTCCTAAATATAGTGGAAAGAAAGTGGTCGACTTTAGTATGACAGCTAGGCCGCTTCTCGAAGATCCCTATCTTCGAGGCCTACACACCTAGTGAAGAAAATTAACCCCCAAATGAAGAGACCTACACTCCCTAGGCCGAAGAAAATTGATTCCAAGTGCCAAGAAGATTTAATGGGTGAGGGAACCCGCAATCAAAGGAAGGAATAGAAAATGATCCCATAAATGTCAACCTTTGATTTGCAATGATGTTATAGATATTTCTCGCATGTCCCAAAACTAACAATGCAGAAAAAGCCTAAAGAGAATCCAAAGAAGGAGGTCACTTCTCGACTTTTCGAAGATGCAAAGCACTATAGGTCGCTTGTTCTACCCAAGAACCTGGATGGAAGAAATGTCTGACCGCATGTGAAGATACTCATTACCCTAAGGATTGCAATGGCAAGTTGTCAATGCACAAAAGGCCAACCAAGTATCATGCATCTCCTACTATCTAGAAGGGTCAAGCTAAGGACCTAAAACAAGCATCGCTAATAGGGACGGGTAACTCGATGGATTACGTTTTTTGCTTTATTTTTATATATAATTTTATTTTTATTTTTAAGTTTTTATTATTATTGTGCTAACCTTTGTTTTGTAGGTATAAAAGAAAAAGATTTAAAAATGGTGAAATTCGGGGTTAGCACCCAGCGCCGCGCATTACACTTGGAGCGGCCAAAGGCTCATATCGAAGTCGAATCCGGGTTAACTCAAGAAGCGGATTACTGCACGTGCAAGCCCCTCGACACGGCCGCTCGCAAAACGTTTGGAGAGTCATACTGCTCCAATCCAAAAAGACGCACCCTTTCTCCCTCCTCCCTCATTCACTTCATCTCCTTTCACCCTTTTCTCTCTATACCTCCGCCCCACCCACCTTAAATACCCATCTCTCTACCATTCTAACCTACATTACAACCCTCAATCATCCTGCAAATCCACCACTTCAATCATTTCTCTCTCCCCCACCAAAATCAGTCCAAAAACCCTCCTAAAACCCCAATTCCGAATGTAAATACCAAAACCCTTCACCCATTTCATAAAATTCAAGGGATTGCTCGTAAGATTAAGGTTAAGGAGGAAGCTCTTGGACATTTCAAAACTGGCAAGCATCGTTGATTTCGGGTTTATTCAGCAAAAATTTCCTTTCTGCAAAACTCCTTCACCTCTCTTGTCTTTCAATTTTTCCGAAGTTTTTGAGATAATGTCTACCAAAGTGGAAAGTGGAAGGCTACAGAGAGAGCAACAAAGAAGTCCCGAAAAGAGCAAGGTTCTTCCTCTAACTTCTTAATCCTACTCTCAATACTGGGATTGATTTTAGAAGCTTCAAGGGAGACTCCGCACGTTTTGTTGCCTTGAGTTCTAAAGAGAGATTAGGCCAACCCACTTTCCCGATAGGCTTCTGCCCCCGTTAGAACATTAGGGACTTTACGGGGATGTTCTTACTCTTTTTATGTGGATTGAGATCCGATGTAGCTCCTTCCTTCGTAAGCTACGAGAAAACTCCATGAGGTCCTTACCTTAGAATTTCGAGTACATTTAGGATGAAAATTGTGGAGGAAACTTGTAGATTGGACAGGAAGGGTGGTTTTAATCCGCTCCATTCGGGACTTTCGCCTTGGAGGAAGAGAGCTTCATTTGATCGGGGCGTAGAGATTAGTAGAATTTTGGGATTATCATTTCAAACGAAGTCTTTTCCTGACATGCCCATCGAATATAATGAGACCGTTTTTTGGAACCAAATTACCCGCCTTCCATCCTACACACATCCTGGAAAGTGCCAAAGCTTCTTCATCATTCTCACCCATCCCTCCGCCTCTACCATAGGATGCTCACTTGTACCTCATCTTTTGCTAGAGAGGCTAAGGGAACCGTGAATAGAAAGGAGTTGTTTGTTTTACGGGTGTTTTGTTTCGGGGAGCGAAGAAGGATGAAGTTCTGTGTAATTTCTTCTTTGAGTTAAGTTGACCGTGATATCAAGTTTCTCCAACCTTAATGGGGAAATTCATATGGGAGGAATTTTTACATTATTTGTCAAGCATTTTAATTTTGAGATTCCAAAATGAATGTGGGTGTGGGAGGTGAGATGGTCTATGACAAAAACTGGATATTCCAACACTTCGAACTATGCGGCTCATCTCAAGTGAGGGGGAATAATGAGTATAATTGGTTAGTAGTGAGCGGATAAAATGCCCTACATTGTACTCCCAAGTCAACAATCTCTCCCCCACCATTCTGGATAAGAGAGCCTGAGACTTGGATATTCCCAAATGCCATCGGGAGGAGCAGGGCCAAGAAGAAGAAGAAGAAGAAGAGATTCAAGCTCCCACTGCCTACCCGACTTCTACCAAAGGTTCGATCAAATGTTTGCCCAACAAGTGTCAACTACTTGAGCAAAAACGCTCAAATCCTTCAACAACTCGACCTAAATGGATGGTCGTATTCAACATGCTCAAGGAAGGACTGATTTACATTATTTACAACTACGTGGGGAAAACTATCACAATCTTTCCACCACCACCACCATTTTAGTAAGTTTTTCTCTTTACCTTCCCGGGATTTGGCATAATACTCCTTCAAAGCCATCGAGGACAATGTCCATTTCTGGGCGCGGGGGGTATATCTATCCCTTTATTTTTCGCTTTATTTTTCGCTTTCTAGTATAGATTTTAATCGCTTTCTAGTATAATTCTTCCTTTTTAACTTAGTTGCATTTTTTCTCTTTTACGCATGTATAATAAGATATAAAAAAAATAAAAAAAATCTTCTACGCATGATCAAAAATCATTATCTCTATGCTTGCCATTTGCCCTAGTATAAATGCCTATTTATCTTTCCTCTCATATTTTCTGGTACAACTTAGAAATCTATAAAAAGGAAAAATATAGGGATATTTTTAGGAAATAATTGAAAGCCTCATAAGTTAGTATAGCACAATACGTAGTCTCCTCAAGGAAAATGCATTTGATTAGAAGGAATTCTTTTATGCTTGGTCATATATGCAAATATTGAAAATATTTCTTGAAAATTGTACATCTTTTATCTTTATTAAATGTTTATTCCCTTTTAGTAGCTAATTTTGCTTGCATCCCTTCAATCACACTCCTTTCATCAAAAATTTCATCCTTTCCATTTTTCAAATCAAATCAAAGTAAAACACTTTTATCTTATTGCTAAAAAGAGCGACATTTGTCACCAATCCTTAAAAGCAAAAAGAAACCTATTGCTTCCTGGGCAACTCCTGTACCTGCCGTCGTGCGACGATGCTTCCTTGCCAAACTAGAGTAATAACCAAAAGTATTCTTGATCTAAGTATTAGGAATACGGGGTTCGCGGAACACAATGTCTCCTACTTGAAAGGATCAAAAATAACTTAGGTCTTGGTAAAAATATAACACGTGCAAAAATAAGATAAATTTGTTTAACTTTGATGAGATTTTTCCACTATCATCATCCATTTTTTACCTCTTGTGTATCAAGAATGCAATTCAATTTTTCAGAACTTCTAATTTGTGAATAAATGTTTATACCTTCTCTTGTACATTTTAAAGAAGTAAATTCATCTTTTCTCAAAAATCACTCTAAAAAAGTGACAGCCTTTTCTACCAAGAAATAAATCTAAGAATTATCCTTCTAGCATGCTTTACTTGGATCAAAATTCTAGTATATATATATTAGGTTATAGTCTTGCATTTTATCTCCTTAAAAATACCCCTAAAATGCTTCTTCATAGATAAATTCTTGTATTTATTCAAAATTGGACAAGAGTATAAAGGCATTATTCAAAAGGTAATTAAGGGCTTGTTAATTTATTTCTGATGGATCAAATCTTGCTTTTTCTCCCCCTCTCGTATTTTCTTTCTAAGTTTGTTTCAGGACAAGCAAAAGCTTAAGTGTGGGGGAGTTTGATAAGTGACTATTATATAGTCATTTATCCTTAGTTTTATATACTTATTAGCTTTATTGAAATATCATTTCTCATTTCATTTCATATACTTTTTAGTTCCTTTTCCAGAGTTTTTTAGATTTTACGCTTTTGGTATATTTCTTGCATTTAAAGACATGTTTTAGGTTCATTTTTATCAAAAGGATACTTGGACACTTCAAGGCAAAAGACACGGAAGAGCACCAACCAAATCACACACACAAAGCTAAATTTCGTATGAGCGGCAGTGCACCAAGATGGAGCGGCCAGGCACTTGGCCCTTTTCAGGCCATTTCAGTGGCCCTGTAACATAGAGTCGCCGTGCCTCGCAGAGGGAGCCGCGTTGCCATTATATGGAGCGGCTGCGCATCTTCGACATGAGCGGCCGTGCAAAGTGTCAAGACTCACCCAAATCTCGGCGCTAGCGGTCACACGGCCGTGCAACTTCCTTGACGCACCGTGCAAAACGCCATCGCGTACGTAGCGACACCTTTTGATGGCACCCGAATAAGAAAAGCCTCCTCCCTTTCTTTATAAATAGGATCCTAGTGATCAGTCTTAGATACAAATTATTAGAGAGAAACTACCGATATTAGATAGATTGAAAAAGTACAAACACTTGTGGCAAACAATTTTCTAAGGAAAATTGAAGATCAAAGTCATTGTTTTTGCTCTTGCTACTTCGGAGGAAAATAAAAGTGAAGTATTATTTTTCAAAGCACTTCCGCTCTCTACATTCATAAGTTAGCTTCTTACTCAATCTTTTAACGCTTATACTTTATAAATGGCTCGTGAGAATTCCCTTATTCTCGGGGGGTTGGAAACTCAAAAGCATACTTATTCATCATCTTAAAATGTTTAGTCTTGTCTTCTTCCTTCATCTAAACAATTTCTTTATATCATTCTCTAAATGCCTTATATTTCCTTGAAATGTCCAACTTGTATGATTCACTTAACTGAGAGAAGTATCTAGCTGAGAATCTCGATTGACTGAATCCATATAAAGAAACTAGGTTTCATTGATCACGAGAGTAGTTCAATGGCCTGGTGGATGCTCTTCGAATGGAAAGTATGTTGACTCTCGTTTCTGTTGATTCTTACCACTTATGGTCAGCTAGAGATAAGTCTTAAACGCCCGCTTCAGATAGGGCGGGAATAACAGTAAACGGAAATCTCAAACAAATAGGACATAATTAGCAGAATACAATCGCTATCAGTTTTAGCCCGCAGTAGCGTAGACTTTCAATATACCATCCTTGATTTTTATGAAAACCTTTTATCTCTAAGACAATGACGAATTTGATGAATAAGATTATGCGTACGATTTCCAATCCCGAGAATGCTCTGCTGCTTTTTATAAGAATTTAATCAAAAGCACTTGCTGTTTATGATTCTCTCTCTATTTTTCTAAAAACAAATTTTATCTCCCCCAATCTTTTCATTTCTTTCTAAAGACAAAAATATTCCCTAAAGTAAACCCCGTCTCGCGGGATCGACCCGTACTTGCACCCGCTATATTACACCGCTCCCGTGCGTCATGTGGAATTAATTAAAACCGTTAGGTTAAAAACACCCAACAGCTTACATGTATGCTAGCTTCCAAACCTACAGCACGTGCATTTAAAATCTCAATTAGGATTTGTGGTTATACTTTATCGAGGTGCGGTTTTGTCGGAAGAGTTCTGCCAAAAATCGTAGCCGATTCTACAACTAGCGCTTTCTCTAATTCTTAGCAACATATGATGTGGCTAAAAGAGACAGCTTTCTGATCAAAAGTTCATTAGTTTTTTTGGAAATGTTTCAAGTATCACTAATTCCAGAAACTTTTGAGAGGACAATTGTGCAGCCATTCAGGCAAAAACAATGTCCATGGTCACAACAATATCCAAACACTCACACTTTGTGGACGCTTTTCAACTGGCTGGAATTCATAAGAGTGAGAATACGTCAACACATGCAAAGTATCAACCGATGATAACATTAGGGATTCACTTACAAAGACCCTCTCACGTGGAGAAGCATGATGAAGTCAGCGTTAGGGTCCACGGGTATTCTACACATAGATGGAGCCTAGTGCATGTACTGGGAGATCGCTGGTATAATGCCCTGTGCTTCTAGTTGAATATTTAACTTAAATCGTCAGGTATCATCTTTATCTTTGATTATAGAGAAAGTTTATTATTTGGATTATTATATATTTTGCATGTTTATTGTAATAATCTCCGCCCCTAATTGTTAAGTGAATAATTAGTATAATTGTTAATGGATAATCATATGATGATTATATGCATGTAGATGCACATTAAAATTATGGGTACTTACAGCGAACAAGCGAATGACTCGACTCCATATGAGATTTATGTCATGGTCAAATGTCATAATTAAATCTCATATGGTCACTTTATTTAGTCCCTGTATTCCGAGATTATCATGACCTCACATATGATTAATGTTATGTTTGATTTTAATCAAACTATATCTTAACACGATATTTTTAAAGGCTATCTTTTTGGCAATGATCTGATTCATGATGGGAAGGATGATAAGTCAAGATGGAATTTGTCCCTCTAAAGAGAGATGTTTTGCTCAGCCCCTCGTAATGAGTGATAATGATTTAAAGTGTAGCGGCCATACCCCAATGCGATCGGATTATCATTATACTTCACATCGAGAAATCATCGTAACAAATACAAGTCACGTGGACCACAGACTTGTGATTAATATAATATCGGCATACAAAGTGAGAAACGGAAGCATACCATCGGAAACGTGAACTCTTACGCTATATTAATCGGGTAGACATAACGAAGCTTGCTACAGTCCGCTTTATGTTTTATGAAGGTCGATATGATCTGGCTCAATGCCAACATAATATAATCCTATCGGGTCACACACAATTGGAATGAATTGGTTAAACCAAAGGAAGAAAATTGAGAGCCCTGTTCTTGGCAAGCTCAGCGCACGACGGCTTTTTATCTTGCCAGAGGAAGGCAAGAAAGCCTCGCGAAAGATCCTGTTCTGTAAGGCAGTTGCTGACTATTTCCTAATACTTTATTAGGGACACGAATACTAATACTTAATGTAGTATAAATATGAGGTCTCAAAACCCTGTTTGAGAGCCGAATTTTCTAGTTGAAAACGGAACAATAAAGGTTTCTCAAAATCCTTCAAAGGTTTAAGAATTCCAGAAATTCTCAAGAATCGTTCTTGGTTCATTCAAAGTGCGGATACTACTGGGAGGGTCTTCGCTCTCTGCATACTACGATCAAGGCCTAGAGTTCTAATCGAAGATTCAAGTTTTGAAGATCGTAAGTTTGTAATGGGAAAAATTCACATTGATAAATTGTTCGAGCAGCTCAAAGCAAACTTCATGCCACCATGTTTGCTTAATTCTATCTCATGGTGGAATTCTAATTCCCACCGTACAGAACGGATCTTAGGGCTCTGTGGCTTCAAGCCATGTTACCAGATGCTAATACCGCCGCGCTATAATCCATAAAACCCAAACACATGGTGTACTCTCCTTTCTACTTGCTAGGCATAACTTTAAGCGTTTCTCCTTCTATAGCTGATTCATTCATGTATAAGGCATCTACCGCTGGACGGGAGTTCGACGGGAGTACTCTTCCTCTTCCGTCGTGTTTCGCTTAGTGGAAGCGGTGGATTGTTCACCCACGAAGGCACGGGGCCTCAATCATGAAGTCAACCGTAGGCCGCCAGGAGGGTCTTCCTTGCTTGGCATGTAGACATCAAACCCGGTAAGAGCGAGCATCAATCCTGTAGACATCCAGAGCTGATCCAACCTGGATGCTGGTAATCTTTCTTCACGGTTCATCGCGTATACACACCCATGGGACGCGCTGCAAAAGTAGGCACGTAGTTTTCTCGAGGCTACAACGCACCAGTACGCATGCTATATCTTTCTACGCTAGAAATATTTGATCTCCACGTCTCGATAATGCTTTAGAGACATAGTAGACGAAGTTTCGTGTTCCTTCATCATTTCGTGATAAGAACAATACTGATCGCATTATTTGTGGTGGCTACACATATAGCATCTAACCAAAAGAATCGAAATGCTAAGCAAGGGAGGGAACCCAAAGTACTCCTTCAACTCTAGAGTAGAATGCTTCGGAGCATTCGGAGAGTCCAGTGGAGCTCTTGGTACCTCTTCAATACCTTGAAGAACTGGCTATGATTTTTCTACATTTAGCTGCATGAATCTTCCAAGCGCTGTTGTTCTTCCATTTTGCATCTCCGAACCTCCTCATGTCGTGCAGGTTCCTTCCATGCCAATTGGCGCCCCGATCTTCTCGTACTCATTTCCCTCTATTCCCCTTTGTGATGCTCATGAAGCCTAGGAACTTTCCAAACTGTCACTCCAAAAACACACATTTTCTTGGGTTTAGCTTCTTGCCGTTGTCGGGTTCTGAGACGCTTTATTGTTTCCTCCAAGTCAGCGACATGCCTGCCCTCTTGGGCCTTTATGACCACGTCATCAAATAACAGGCCTCCATGTTATGATCTATTTGTGCACTCAAATACTGATTCACTTTTATACGTTAGTACGTGGCACCTGTATTTTTATGCCCAAAGGGCAAGTAATGATATAAAATAATTTCCCTGTGTGTTTGGAAGGCCGTCTTCTCGATGTCTTCTTCCGCCATTATTTGATCTCCAATGATGGCCTCATTAGGCATCTGTGTTCTAAGTGCTCAAAAGTGTCTAGCAAATGAGCCAAATCCAACTTATCACCATGGGGAGAGGATAACTGCCCTTAGGGCAGGCGTGCTTACATCCGTGTGTCTATCCATTATTTGCTACTTCTCTGCCTTGCTTCTTCACTATTGGGTTATTGCTGCCAACAAATAAATAAGGTACTTTACTTCTTGAATAATTCCAACGCTTAAGTAACTTTTGCACCTCTTTTCCTTGATAGCTTCCTCCTGTCCTTTTGCAAAATTTCTCCTTGTCTGCGAGATGGTTTTTGCCAATGGATCAACCTCTGTGCGATGGAGGGCTACTTCTTCATTGATCCCCCTCACTGCCCTCGACTCTCCAAGAAAATACGCCGAGACTCGTTTTTTAGGAGGGGATGATTTCTTCCTTTTCTTCCGGGGATAGCTGGCCCCCGAGTTTAATTTTTTTGTTCAGATAGTCAGGATTGATGACTACCTCTTCTAATTCGTCCACTCGGCTCCATTTCAGACCGTCTCCGAAATTCCAGAGACTCACGATGATTTCTCTAATTCTCCTACCCTCATTGTCATTCACGCGAGGCCTTCTTCTTCCATTAGTTCATCAATGGGCGTCAGCGATCGGCTATCCTCAAGTCGTGCTTGGCCCTCGAGTTTTGGCCGTTGATGGGAAACCTCCCAGATCTCGCCTCGAGAGACGCCACGGAACTATGCCTGTCACCGTAACTTTCTAGGACCATAGGCTCTTCATTCTAGTACCTCATGATATAGCTCATCCGTAGTCAGCTTGTATGGGTAGTTTTCAAAGACTCTAGAGATTTTGATGTTGTCTTCTGGGGTATCTATCTCCACACTTACTTTAAATTTTTCCCGCTCTTTCACGACATGCTCCAAGAAGTCCTCAGCAAGCGCCCTCACGCATCCAAATCCCAACACGAATAGGAAATTCTAACTCACTGGTGAGGAAGTGGAGGCGACCAATCCAAGTTTTGCTTGACTTGATTCTAAATGCCTAGAATTACATGATAAAGTCACTTGTCGCATCCATGACTACGAAAGTGACTCGTAGCCACAATTCGAAAGTGGATGTGCTCGCCACTTCTAGCTCTAAATCAACAGTTTTCCCTTGACACCAACTTTGTGGTTGGTGAAACCTTCTAGCCTTCCATCGTACGGTTCCGTAACGGTGTCTTTTAAACCCATCGGGCCTGGAAGGCCGAATAATATAAAATGTCACGAGAGGCTCCCGTGTCGACGCAGAAGTCTCCTCGCATTCAACATTGTCAATTCGACCCTTTATCATCAAGGGTTGTTCACGGCCGCACCCGCCTGTACCAACTCCATCGGGGAGAGAAGCTTACGACCTTCTTCCGCCTTATGAATCAAAGCAGGAACATGGTTCACCTTCGCTTAGTTCATGGATCTGGTCTCTTTTGGCCTTCTAGTGGAAGTCACCTCTTCTCGAATAATATGCAATCTTGGCCCTAGGGAGGCCCCCTCGGCTCCCATCCTCGCTGTTTTTGTCATCATCTTCACTTTCATCCTTCCTCCCGCTTCCGCTTGCCATCTTTCTCTTCATGTACATAAATGCGGTCGAGTCATTTCCCTCGTCGACTCCCACCTTTCGATCATCTTCGCTTGAGGGCGATGCACCTTTCAAGGTTGTGAATTCATGGTCCCTGTGGGAAATCAGCAGATCCTGGAAGTGCTCACGAGGTGCGAATATGGGCCCATCGCGGATCGTAATCGTGCTTTTATAGGGTTGCCCCATTTCACCTCGCTTTGAAGTATCACTAGTTTATTGAAAATGGAGTCGCCACGCCATTTTGATTTCCTCAAAACTTTGAAAAATGGAATAGGGTCCTGGAGGTTAAGTTACTCCTTGGGAAGAACGTTTGGCGTTTCACCCAAGGAGCCTTGCCAAAAGCAAAGTCTTCTTCCTAGTTCCGATTTTTTGTGCTTGTTTTGCCAGGTGTTCGTGTGTGTGATGTGATTTGAAAAAGGGAGGGGAATGTGCCAAGTTATCTTTCTGGCACGTATAAACCATTTGGAAAGTTGGTTATCGCCGGGATTCCTTGGATTTGACGTGGTCGGGATTCTTGATCCCGTGCTGGCCATCTTGGACTTTATGATCATCATTAAGTGACCTTTTACCCCCCACTGAAATAATCAACCATATTAGGCTTCGGAGAGCCTCTGGTGTGTTTTAAAACCAACGTTCTTCAGACTTGGTCTTTATGTGATCTGGAGAGAGGGACACCTTTTATAGTCCAAGAGTAAGGTACTCTTTAGAAAGGAAGAGTCCTTGCCCATCAATCCTAGCATCTTGAGACGATTCGAAGCTTAGTAGGGACATTTATGCTCGTCTCAAGTGATGATCAGAGATGTAGGGGCCAAGATTCATCCGCTTCCTAAAGTGGACTTCCCGATCATGGCATTTTAGTGTGGTAAAACGATGTGAAAGTATGATGTCTTTACACCTCCATCCACACCACGGGGATGCTTCAAGTATCAAAGGGATGATCCAATCAAAAGGGACATGGGGGGATGACTTTGGAAAGCAAAGATTGTGCACTTTTATGAAAAGGCAAGTGTAATGAACACTATGAGAACTAAAGCTATGAATATAAAGTGGAAGACCTTTCGAGGCTTTCCCTATGAAAACCTTTAAGAACCTTATGAGGTGGACAATCCTTGGGAAGCAAGGTCAAGGGAAGGAAGATATGCGATGAGAGTAAAGATTGCATCTTTATGTAATAAAATGGGACTATTTCACATCATCACGTGATGAATCCTCCCTAGAACAAAGCCACATGTGGAATCTTGTTCATCCTTGGGATGCAGATTCCTCGCAGCTGAACTGGCTCATTGTGTTGTGGGAAATAGGGGGAGATGATATCTACATGACAAAAGATAGGATTCTTTTATAGCAATATATCAAAATTTAATGATCAAGAAAAGGCAAAAGCAAATGGCAAGTAATGAATATAACAAATATAATAAAGGTGTATTTTTAAGCGAGAAAGGAAGGAGAGGATTGCCAACGGTGTTTTTCTCTATCTCCCTTGGGGATTTTTCCTAATGTAGGAAGAGTTTTGGATGGAATTTTTATGGAAGAGGGAGGTGGTTTTCTGGGAGTTTTGCTTCGTAATTTCGTGGAGTGATTTTTGGCAAAGAGTAAACAATGCTCAAAATGTTGTTATTAAAACGGATAGAGGAGGCCTCTATTTATGTGTCATTTTGTGTTTCCTTCTAATGAAGCCGTGTGGCATTAACCTTTCTAGCAAAAGAAGCCGGTCCGACGTTATCCGCCTGGTGACCTTTCACACATCGTCTCTAGATTCATGCGAAGGGGGCGGGCACTGGAAGCTTCATCTGGCCAACAGAGGACCTGTTTGGAATTTTAATTCCTAGCCGGTCCTTCCCCCTTTTCAAGTAGCAGCTTGGAAAAGTTTTCGTAATTGCCTCTAAACTTTAGTGGAAAGTTTGGGGAATTACCTGGAAATCTTAATCGGAAGGCATGGTCGATTTTGGGGTACTTATGTAAGGCTTCCTCGGCAAAATGGCACTTGCGTGTGGCAAGCGGGGTTTGCCGAGCAAAAGAATCTAATCCGGCGAACCGCCGAGATGGATCGGGGACTGGAGTGACTCAAGGAGGTCGAGCGGTCGAACCTCGGAAGGCTACCTACATATCCCGGGGGAATCAAGCCATGATCGTAGATTCGGGGTCCACTAGGGAAAGCGTGTCATATGTGACGACCATTGGTCGAACGTAAAGTGTAGCTACCTACGTATCCCTGCAGGAACAAGCCACGCATCGTAGTTCAGAGTCCACTCGGGAATAGCGAAGAGAGACTCGGTCCCTTTGCCGGGAAGATGGGAAAGCAAAGTGATCTAGGAGGGTCAAATGGCCGATCCTACCGGGATATGCCAAATGCAAAAGGGAGGGACCAATGTGGTCTGATAGCCGGACCTTTATGCGAAAGGCTCATACACTCACCGAGGAGTAACAAATGAAAGGGGCGTCACTCACCGCGGTCGATGGCCGGACCTTTGGATGAAAGGGGCTACCTCCACCACCGAGGAGTTGATGGAAGGAAAAGGGTGACCACCATGCGGTCTGGATGGCCGGACCTTTATGAAAGGCTAATGCATCAATGAGGAGTGATGAAGGAAAAGTGGCGACCACCATGCTCGGAATGGATAGACCTTTATGTAAAGGCTACCTCACCATCGGGAAGAAGTGATGAAGGAAAAGGGGTCGACTCTCAATGTGGCCTGGATGGTTGGACCTTTATGAAAGGCTACCTCGCCGCCGAGGAGCTGATGAAGGAAAAAGGGTGACTACCAGCTGGTCGATGGCTGGACCTTATGCGAAAGGCTCATCTCGCCACCGAGGAGTTGATGAAGGAAAAGGGTAACTACCGCCCCAAGGGTCGGATGGCTGGGACCTTTATGAAAGGCATACTCTACGTATCCTGGAGGAATCAAGCCTTGGTCACGTAGTTCAAGTTTCACTAGATAAGCGTTAGGAACATGTCTAAGATCCTCGAGATTTTTCGATGATTAACGGAGGAGTCACCTTTGGGGAGAAACTAAATCTTACGTTGCTATCGAGGAGAATTAACGGAGGTCACAGCTAAAGTTGGAAAAACTAAAGCGTACTTCGCTATCGAGGAGATAGAGTGTAGCTAAAGTTGGGAAAAACTAAAGCGTACTTTGCTATCAAGGAGATAGAGGTGAAGCTAAAGTTGGAAGGAAACTAAAAGGCGTACATCGCCATCGAGGAGATGTGGAGGTAGCTAAAGTTGAAATTTGACAATTCGGAGGTCGTTCACTCTAACGTTATTCCATTATAATGGAAGTAATCTGAGGTGTTTTGAGAGAAAACATTATTCTATTTAGAGATAACAAGAGATTTTTTTTGGGAGACAACGTCATACTCCATTAAGTAGATAACGGGAATTATTTGCCTAATTGAAAAGTCCAGGGAAAAATGTAAATTCAAATTTCAAAGCGAATTCTAAGCCGCCCGACATGAGATGGGGAAAAGAAGCCGTCCCCGCTTTAAACTTGATTTCACTGTAGATTGATTTAAACAAAGCCAGTAAGAACGGGCAAGGGCGCCTTTCGCCGTTTGTTTTATTGAGGAGAGAGAGGAGAGAAAAGAGAGAGAAACTTCCAAAATTCTTCAAATCCTTAGCTTCTATTGCTCAAGATGGATCAAGGAGGTTAAATATCTTACCTCGACAAGCGCGTAGAAACTTGTCACAAGCCGCGAGGAGGAGGCTGAGGGAATTACGTTAGAAAGAGCGGGAAGTGGACGACTTCACGACGCCTCCTTCCGAGTTCTTATCCCTGCAAAGAGGGGGAAGCACAAATCGATGAAACCTCAATCGATTGGGGTAAGCACTCTTGGATTTGCTTGATTTTGATTAATTTGGGGCTTGATCTCGATTTTTTTTGTGGGAATTTTTGCATTTTTTCTTGCGATTTTATTGACGTTTTAGGGTATCTTGATAATTAACTCCATTGGGCTAAGAACATAAATAAACATGCATGTGCAATTTATTTGGAAAAATATGAGAATGACTCATTTTTCAAAAATAATGTAAGAAAAAATAATGTTTAAATGTGACGGAGTTCTTGCATGTGCTAGAATCTAGGTCAACTTCTCGATCGCTAATGGATTGGAAAACAAGATTTTGGATCTACTTAAAAGGATTCTATGCATGCCATCTTGAAAAATTTAAACTGGCATGTGCAAAGAATTTGTGAAAATTGGAATTTTTGTGTTTGGGATAGCAAGTGTACTCGGGGTGACGTGGTTTCAAATGATGAAAGACACGCTGTTCTAGACAAATGATGCTAGAAATCTCTTACGAATGCTTTTTTTGACAACACGCTATGCACTTTTTTTGTGAATATATGCATTGCTTTTGAGATAGTAAACATGAAGGACTAATGTAGGCTTTTCCCCGTGTTTTCCTACGTGGAGTAGCAAGTCGAGGGGACCCGCGAAGGTGCTCGGTGAAGTCAAAGTGGGACAGATGCCCAACTTCGAAAAGGAGCTGGCGTGAATCCTAAACAATAAATGCGGCGACCGGGCACTCATCATTCCTTTTATCGAGGCTATCACCCGAGGCATTCATGTGACCTCTAAGCAGCAAGGGGCCGGGTCCAAAGCCTCTTTCAGAGATTTGGTGGGACACCACTCACAACTTTCATCTCTGAGCCGGGAGAGATCACTATGTGACTCCCGCCGACTTTATCGCCATTACCCGCTGAGATTCACCGATAGGCCCGCGACCTGGAGGGATCATATTTCCGAGGCCGAGTCTGCAGAGCTTTCAGCAGGGCTTCTTTTAAAATCCGTCCGAAGGCGCTAGGGATGGAGACGAGGTTCGTTGAGGTTGAGATTCCGAGGTGCATGGAGGAGTTTGCACTGCAAGGAGTGACCGCCCACCACTCGCGAGAGCTTTCTTGTGGTCATCGATGCCGTCTCCGTCACCATTTCTTTGCTAACTCTAGGACATTGGGCAATGATTTTCCGCTGACTCCTTTTTCTTGGAGGACCCCGGATGTGGTTAGGAGTGTCTCTTGGGGCTGAGCAATGGATTAACTAAGCTCTATTTTTCTTTGGACTTGTACAAATTTTAATAAGGTCAGCTTCTATGGATTGTTTTTCTTTTGCTCTTGAGGTATTCTCATTCTCTTTTCTTCTCTTACTTTTATGTCTTGAGATTTTATGAGAGAAATGACCCTTATGTTTTGAACATGCAGTCTGGGTTACGTGAGGTGATTGGGTTCTTTCCTTGGAACCAACAGAGTGATCAGGCTACCTTCCGCTATGGTGCGCGCTGGAGGGGAGAGGCTAGGGATAAGTTCACGGAAGACCCGATCACCTTCAATTATAAGATGGTGAAGCCCGTCATCAACGGGAAGGTCGCGAGGGCGGACTTCTATCCCTGGGGGGGTATCCAGAGGCTTTGATGGGGCCAAGGTTCTAAAAATTGCTAGGCGGCGCCTAGGCGGCGAGGCCGGGCCTAGCGCCTAGAGCGCCTAGGCGGGGCCGAGGCGGGGCCTAGGCGGGACCGCGAATTTACACACATTTTTATATATATTCCATAGTTTCTGTCCATAGTGACAAATTCAAGAGGATAAATGTATAAATCTTGAACAACTCAACTATGGGTCAGGAAATTTCGGTCATTGAACCATAACATTAGAAGACGGCGTCATTTCTCAAAACCCTAACATAAAGTATATAAAGTCTGGAAAAAACCCTACTGAAAAGAAACCCTAAAACTGCAAAATTACGAAAAGGTCCAAAACAATGAAAAAACGGATAAAAACTTCAGAAGGCCGTTTGAGGCCCTTAGAAGCGTTTTTTGGCCTATTTATGGGCCGCTCAAGGGGCATAGCCCAATTAGTTTTGTTTCTCTGGAAAAGACGGTCGTTTTGATGCCGTGCGTGCCCCGTAACTCCTCCTAATCAAAAGTTACACGCTACGGTCGAACGCATCTAAAAACTCGAACGCCAACTCTTCGACCGCCTAGACCGCCCAATCCCGCCTAGGCCCCGCCTAGCCCCGCCTAGTCCCGCCTAATCCCGCCCATCCCGCCCAGCCGCCTAGACCGCCTAGCCCGCCTAGCCCCGCCTAGCCCCGCCTAGCCCGCCTAGCGCCTAATTGCCCCGCCTAGCCTAAAGTCGCGGCGCCCGGCCGCGCGCTAGCGCTAGCGGGCCAGGCGGCCGCCTAGGCCGATTTTTAGAACATCGGATGGGGGATGCCGTGGTGGTGACTGTGCAGTAGGAGATGGCCGATGGTTGACTGTGATATCATTTATCCGGGACCGCTTCTCCAGCAAAGACAGCCACGTCCCTCCTTTGGGCGCGATTACCCCTCATTAGTGGATGGCCAAAACCGGTCCGGTTCCGGTTCGACCGATAACCGCCTGCCTGGTTCGGTGAGGAGGTGACTCTTAACCGGCCCGGTTATCTCACGGTTCCGGTCATTCGGTTCCGGTTTTCTCCCCGATCCGGTTCCGGTCCGGTTCTCTTGAAAACCAAGAAAGTTTCATCCGGTTCCGGGCTTTTTTCGGTCCGGTTCACCAAAATGGCAACCCTTAACCGGCCCGTCATTGACTCCGGTCCGGTTCATTCGGTTCCGGTTTTCTCCCCGGTTCGGTCCGGTTCCGATCCGGTTTTCCAGTTCCAATCCGGGTCCAGTTTGGCCATCCCTACCCCTCATGATCCTCATCCGTTCATGCTGCAGCCCAGGCATTCGTCGGTGGATGAGATAAAGAGGTATCTGGCTGGTCTGGCGGCTGAGGAGTATTTTGATTTCGCTACCCCGTATGCCACCTTTGTGGAGGCGCGTTTGAGAACGCCACAGAAGTTAGTGAAGATAGCCGCTGCTCAAGGGTACGGGGAGGCCAAGCCGACCGATCCACCTATGCCTCTAGCTCACCTTTTTTATGTGGTGAACGGGGTACCGAGGAGGCTGATGGTGCCTATTCCAGACACGAGGGAGGCCGAATGTAATTTGTCAGCGACAGCACTATAAGTAACTCTGGGTCCCTCTTCTTTTCGGCTTTCTTTATTTTCTACGATTTTGAATTTTTCCTCGAGATTTTCCGAGCTTTTTCTTTCTTTTCTCACAAAGTTCTGCCGCACCTATCACGGCTTGGTACGGCAGAACAGGGGCTGGAAGGAAGTAGCTAGGTCCCTCCTGAGGAAGCTGGCTTGCGCATCAAGGGCTGCAGGGAATGCGCAGGAGCCCGAGCGTAAGAGGAGACACGCTGGGAGCACGCGACCTCCCTACATCTTCAGCCTCAGTACCGCTCATCATCCACCAAAGGCCGTGCTCTCGGGCGAGGGCCTAACACAGACATTTTGAAGCAGTTGGCAGAGTATGAGCACGTGCATGTCCACCTATCTGATGTGAGTGATGCCGAAGATTTGCTGAGGGATCCCGAACTCTATGAGCTAAGTAGCAATGATGATGAATCGGAGACTTAGGATTCCTTAGGGTTGAACTAGGAGAGGAAGAGAGAAACAATGAACAAAACTATGCACAATTTGTATTTTATTATTTTATTTGGGGTGCAAAGGAGCCAAAAACAATGTAATGATCTTTTATTTTCTTTTCCTATTCATGCTTTATGATTTTGCATATTACTTGAGACTCGGGGCAGTTTTTTTGCTTGGAATTGGGGTGGAAATTGAGCTGGAATGGTTTATAATGGTATGTGACTGCATGGATGGTGTTTGGATATGTTTTTATGCAGGTTTTGTTGAGAAAGTGGGGTGAGAACTCCACTTGGGCAGCAGCTTTGGCTGCTGCTGATTTTTTTTTTCTGCAGAAGCGAAAGAAGCCGTCCGACAAGGTCCCGGGAAAAAGAAGCCGTGCGGCTTGGAACCTTGTCTGAACTGGTTATTTTCAAATAAAATCAAGGGAGGGTCTTTTCATTTCATTTTCACCCTAAACTTATCCCAACTGATCCCAAAGCATATTTTTGACCAAAAAATCAACAAGTTCGATCACAGCCAATGGAGAAACCAGTCCGATTGTAAAAGGGATCTTTTTCTCTCCGATCTTCAATCTTGGATGAGACACAACATTCAATCTCATAAGGGGCTGTTTGACAACACCTTCAAGATCAAGTCTTTATGGCATTTGAAGAATCTCCCGCCTGATTGGGACCTTTTGAGAGCAGCAGCGAGGTTTTGGGACGTCCGGAGACACGTTTACTGCTTTTCCTACAATGAACTCGTCCCAAACTTTGAAGATTTACGGGCATTGATTGGGGGTCCAGAAATTGAAGTCATCTTGATTCCTTTGACCGGGGACTTGCTGGTGACCGTAAATTTGGCATCTTTTCTGCAAATTTCTTCGGAAGAAGTCGAAGGGATGATGATAGCCCCTGACAGGATCGACATTTCTGATATCCCAAGTAGGCTCGAGTCTCCGGGTACTGCTGCGACCACGGTATCCATGGACGCCTTTGTCCTCTGTGTATTTTCCTTTCTGTTTACTGCCGAGTCCTTTGGGGTCTGTCATAGTGGCCTTTTGGACATGATCAGAGACTGCAGGGCCGAGAGAGATATTGTCCTGCTGTTTTAACTTTATGGTTGCAGGAGAGAATTGGGTCTTTGCCTACTCAGTGCCCTTGGGTGATTTCCCGGAGGGGTGCACCGAGGCAGCGAGATCAGGGTAGTTGGGAGCTGATGATGGCTCGGCTATCAACCTCGAACATTCACTGGTGGGTGCCTCATTGGAGGTTGCAGGCTCGGAGGACATTTCAGGAGTCCTATATAGTGAGAGTTCCGGGACTATCTTTATCCTCTTTCTACATTCCCTGCTTAGTGTCCAGTCAGTTTGGGACCTTGCAGGAGCCGTTGGATGATTGGGAGGACATTCGTACTATGGAGGTAGCACCTTTTGACATGATGGATCCAAACAGCTTCTCGTTTTTCTCGAGAACGTGGACATACGCTGCTTTTCCACCCAGGGATATTCTCAAGAACAGGAAGAGCATCATTTTGACTACGGCTTACCTGGATTGGTACGAGAGGGAAATGGGGGCGACTCAGATTGCTTTAAGAGAGAGGCACCAGGCTTTATTGGGTGCTGACTGTTACTCGAGCAAGACTCTGAGGGAAACTGAGGCCAAGGCTAGCTGCCATAACCAGTCAGGTGATCTTATTAGAGATATGGAAGCCCGATATGAGAGACTATCGAAGGTATCTCCTCTCACTGAGGCTCAGCGGGAGGAGGTACGGACTCGTGCCAGGGTAGAGAAGGCACTTATCGACACACGCTTGATAGAGGCTCCAGTGAGGATTCCTGAGATAGGGATGAGGGAGACCGACATCGTTGAGAAGAAGAGGAAGAACACTCGACGGGGTCGAGGTAAAGGAAAGAAAGGCAAGGAAGACTCTGTTGATGACAACTGAGAGACCTATTCCGAGCACCTACTTATTGCCTTTTGCAAACACAGTAGTTTATTAGGTCTTTTATTGTATATTTTAGTCTTTGTAGCAGGTTAGCAGAGTCAAGAGTAGACCGTGCTTGAACTCATCAAGAAGCTTTTGATTTGTAAATAACAAAGATATTTATCTTAGAAATTATTCAAGACACATTTCAGGGAAATTTTGAATGTCTTATTTATTATTTAGATCGAACCATTTCTGGCTGCCTACGTTCCCCTTTTACAAGAAAGACTTAAGGGGCTCAGGTCTTCGTAGTTCATTCGGGTGAACTATTGGGATTTTTTTTTTTTTGTTTTGTGTTTTTTTTATGTGCAACCCTGTTTTCTGCCTAGACTGCCCTTTTTAGGGTTTTCAGCCTAGCTGGGCATTACTCTTTTTGCACTTTTTTTTTATGTGAAACCCTGTTTTCTGCCTAGACAGCCTTTTTTTTAGGGTTTTCAGCCTAGCTTGGTATTACTCTTTTTGCACTATTTTTCTCTTCCTTTTTTATTATTATTTTTTTATTTTAGACATAGTACCGGCTGAGCTTGTCACCGTTGACTGGGTGAACAAAAGGATTTCCGTCCAGGTCCGCAAGCTTCATTGCTCCTCCCGATAGTATCTTCTGCACCACATACAAGCCGATCCAAACGGGTTCCCATTTCCCCAGAGGGTTGTCTCTGGTAGGGGGCTTTACTTTCAGTACTAAGTTACCTTCTTTGATGTCTCTGGCCTTGACCTTTTGTCGAATGCCCTGGCCATTCGCCTCTGGTAGGCTCGGGTGTGTTCCATGGCCTTTAGCCTCCTTTCATCAAGTAGGGCCAGCTCATCATGCTGGCTGCGTAACCATTCTACTTCATTGACACTGTTTTCCAGGAGGACCCTTAATGACGGGATTTCCAACTCTACTGGCAGTACTGCTTCCATCCCGTAGGTCAGGGCGATGTAGCTTTTTGGGCCAGTCACGACCGCGGGTGGCCATTTTATGGATAATTCTTTCGAGTGTCTTATTGGCAGCTTCTACTGCTCCATTGGTCTGATGCCTGTATGGGGATGATTTGTGGCGAATGACTCTGAATTCTGACAGCAGTCTACCGCCGTCTCCTTCAAAGTGCGTCCCGTTATCCGAGATGATCTCATTAGGCACCCCATATCCGCACATGATGTTTTCTTTGACAAACTGGGCCACTTTCTTGGAAGTGAGGACCTTATAGGACTTTGCTTCTACCCATTTTGTGAAGTAGTCCACTGCCACTATCACAAATTCATGCCCATTGCTTCCAGCCGGGGCTATCTTCCCTATTATGTAAATACCCCAAGTTGCAAACGGCCAGGGAGTCGTCATGCAGTATAGGTCGTGAGGCGAAAGATGATTGAGGTTGGCAACTCGCTGGCATTTGTCGCACTCTCGGACATGTGCCGAACACAAACTGTTTCCATGTAAATCCAAAGAGTAGCCCATTCTCGAGGATCACTTGCATCAATGCCTCCGGGCATTCATATTTAGGACTCTCCGCAGGGACCTACATGGACTTCACTCATTAGCTCTCTCTTCCCTTTAATTGGTGACACATAGGAGGAGTGGTCCTTGTACCGCTTTCTTATACGTATCACCCTAGATGACATAGTGTAAGAGGCCGCCCGCTTCAAGACTCCCTGTGCCAAGCTGGCTTCGATGCCTTCCCCTTCGGCCTACCTTTCTTCATCTTTAAAAGCCGACTCTCCATCTTTGAGGAACTCGGTAAATCTCATCGTACCAAGGTTCCTTGACAGCTCAGTCCCAAGTTTATCTCGCAAAGGTGAAAGCCTTGGGGCTTCTCTTCTACCCACTCGAATGGTTTTATTGCCTTTCCCTGGGGGATCTCTACCAACGAGGCTGTAGTAGCTAAGCGCATCTCGCAAATCTCGTTTTGTCTCTCGAAGCAGGTGTAATGGAAGGTCACTTCTCCGAACCGCTTCGCTCACCTCTTCCATGTAGGCATGATACCTTCAAGGTTAGGATCCGGCGCCTTCCATTTGTTAGGAGACTCTGGCCGATGATCGTGGCCGAGTCTCCGTAGACCTCGAGTTCCCAATAACATTCCTTCTTTTCTAAAAAGCAAAGCCCTCCAAACAGCAGATACAAGCTTTATACTTTGCTAAAGATTGCTCGCACAGGAAGTTCAACTTGATGGCTATTGGCGTATGCTCATCCCTTCCGGATCTACCAAAGAGCATTCCTATGCCATTTCCCCTTTTGTTAGCATGCCTTCATCAAAGAAGAGCCAGCTTTATCGATTCTCGTGCTCAACTACAAAAAGATCCCTTCATCTAGAAACTCGGGGTTCGGTGCCCCCTGCCTTCATCGCTACAGGAGTAGTCGCGGTAAGTTATGGTCTCGACAAGCAGCAATGCTGAATTCTTTCGATTGCCTTTCTCGTAACATAGTGTCGATGTCATACTCACTTCAGAAAATGACCTACTGCTAGACGCATCGTAAAGGGAAGGCTTGTCGAAGATGTACTTGACGGGGTCCATTTTCGAGACCAAGTTCACAAGAAATGTGGGCTCTCGCATGTAATGCTTCAGCCTTACCAACTACCTGCACTAGTCCCGCACAAGTCTTTTCGCACGCTCGAGTAATTGAGCTTCACTCCACTCAGCCTTCGACTCAGGACAAAGCAAATGGCATTTTCTTACCCGAGAATCCTTCCTTTTTCCCCGGGAAGCCAAAGATAGCCTCCTTAAATCGCTGGCACGCAGGTCGCTGACAAATGTGAGATAGAGCTAAGAGGTTTTTTGTCCATGTGGGGGCACAACACCGAGGGATGTACTATAAGTATTTTCACCTTGAGCCTTGGTCAAAGGCATCCCGGGTATTTCTCCTCTATTCCATTTCCGTTCAGGTCCACATTTTCTTCTTCATGAGCTCGAAGCATGGGCTCGCATACGGTAGTCACTGATTGACGAAACGGCCGATGTACCGCAACTTGCCCATAAAGCTGACTTGGCTCCGAGTTCGATGGGCAGCTCTCATGTCCATAATAGCCTTGATCTTTTGGGGATCGGCTTAATGCCCTCAAGCATTCAGGACTATTACGCTGTACCCAAGCACTTTTCCCCTTATTACTCCAAAGGTGCATTTAAAGGTGGTTAAGTCTTATAGCATGTTTTCTCAACCTCGCTCCAAAGAACTTTCGCAGGTCGAGATAAAGTGCCGCTCATCCATCGCACACCTTTCGGGAATGGATTATCATGTCACTCGACATAGACCTCAATTTCTTTATGGATCATGTCGTGAAAGAGTGCACATACCAGCCCTTTCACATACAGAGCCCCGCATTCTTTAAGCCCAAAAAGGCATCACCGTAGTAGCAAGCACGCTTCCCCCATGGAGTGGTGCGAAGGCTATTCTTTTCTTGGTCCACTTCGCCATCTTTTAATCTGAATGTAGCCAAGAAACCATCAACGAAGCGATTTGACTTCGTAGTTGGCTGTGGCGCCCTACCAGTAATCGTCTATGTTTGGCAACGGATAGTCATCCTTTGGGACCGGCCTTGTTCGTATTCCTGAAAATCACATGTACATAATAAACGCATCTTCCCATTCGCTTTAGTTACAAGCTCACGATATTTCACACAACCATGTTGGGTATTCAATGACTCGAATGAATCCTACCCGCAAAGCAAGCCTTCTCAATATCTTCCTTGACCTGTAGAGACCACTCGGCTTAATCTTTCTTAGCTTCGTTGTTTTACCGGCTTCACATCGGGTGCCAGGGATCTCCGTGCTTCCACAATCGAGCTATCCACGCCTCCACAGAGATGTCTCTTATAAGACCATACTAACACAATCCACGTACTTCTCCGGGAAAGGGCCAGATTGACCAAATTCGTCCTGTTCACCCCTCTGAAGAAGTTCCCGATCTGTGTCTCTTTAGGCTCCTCGACAGCACTCTCCAGCTAACACTCGTCAAAACCTCCCCAGCAGACTCGGGGCCCGATTTTCCTCTTTATCTGTGAACCCGCTAAAGATTTCCTTTAATGTATTGTTCATTTAGTGTGTTTGCATATCTTGTTCAAATGAATCATTATTAATTGTTGTTAAGTTATTAGTTAATTTATCATTTGTATAATTTGGCACAAGTGGGATACTTAAAGATCAATATCATTTCATCTGCAAGGCAAATGGAAAGATAACATTGGCTACATTATTCGTAATCTCAAAGTGTAAGAGGCCTTTGCATGACTTAGAGGACTCGGGAATTCGAAGACTCCCCGACTCAAACGACTCTCGACTCCTAGCAACTCTTGACCCTACACTACTTATTGACATCAAAGCTGTCGACCGGGCCGGGACAGGGGTTACTCTTTGTCCGTCGTCGCCGCCCTTGGGAGAAGCAATTTTGTTGGCGTTCCCATCCCGTCGTGCATCCTTCAAACCCTTATCGCAGCTCTTTTTTGCCTGACACTTCATCATTCCTCAAAGTGGGGAGCTTCGGGCTGCTGATCCGGTGCACTTTCCTCTTCGACTTTGATCACATTCCATTTGCGTATATCTCGGGGTAATGGGACCGCTTGCACTTCGGCATCTCGAGAGATAGCTTTTCTCCGTCATCAAAGTCTTCTCGTTCATTCACTCTTCTTTCCACATTTTTCCAAACAGGAGGTCGGGACCGATCTTCTTGAACCTGTAAGGTGAGCCATCACGAACACATTATGCTCACCGTGAGTGATGAAGGGCGGTTCCGTGGAGACTTCCCACCATCATAGCTCTGGACTTACCTTCGCCTTCGCAATCTGTATAAGTGAGTCTTCCTTCAAAGCAATCTTAACTATGGTCACTAGTTCGATATCACCGAAGAGAGGCTCCGTTGACTTAACACAAACATTAACAAAATCGGTTCCTATTATAGACCAAATTTCCTTCCATGGGCCGCAGGCGTCAATCAGATCTTTCCATTCTCCCTTCGTAATTCAAAGATAAGGAACATTGAATTCTAGGGATGTCTATGATCTTTGTGATTCCCGAAACCTATCGCATTTGTCTCTCCAAACTCAATCACATTTACCCAATTATTGGGCAGTGAAGAAGGATTCCTTGATTGTGTATTTGGGACCCTGAGGCGTGTTCAAGCTTGCCTTCTTCTAATTAGTGTGCAGAGATCGTGAACTTCGTGTAAGTACACTCACTGTGGTATGCCCATGGTACTTCAAGTGGAAGCGATAATGTTTGGACTTCATCCATTTTAACATTAGGGGTTCTTGGGTTACTAATTCTCCAAAGTGTCTTGTAATGATTCCTTCTTTGCTTACCAAACCACATCGTAATACTTTCTCTAGCGGCATTCCAAAGTCTTCAAAGCAAGGTAGAAGCGAGGCCTTGGTTTCGCAGCTGGCTTCGACCTCCAAACTTTGTCCGATTTTCTCATTCTCGAATATAATTCGACCGCACCGACCGTTTCTCTTTTTCCCTTTACTGCACGGCTGGGGTATTTGAGGTTGGTGTTAGTGGCACTCAGTAAGAGCTGCCCCGCTCCTCAGAACTGAACCATGTCAAGCGCATTTTCGAACTTAGCGCCGACATTTACCATCGCCGTAGATCGTGATAATAATAATTGCCCGATCTAGGACCCTTAGTCGAGGCTTCAAACAGGATTGGAAAATCTCCATCCTGCTCTCTCTTTTCATTCAATCGGGGTCATTATTTCACTAAGCTTCCAATTCCACCTCTTTGTAGAATTCCCCCACCGGTTCATCCGGCGCCGCAAAGTGCCCCGCATGTCGCTCTACTCGGTTTCCCAGCTCAAATTAGCTTTCAGTACTTTTCCCATGAATGTTTTCTTGATCTGTCCTATGTGGCTCGTGCCTCTAAACCACATGTAGGAACCAATTTCCTAATTGCTTAACCATTTGTAATTGATAGTTGAAAATGATCGGCTCATTTGCGTCGTATACGTGACACATAACCTTGGCTCTCTATAGCAAGAAGGTAACTTTCAAATGTGGAGTCCGAGGGACACCGTGCCGTGCTGGCAACTTTTCAATCTCTAGCATCCGAAATTTTGGAGGAAGAAGGGACAATTTGTTGCTTCGGGATCTGATCTCGATATGTCGCAGTGCTCGGGCTCACCAAACTTTCGCATGGACTTGAACTTCGGCTCCATCAACTGTACGTCACAAACAGGCTGGAAGTACGCTTTGGATCGTTTGATTCTGGTAGATGACAGGGATTGATGTGATACTGGTACATTGGTAGCCGGTACCACGACTGGGGATCTTTGCGGAAGTAGTTGTAAACCCGACTCGGTCCCGTGTTTCCATAGGCCGTCGTGACAAGCTTTTTGGAGTTGGGTTCATAGCTACCAGGTGTGGTAAGAAAAGGGGTAAGGAGCCTCGTGGTCCTCCGCTGGCCAAGTGCCGGTGGAAAGATTCGCCGTGGGCAGACAAAGCAGGTTAAGCTGAGATCACTGGATTGGTCTCTGGGTCTCGGGAGATCATCTGGGATGGCCCATACCGAGGAGAGGGAGTGAATCCAATGGGATAATCGCAGGTAGATCGAGTGATTGGGCGATCGTGGCATTACCTTCTGGGCTTCACAGGTAGTGAACAAAGCTTCTGGGTCTTAACTCGAGGAGGGCGAGGGTGTCTGGGGGAGCCCCGATGGCCTGGGATGTTGGAAAGGACTCTGAAAGGTAGTCTTTGGTAAAGTGGATCATATGTGGATGGAGTGGGAGGGGGCACCGGTTATAGTGGGATGGAGGAGCCGGAAATTGTTGCTTCGGAGTCTCATCTTTCTAATGCATGACCAAGGAACCATTGGCTTCACCACTATCCGAACTCCCATGACTGCGTGAGCGCATCGATAATGGCAATGGCTTTCTGCTCACTCATGGACCTCGCGATACTGTTCTCCAAGGTATTAAGGCTAGCTCTTCCCTCCCTAGTCACTGGTTACCCAAACATCATCGCCGTTTCTCGTCACAACTCGCCAGCTTTCTCGACTTTCTCGGGGTTGACGACCCCGACGATATCCGCGAACTATCCGGGAGATTTCGCATGTACTCAATGCCGCCGACCCGGTATTCTCACCCACTTCTTCTCGCACGCGGGAAAGGGATAGGCAAGGTTTAGACTCGGTGGTAAACAAGGTGCGCCTTAGTCTGAAGGCCCAAGTAATATGCAAATTAGGGAATCTTCACGTTTACTTAAAATGTTGTCTTCTTTATTTATTTCTATTTGGTTGGGAAAAGGTCGCCTCTTCTTATTCGGGCAAAACTACTTCAGATCCTGGACTTCAGAGCAGTTCCATCCACTACGTCTATAAGCTTCTCCTCAAGTTTTCCACTCCGTATTTTGACCTCCCAGGTGTGATAGCCCCGGCGAAAGGTCCTATAGCAGGCCACGCGAATCCTCACCGACCGAGAGAGAAGAACATTCCTAAATGGTTCTAAGTGGATCATAGGAACTTTAACGACGAGCCATGCGGATTGGACATAGTCAAGGCAATGCCGGAAAGTCTCGTCTTTTAGCCTCAACGAAATTTTTTGGCAGAGTTTCGCCATTACGTGATAGACGTTTTTTTGACTTCGGGGCATTGTCCAAGGAAAATAATAGGCATGGGCTCTGACTAAGTAGAAGTCGAATGACACTTGCCACATTGAAGCGTTGTTGCATACGTCGTGCAAGTCAAAGTCAAAGTCAATGCTCGGGTCGAAGATCTTCGCCAATTTTTCCTTGACGGAATTTCTCGGCGTAGCTTTGCTTGCGCGAAAGATCTTTGATTTTTTTTGGCACTGACCTCGGCTCGACTCTTACATATCCCCATTTAAGGTCAAAGTCGAAGTCAATGTCGGAGTCAAGATTCCGTCAATTTTTCCTTGGATGAATTTCGGCAGAAGTGGTGCTTCACTTCGCGTGAAGGATCTTTGGACTTTTGGCAATGGGCCAGGCTTTGAACTTTACTTCTGGCATACAACGAGGTCAGTATGACACGGTTTAGACCAAAAACCAAATTCAAAAAGTCACGGCTTTAACTGTGTGACCACCTTGACCCAGCGCATTGGTCAGACACTGATCGTTACCATGGGAGTTTGGGATGATTCCGTGCAGCGCCTGTGGAGCGCCGTGAATTTCAATCGCTCGTGTGATCGCAGCCGAACAACCATCCCGGGTTAAAAGGACGTGCATGCAAAGTGTACAGATATATATGGTAGCGCGTATTGAGCGGCCTCAAAATATTCCTTTTTGAGTTAAAACAGAAGATTTTCATAAATGGAAGTTTTAAAGGAATGTTTTTCAGGATTGGAGAAAAATGCAACGTTAAGTAAGCATTGATAAATTTTCTCTGGAGCTCCGATCAGTCTCCTGAAACTGGAATAGCCCCAAGCTTCCAAAGCCGCCAAAGACAACCTTCCAGTAGGAAGTGTCCCGGGTGGAACCGGCCAAAGAAGCCGCCCTGGCCATGATCCAGTGAAGATCTGCCGTCACCGCTAGATCTAGCAAAGCTTTCCGTGTTCCAAATTTTTTCATTTCCAGTGCTGTTTTCCCGGACATTTTTGGCACCTCAATTTCACTTTCAGAATGATCCCCGTTCGTCAAGATCGTGAGTAGCTCGCACAATCCAAAAACCAAGATGCATGCAGAAATAAGAAA
>JAFEMH010004969.1:0-183679 GCA_022495995.1 Adenophora triphylla var. japonica | reverse complement strand
TCAGCTCTTTTTTTTTAAAGCTTCTGCCTCAAGCTCTTTTTTTTTTTTTTTTAGGCATATGAGGGCGAAGGCAAGCCCTGCTTGAACTTTCTTGATGCGCACGAGGGCGAAGGCAAGCCCCTAGGTTGTTGTCGACACGGGGTCAATCTTTTGATCTTGAGTGACCTTTTGTTGTCCTTTGATGTTGCCGCCGTCGTTGACTTGGTCAAGGTGATGGTGGGGACGTGTTTTGGAAAGTGTATGGCTTGATGGAGGCCTTTGTGTGGGGTATGGTAAGGTGTATAGGGAGCTATCGATTAACTTTCTCACACCAATTAATCAAAGCATTAATCATTTGTGGAATTACTTGTTGAGCAATGCAAGTGATCACATAGAACAAAACCATTTCATTAAATGTAATGTGGGGTGCAAAATAATGTCTCAAGTCTAGCAAGAAAAGAAAGAAAACTTTCGTATGGAAAATTGAAGACTTAATTACAATGTCCAAGGAGGACTTGATTGAATGAGAAAGGTACTAGAACCTACGAGGTGGACTGTATGATTTTTTTTTTTTTTAGAGTGTAGAAGGGGGAGAAGAAGACTCGATATTCTTTGGGTGAAGTATCGACGGAGAATTTTCCGATTTGCGTCTCTATGGGCTCTTCAGCAGTTCCCAAATTCATTTTAGTTAGAACCTTCTCGGCAGCTTGGGCCAGATTTTCCTCTCGTTTGACAACATGCTTAAAGATTTGTTTAATGCATTGTTCATTAATGTATCTGCGTCTTTATCAAGTGAATCATTATTAACTGTTTTGGTTAGTTAATTTATCATTTGTTAAAGTGGCAATGAAAGGATACTCAGAAAGGTCGATCTTTTATTCGAAGCATAAGGAAGCGCGATTTTTGTTACAAACGCATAATCTTCAGGCGTAAGGCCGTCAGACGACTCGAGAGACTCAAACTTAAATACGACAGACTCGGGGTCTTTTATTTTCAAAGCTAGACTCTAGGAGACTGGGGTTAAATCAAGCTTCCGGACCATTTCCTCTTTGCTGGCTGTGGGTCCGCGTTTTTGAAGGTTACGCCGTTTTTTACGCTGCTACTTGGTCGGCCTGTCTCGAACTGCCTTATCTCTGGGGAAGGCTCGATCCATCCCTTAGTGTGCCCCGATGCTGGAAAGGATTGTTGGGGAATAACCATTCTTGGGTTTTCTTTCCTGAATTTTTCGTTGCGGAAGCCCCATGTATTGCCTTCACGTCCCTGATCATCACGGGAATTTGCCGAGGACTTATCCACCATGCTTACCCCGTCATTTCTAGGGAAAGGGTTTCCGACTGTGTTGGGACCGCGGGGGCATTCCCACTTTCCCTCTTCGATCAAGCCTTGGACCGCTTGTTTTAGTGTGATGCACTGTCTCGTAGTGTGGCCGGGGTAGTTGTGAAAAGCACACCATTTGCTCATGTCCATGTTAGGTCTGAGAGTCCTTGGCTGGAAATTTTCGAGAGGTTTGAGGATGTTCAGCTTCACCAACGTCTCGAACACTTGGCTTAGAGGCATTCCGAGGTTGTCGAAGTGAATGAAAGATTGCTTCCCAAATGAGTTGTCACTTCGTTGAAATTTGTGTTCCCCTTGTTCACCTCATTGTTCCAGGGGAACAGATTTCCGTCGTATTGGGGCCGCAGGGCGCTCTAACTTTCCTTCTTCAATTAGCCCTTGGACCGCTTATTTTAGTATGATGCAATTGTCGGTGGTGTGTCTGGGGTAGTTATGAAAAGCACACCATTTGCTCATGTCCATGTTAGGTCCGAGAGTCCTTGCCGGAAATTTTCGAGAGGTTTGAGGATGTTCAGCTTCACCAACGTCTCGAACACTTGGCTTAGAGGCATTAGAGGTTGTCGAAGTGAATGAAAGGTTGCTTCCCAAAAGAGTTGTCACTTCGTTGGGGCTGTGTTCCCTTTGTTCACCTCATTGTTCCAGGGAACAGATTTCTCGTTGTATTGGGGCCGCCTGCGCTCTAACTTTCCTTCTTCAATTAGCCCTTGGACCGCTTGTTTTAGTATGATGCAATTGTCGGTGGTGTGGCCGGGGTAGTTATGAAAAGCACACCGCTTGCTCATATCCAAGTTCGGGTTAGGAATCCTCGGTTGATAATTCTCAAGGGGCTTGAGCATGTTCTGCTTCTTCAACTCCTCGAATACTTGGCTTAGAGGCATTCCGAGGTTGTCGAAGTGTTGAAAACGCTGCCGTTTATTCCTCGGGAGTGCTTGGTCACAGCTTCTTTGGATTTCATTCTGAATGTAGTGGAATGCCTCGGTAGCCCTTTTTCCTTTGTTTGGGGCAGATGCCAGATTAGGCGGGACTGCCTTGCAGCAGTAGGAAGAAGCAAGGCGGCTACCATTTCTCGCGTGCTCAAAGCTTTTCAAACTTGGTACCGGCGTTGACCATAGCGTGAAGATCGGGATAGGGGTGGTGGCCGATCAATGTCCTCAACGATGGTGTGAGGGAGTAGAAGATGTTCATCTGTTCTTCCTTGGATAGGGAGGTCCACTATCTCGCTTAACTTCCAATTCCATCTTTTGTAAAATTCCTCCACCGACTCATCATCTTTCTGCTCAGTGGCCTGCAGGTCATGACGATTTGTTTTCCACTTGAGGTTAGCACGGTATTTTTCAAGGAAGATATCACTTATTTGCTCCCAAGTGGAGCGGTTTTCTGCTTTTACTTTAAGAAACCATGTCAAGGCCGTGTATTTTAGAGAGCGTTGAAAGTGATCGCCATTTGTTGAGGTGTGGCCCCTTGGTCTTCATACCTAAGACATAGGTATTGATATGGGTCCTCGGGCATTCTGTCCCATCGAACTTTTCCATTTCGGCATTTTGAACTTTGGGGGAGAGGAATTACCTTGCTCGGATACGTGGGCGTGAGTGGGTCTTTCCGAGAGTTGGCCATTTTCCCTTGCATATCTTTTATCCGTTCAACCAACCAAGCCACATGAGGGTCAAGAAGCGGAGGCAGTCGCCGTTTTCCGGATGGAAAACGAGGATGGAGGTGGATTGGCTGATGAGATCGCCATTCGGGAATCTTGGGGAGGTAGTTGAGTGTATACCATCCCGTACCCTGGGTTACTGAAATTGGAGCCAAGGGCGTGATTGCCCGGACTGCCAAGGGTTGTGTTTGGGAAGCGGGGAAATGTTTCGTAGCCAGTGGCGATCCGGCGGGTGGAAGGTTTGAGATGTCGGGATATCCGCGGGGATGTCCGTCCACAGCGTGCATTGAGATTTCAAATTGTGGCTGCGAGGCTCGTATAGAGGCAAATGATTGAATCCCGGGGATGTCGAGATGCATTGGGATCTCGACGGGCAGCACGTATGTGTGCCTTTGGTACCGAAGCTTGATGTGCAGGCGGAGACTGACTGTGCTGAGGCGGGCATGTCGGAGCTGCTTGACTGACGCCTGAGGGGAGCTTTGAGCGAGAGCTACTTTGCGTTGCTGGGATCTCGTAGCTTGGCGGAGGTGGAACTTGCTGATAGCTTTGAGAAATCGGGGGAGCCGGTATGTCTTCGTCCTTTATGAGAACAAAGGTTCCGTCAGGTTGGGGAACTGCCACGGCGGCGCATAGTGTCTACGATCCAGGCTTGCTGCTCTTCCTGGCGCTTCTTGAGAGTTTCGAAGGCTCGTAGCACCTCCTCCATTGTCTGGAGGTTTCTCAGTGGTTGGGTTCCGTTTCCCTCACTGTTATCTGTTGATCCCCGCCACGGGGAGTAGCGGACTGCTCGGACCGCCGAACCGGAAGGAGCTATCGGACCTTGTGACCTTGATATCAAAAAAGGCGGCTCCCGTGTACTCTCAACCACTCTCGGTTCGGCGGAGGGGTGACGGGTAAGGTTTAGACATGGGAAGGCCTTTTGGATAAAAGGGGGAAAGCTCATGTGACATGCGGTTTCCGCTTTTTATTTATGATTTTTTTTGTTGTTTTAATTTACTTAAAACAGTGTTTTCTCAGAATCCTAGGTAGGTTGGAAAAGATTGCTCTTCTTTTTCGCAACTATGCTAGATCCTGGGTCAGTGGAGACCATCTGTGCGGCTATAAGCCCCTCGTTTTGCACCTGTATTTCGACATCCCAGGGTGGACAGCCCCGGGCGAGGGTCCTATAGGGCAAGCGGTTTCCACCGGCCTAAAAGAAAAATCGAACCTAAGGACCGAGCCTGTCATGTTCGTTTTGATGCGTTAGCCATGTGAATAGTGAACCGAGCCGGCCACTGAGTCAAGATCAGGTCAAGAGTTCGGCATGACCTCTCTTTACCTTGCTTGCGCAAGGGATCTGTGACATTAGGCGTTGGCTGGGTCATATTGTCATGGCTGACGTATCAAAGGCGTGATGACATGGTGTCATGTGAGCATGGATGTATATCCGGGACGGAACATCGTCTGGGTGTAGCTTCGGAAATCAAGATCAGGTCAAGATTTTAGCATGACCTTTCATCGCTTTGCTTGCGCAAGGGATCTTGAATTCCGAGCCTTGACTCAGAAAATGGCCGGCATGGTATATGTATCCAGGCTGTATGACACGGACTGGGTAAAAACCAACCGAGTCTGGACAGAGTGTGACTCAAGACTCAAACGTGCAGGGTTGACGCTTGGCTAGGATGGGATGTTTGGAATGATCCCGTGCGCATCCGAGAGGCCTAGGAAGACCAAACGGACTGCAACTGAGACCACTCCGGGTTAAGGGTTGTAGTGTGCAGTGTATCCGAGGCAGCAGTGCGCGTAGCGTGCGGTGTAACCGAGGCAGCAGTGTGAGTAGGGTGCGGTGTAACCGAGGCAGCAGTGTGAGTAGGGTGCGGTGTAACCGAGGCAGCAATGCGCGTAGTGTGCGGTCTCTAAAATTCTTTTTCTGAGTAAAACAGAAGTTTTTGAAGAATTTTAAATGTATGCACAGATGTATATTGATGCATTTTTTTTTGTATTTTTATTTTTTTTTGTAAAATAAAAAGTAAAGCACGTGCACACACACATAACAGTTAAAGAAAGGGGTAAAATGAAAGTTTGACCCTCATCATCGTTTTAAAAATCTTTTGTTTTGTTTAAAAGTTTTTTAAAACAAAATATTCCCCAGCGGAGTCGCCAACTGAAATTACCCGGATCCGAGAGGCAGCGCAATCGCGCCCCGGCATCTGGCATCTTTCGCGTTGGAGGGTGTCTCGCCGTTTGTTTTCGCATTTGTAGAGTCGCCACGCCGTTTTTATTAAGCCCAAAACATTGAAAAAGGGCATCAGTTTAAAGATAATTTTAAACTGTTTTTGTGTGATGAGATTTTGAGTTCGGAGGTCAGATGACTCCTCGGGAAGAGAATATTAGAATATTAGAGCTCACCCGAGTCGCCTCGTAAAACGAGTCTTTCGGATACCCCTAATATCCTTTAAATGTTGTGTGTGTGTGTGTGTGTGCTTTTAAAAATGCATGCTGTATCGGATGTCTACATTGTACACTGCTTTATTGAAATGTATTGAAATAGTGTAGGAAGGAAGCCTTACCAATGTTGGTTCGTGTCTGTCTTCCGCTGGGGAATAGTGCTTGAGGATGAAATAGTGCCCGGGACGGACAATTGCTTGGAAGGAGCCGGTTGTGCGCGGACAGAACCGCGTGCCTCGGGATTGTCAAGTGTGCACTCGGCGTAGTTTCGGCGTGGGTTGGAATCGTGGTTGGATTCGCAGAGGTTCGGCGTGCGTTGGAATCGTTGGTTGGATTCGGGCAGAGGTTCGGCAAGGTTTGGGATCGTCGGTTGGATTCGGGCAGAGGTTCGGCGTGCGTTGGAATCGTCGGTTGGATTCGGGCAGAGGTTCGGCGTGATTTGGGATCGCCGGTTTGACTCGGAAAGAGCCGGGACGCCAGGAAAGACCAGGCAAGGCCTCGGAGTACCACGAGGGCCTCGTAGTACCTCGAGAGTGCCTCGGGGCAGCGCGGGAGCCGTCGCGGGAGCGCTGAGAGGCTTCGAGCACCACAAGGGAGCTCGGAAGGCCTCGAAGGATCCGAAAGGGGCCGTGGATTGCCCCGAAGGGTCTTAGAGGGGAGCTGAAGGCCGGGGGAGAGGAGAGAAGAGGGAGGTGTGAAAAATGAGGGAGGGGGAGCCCTCTATTTATAGTGTAGGAAAACTGCAAAGAGGTCCGTACGGACCTCTTAGGTAATTATAGATTTCCGGGATTTGAGGGAATCTCGTGGACTTTAAGGGGATTTTCGTAATGATTATGTCTGGTGCAAAGAGGTCCGTACGGACCTTTTGGCATGCAAAGAGGTCCGTACGGACTTTCCATGCTCTTGTGAATGTGATGGCAAGCTAGCTCTCGTCGAGAGCTTTCCAAACATATATGGCACGTCTCAATCGGAGTTCGTATGAAGGAGTTATGACCTCCGGAAGTTTGCCTCTGGTTTTGTCGTATGCTGGGATGGAGAGCGATCCAGATTGGGGTACTTACAGTTGGGATCGCAGGGATCACTTGGGCAGAGGTTCGGCGTGCGTTGAGATGGCAATGGTCACTTGGGCAGAGGTTCGGCGTGCGTTGGATTCGTCGGTTGGATTCGGGCAGAGTTTCGGTCTGCGTTCGAGTTGTCGATTTGACTCGGAAAGAGCCGGGACGCCTCGGGAAAGACCAGGCAAGGCCTCGGAGTACCACGAGGGGCCTCAGAGTACCTCGAGAGTGCCTCAGGGCAGCGCGGGAGCGTCTCGGGAGCGCTCGGAGAGGCTTCGGAGCACCACAAGGGGGCTCAGAAGGCCTCGGAATGATTCGAAAGGGGCCGGGAGTGCCTCGAGAGGACTTAGAGGGGTGTCAGAAGGCTGGGGGAAGAGGAGAGAAGAGGGAGGTGTGAAAATTTCGAGAGGGGGAGCCCTCTATTTATAGTGTGGAAAAAGTTGCAAAGAGGTCCGTACGGACCTCTTAGGTAATCCAAAATTTTAGATTTCCGGGATTTGAGGGAATCTCGTGGACTTTAAGCGGATTTTGAAATTATGATGTCTAGGAACAAAGAGGTCCGTACGGACTTCCATGCTTTTCCACATTTTGTATTTGTGATGGCAAGCTAGTTCTCGTTGAGAGCTTTCCAACCATATATGGCACGTCTCAATCGGAGTTCGTATGAAGGAGTTATGATCTCTGAAAGTTTGCCCCTGGTTTTGTCGTATGCTGGGATGGAAAGCGATCCAGATTGGGGTACTTACAAGATGGCGGAGGTCCAGGGGCCGGGGTAGAAGATTCTTGAGCCATTCCAACCGGCGGTGGTCCGGTGGCCGGGGTAGAAGATCGTTGAGCCGAAGCAAATGGCGGAGTTCCGGTGGCCTGAGTAGAAGATTCCATCCTCGGTGCCACCTCAGGCAGTATCACAGTGGCTCCAGGGTTCGGGTTTAGTCCATCTTCGGGTCCGTCTTGGGGTCCATCTTTGGGTTCCATATTCAAATTCAAACACTTTGAGAAATTAGGATGATTAATACCTACAAAACAGTAATGAAACAGAAATTATCAGTGAATTATATGAAGCAATGAAAGAACAAAGAGAACATCCAAGTAAAATAAATGCTTAAAAAATCATAAAATTTATATTTGAAAAGGAGAATGAATGAAACATTCATCAAACATTAGAGACTATCCAGAGTATGGCCTTGAATATCCAAAAATCATACTAACTCCGACTTAAAATTAATGTGCAAAAAAATCAAATTATGCTCTTGATTATAGAACATTCATTATGGGACGGACATAGAGTAACTTAACACTAAACAAAATTCATACCAAAATAAAAAGAACCTGTGTCAAACTCCCTCACATTCACCAAAACCAACTCCAAAATACAGTGTTTATATTTCAAATGCTCAATTTAAAAGGCACCAACAAAAGACGGTTTTTCCTCCATAAAATCTAAGCGTTTTTCAGCGAGAGGATGGAATTGCTTTCAACTGTCGCTAGAAGTTTTTTTTTTTTTGTGAAAGAAAACAAAAATAGTTCTTGCAGTTTTTTGAAGTAGCGGGGAGTTAGACAATTTTTTTTTCTTTTATAAATTAAATCTCAGCCGTCGGATCAATTTGCCAAGATTCAATCTCAACCACCACTTATACCCAGGTTAAGAGGCGGTTATTACCAACATGTATTGTATTATAGACTAGTACTCAAAAGGCCGTGCCAATGGCACGGGTCAATACAAAAAGGTAAGCAGTGGAAAAAATGATAAGTAGAATAAAACAACTTCTCCATGAGTTGTCTTATGCCTGACTATCAATGTACATCAATTATGTCTTACATCCTTGGTTACCCTTTGCGTAGAAATCTATAACAGTTTAAAAACTTGGAAAATAAACGAAAATGACTAAGGGCATTCTCAAAAGAGGCACTGAAACTAAAACACAAGCTTCAATTATTCGAAGACAAACAATCATAAATTATAAATTATTTAGAGAAATAATATAGAAACAACTTTCGATATTTGTTAACAATAAAACATTAATCCGTTCGAATACTTCAATTGCAATGAGCGAGCAAAACATAAAAGCATGAGATATGCCATAACATAGAAGAGAACCTGATGCGATCTAATTCACATTCCTCATCAAATAAATCAAATCTTCTTGACAGATCATCCCACCACTCCCAAATCATCCCCACCCCCATATTAGAACTCACATTTCTATCATCCAAGCTTTTCGCTTTAAAAAAATCTGCAATAAATGGACAAAACACTGAAGGAAAAGAAAGCACAAAGTACAAAATATAACAGATAAAACCCGCTTCCCAGTCTCCTACCAATTTTGTAACTGGTGACCTCAGGAATCTCCCAAATCCAAAACCCCAAGGAAGCTAAAATAAAACTTTCTCGGTTTCTCTCAATAGAAAGAAATGAAGTATCTTACTATACTTATAATTTACATTATACAACTCAAACACTTACTGAATACTTTAAAGCCAAATGAATAAAAGCAAAAGATACCAGAATTGGCAGACTATAGTTGGATGTTCCATGAGGAGTAAGCATCGTACCTTTAAATTGGGGAAGCTGGATCTGATGGTTACGAAACTGGTAAGGAAGTTTCTTGTTCAAAATGTGGACGTGAAAATGGTTTTGAGAAGAAGTAGGATATAGAAGATAACCTTTTCCTCTACTCTTTGCGTTCCACTCAAAGATTTCACTTTCAGAAGTCGAAATATTTAAAGGATTTCATTTAAATTCCACAAATAACTTAATTATGGATTAAATTTGCATTTAAAGTTTAATCAACTTAATTTCATACCAGACTCTTTAAGTTGAACATTTCAAGATAAGTGGGACAACCTGGAGTCCTGCAAAATGAAGTAATGTATCATACTAAGTGATGGATGAGAAGAGACATGAGGGAGGAAATATTGCTCAAGTTGACTTGATGACATGCACTTCTATCTCTGAACGGGGATATAGGAGAAAGAGAAATGGAGGGAAAAGTTGACACCATTCTGTCCTTTGGAGTTATCTCTTTCAGTTCAAAACCTGAATTGTCTCTCCAATTTTCTTCAAAGCAAGGCTCGTCCTGTAAATGCATGTCTTCTTTCTGTCTTGTTTTCCATTGTGGTTTCAGTTTATTAGTTCAATAATGCGTTTGTTTCGCTTCACCCAATCCTATTAAATAGACCAAGGATGTGTTTTTTGTTTTAACCTTTGTTTTTAACCTCTTCATTTGTTGTGCAAAAGCTTATGCTGAGTAAAGCTTATATTTGTTTCTCATAACTTGTTTTTTCTAAACTTTTTTAGACCAACTCTCACTATTGAAGAGATTTCTTTCTATAAAATTAACTTTCCTCTTTTAAGAAGAGAAGAGAAGCATTCCACACTCACTTGGGCTGAAGTTGGGTTACCGCTTCAGTTACCCGGCCACCTTTTCAGCCTTTTTGCCACTCCCTTAGCCTTAGTCTTGTGAAAAAATAAATTGAATATATAAAGTTTATTCTTGGTTTCCTATTTTCGCCAATTCTAGGGGCTCGCTGTTTAGTCGGACATCTTCATGCTAAAGGAATACCAATATGCGTAGCTACAGGGTATGTCACATGCTTTCTATTTATTGCTTCCTTTTTTGTTATATGCTCAGAGCTCTAAGGGAAAACAGTAACTCACAAAGAAGTATGAAATGTGTGAAAGCACATTTTTAATATTAAGATTTAATTTCCAGCTCTCATAAGTCAGAAGCGGCACTTTGAATTGAAAACACAAAGACACGGTGACCTTTTCTCGTTGATGCATCTTGTTGTTCTTGGTGACTTAGAAACAGCCAAAGATGCTATAGCAGCTGCATTTCGTCCTCAAGTCAAAGGCTGAGTTAAGAAAAGAAAAAGAAAAATTATTAGTGAGTAGACATTAATGTGGTACAGAAAGCAAGTTATTAAGGTTAGAAAAAATTAAGTTATAATAGATTTACAATGCTTCCTTATATATCATTATTTTTCCATATACATGCATCCATATGCAGAAAGTTATAGATATATTCAAATATAATGCAAATATTAAAGGCATATGCATGTTTCTTTGGGAATAGGATTTCATACTATTAAAATAAATACCTCTCATGAAATTCATTCACTTCCCTAATATTTTCATTTAAAAACACTTGAGACACATGGAAAGTATTAGAGACACGAATCTGTCCCTTGTATTTCCTAGGTCGACACATTTGCATCAACACTACCAAGCAGTCATTGTGTTCCTCCACATATCTCCACAAAGTATTTGCAGCCCTTCCCCATTGAGTACACGATATAGTCATACCCCTACAATAGACAATTCATAGTATTTAGATTATTATTATTTTGAAGAAAATAGAGAAGACGAAAAGAGTGGTATGATTTTGGTATGGGAATTCATTCAGTCATTGTCCAGTTGATGCAGAGAAGATGTTTCCAAGAAGTAGTTGTTTTGTATACACCCGAAGCCAATTCAGGTTGAGAAGCAGCCATATTCCTAGAAGGTTTATAAACTGTAGAAGCAGGGGTCACGTTTTGGGGAGGGGCAGTGGAGGAAACTTCATCAAACAATTTGCTGCATTGATATGTTCCAACAATTTGATCTTGATAACCAATGAGTGGTCTTTAACGTGGTAATTGGTTTGTTAAACTTCCATCACTAATCAAAAAATCAACAACAAATGTAATTCATTTAGACATTTCATCAAACACATAGAGAGCATGCTAGAAAATAAGAAATCAAAGAAATTTTTAACAAAATATGGATACCTGGAGACTAAATGGCGGTTGCTACTGTTGCGGCACTTGGATCCTCTGATCAGAACATTCACACCAAATTTAAAGGAAATGGTGAAATAGAGTGTGTGTGGGTGTGTGTATGTGTGTTCGAAGGAAAAATTGGGTCGAGATCAGCGATGAAGAAAGAGGGAGGAGGAGAGAGACTGTCTAAAGGAGAGAGGGTGATGGTGAATTTGGAAAAAGAATTGCCGCTGGAGGGTTTGGGAGAGAACTGATGGCAAGGTAAAAGATCGGCAGTGAAGAGGGGAAAAGAGGCAGGACGCGGAATGGTCGTTGACGGAGGAGGGAGAGAAGAGATCGTGGGGAGGGAAAATGAATATCAGCTGTCAGATTAGATTTTCAATTTTTAATCTCAGCCTCCACTTATCCCTAGCTAAGAGGAAGTTATTTTCTTCCGTATTGTATATTAGACTAGTACTTAAAAGCCCGTGCCAGCGGCACGGGTCAGTACAAAAGGGTAAGCAGTAGGGAAAATAATAAGTGAAAAAAAAGCAGTTTCTCCATCTATTTGGAGGTAAATGAAAAAGACAGAGACTTACAGGGATGTTGTGGAGAATGACTGAGATTTGAAGTACATGTAAAAGGTGACAATATGTCTTGAAATTCTTAACACTCCTCTTGTTGCTTAAAAAAAACACTCTTCTTGCGGTAGCAGCAACATCAGAGGCACTTACAATGTTTCTCATCTTCTGTAAAATCAAATAACAATTATCATTTGTTATTTGTAGGATTCACCTAGCACTACCCCCGAAGAATTGTTGTAGAATAAGAGTCATATTTCTGAAGTTGAAAAGAATCTATCGTACTTGAATCAATATGGAACACAGAGAGAAACAAAAGTAAAAAACTATACACAGTGAATTTTAAAACTTTGACCTTTTGACAATGACAAACAACACCCTGGCAAAAAGTAAAGCCATAATCTAACAAAAAAACTAAATTCCCAAATCCTTCGGCCAACGAAGTGAATTTCAAGTTCCATAAGGTGAATTTTGTGACCTAAATCCAATAATAAAAAAAAACAAATAATGATAATATGAATCACCCACATGCGTGGGGAATTAAAAAAGCATACCCTGGCACAACATGCTTAACTGCAAGAGCACCCAACTACTTAGGTTAAATGGAGACAGGATGCAATTTAAAAAATGAGAAATCAGTAGCACAAAGTTACCAATTAACCATTTGCAAACACGTTTTCTGCAATGGATTAAGATTATTGCAAAAAACATATCCAACATTAATTTATTACCCAAGTTCCATAATGATTGCCTCGTTTACTTTACTGAAAGTGAACAAAAGATGAAATCAAACTAACAATTTTCATACATTTATTATAGTTTTGATTCTAAAATCTAAATCAATGTAAGAATATTATTGATAACAACTTTGTAAATTTGCAAGAGCAAGTAATTTTTGATTTGATCAAGTTAACAAAAAACAGCCAAAATGAAAATATATTTTTGGGATGGGGGAGTTTCAAATAAAATCAATGATCCAACACACCTCCATAAAATCCTCCCTCTACAATACCCGTTCAACAGCTAGAACATAAATGAGGTCCTTGTTCACTTCTTCTCCAAACCTTCTTCCCATAGTGACTAAGCCTCTATCAAAAGAAGAAACTTGGACATCCAAATCAAAAAGGAATTATTCTGAAATTTGCAACAAACAAAAACTTTGGATAGCAAAAATCAACATAATTAAATGGGGAAGGAATATAGCAAAAATTAGCATAATCAAATGAGAAAGAAAAGAAAAACCTTAATCAGATTTGAGAGAGAAAGAGAGTATCAATCCGCACGTTCTTAGTAACTGCCCTAAACTGATTCATCAACCTCTTTCTCTCACCCTATTAGTCATTACTCACAGGAGATGAAGTAGCAATGTCAAAACTTGAGGAGAAGGTCGTCGTCGGCTGGAATGAAGAGAGGGATAGAAGAACTTCTCTAAAATTGAAGAAGTCAGTTACCAGGATGAGAGTTTGAGTTAAATCAACAATGAGATAATCAAATGAATTCCATAGAGAGAAATAGAGCATCAACAAAGAGATAAGATAATCAAATGAAAGCCCTTTCTTAGCAACAAAGAGAAACATAGCATTAGTCATAATTAAAAAAATGCTAATCCAACTCATATAAAATAAAAATTAGTACAAAAGCAAACACACAAAACCCCATCGAAAAGGGGAGGAAAGGATACAGATCCCCTATACCATCTGAAACGGCTGAAAGGGAAGAAGCCAGAAAAGAAACCACCGAATAATTGTCGTGAGTAGGGAGTTAACACTTTTTTAAAATTAAATCTCAGTCACTCTTTGTCTTTGTTCGGTGACGGTATGCATACTTATCAAGTGAAAAAATATTAAAAGATGAACAACATTAAAAACTCCCCAATATCAAGGATATTTGTACACAAATTGAATAAGTAACGTACATACTAAACAAACAATGGTAATTCAATTATTTATATTTCTCCAACTAATGCCATAAAGTGCTAGACCCTATCTTACTTGCTCTTTCACTATGGCTTGCCCATACCATGAGACCTCATATGGCACTTCCAAGTTCAAACTAATAGATTTCATCTCATAAGCATTGGCCGGCTTCAAACCACTCCCTCCCTCCCCTCAAACATCATTTTCTATATCAAAAATAAGGTTTCTGCACAGAATAATAAATAACTATTTTTATGGAGGAGATATTTTTGAAATTTACTTGATGAAGTTAACTTAAAAGTTACTATCTATTTGAGTTAATATACAATTCAAGAAGATGAGGAGAATAAAATTAATACCCCCTCCGTTCCATTTTCTGAGTTAAGAAGCAATGCAAGAAGAAGAGGGAATAGTGAACGTGACAAAGGTAGTCTGCTACTTGCCTAAGACGAAGACGGGCTACTGCTGGAGCTATTTGTGACTATCAATTTCCAACTTCAATGTTCTCAAATTCAAAATAATCTTATCTAAAGCTTCACTCAAACTATAGTTTCTGGAAATCCATCTATTGTCATTTTAATAAATATAATCCTATAGAAAATTGTGAAACCCCATATCATACCTGTTAAGGATGAAGCTTCCTCTACTGTTCCAAGAGACAAACAAACAACGATGGTTGTCCAGGATGAGGCGCCCGCCCCATACAACTCCATGCGGCCGCCTCACACTGGTGATTCCAAAACTGAAGGCTCGGCCTTTGAGGCGCACGCCTCAACACTTGTCCAGCGGTCGCCTCAAACCAACCTGTCTCGGCCACACTCACTGGAAGCCAGGTGCACGCCTGGCCCAACACCCGCACCTCAGCCGCCCATCTCAAGGCTGTCCTATTCCTGCTCTGTCTTGGATTCACACTGAAGTTTCCTAATTCTATTTTCCTTATTGTAATTGGTATATATATTATGATTAGGAAACAATATATTATGATTTACATAGATTAGGAAATTATATATTCCTTGTATAGAAAGGATCCTACAATCCTAGCATAGTTAGGACTCTTTGATTGTACCTATAAATATTGTTCTATTGTGAATACAAAAAGCTAAGGCTTCTAATTCTTTACATGGTATCAGAGCTGTAAGATTCAAAGCCTCTCAACCCCCAAAACCTCTGTCAAACTCGGCAGCCCCTCCCCACCTTGGCAATGGCCGGAGCTCCCTCCACCATCCCAAACACTGCCCAACCCGACCAACCACTTTTCTTGGTCAACCTCTCTTACTGTCGCACCCTCACCCCTCTAACCTATCTCACATGGGCATCTCAAATTACCTCCATCCTGTTTGGCCTCGACCTCTTGAAATTCGTCGATGGCACCCACCCAAAACCCGATGATGACACCATCATCACCACTCCCGCCACCGTTGAAACGGATGATGAACCGGCCAAACCAGCCACCAACACCACCATTCCTAATCCGGCAGCCATTACTTGGTCTCGCCAAGATCGCACCTCATCCTAGGAGCCCTCATAGGAACCCTAGACCCCGCCATTGCTCCCCTTGTTCATCAAGCCAAAACCTCTCATGAAGCTTGGACCATCCTCAAAACCACCTATGCCAACCCCTCTCGTGGCCACATACTTCAAATCAAAGACAACCTTGCAAACCTCACCAAAAATCAACTATCCATCTCCGACTACATGAATGCCGTCAAAACCTACACCGACAAGCTTGCCATTCTAGGAAAACCCATGGATTCCGAGGACATAATCTACACTATCCTCAAAGGCTTGGACTATGAAACCTTCAAACCCGTCATTGACTCCACCCGAGCCCGAGACAACCCTATCTCCTTTGAAGCCCTACACGAAAAACTCATCCAACATGAACTCACCCTCAAACAATCCAAGGCCACCTCTCCTCTTCCCACCACCGCCTTTACCGCCCACACCCACCCTTCACCTAACCGGAATTCCTACCGCAACACCAATTCCTCTCCATCCCACAACTCGTCCTCCTCCCCTCGCCCTTTCAATGGCAAGTGTCAATATTGTCGCAACATTGGACATGTTATCTCCCAATGTCGCCAATTCAAACGTGACTACCCCGCCGTCAACTTCCCCCTTCATCGCCAAAACAGAAATCCAAATCCTAACCCCCAAGCCCACACCGCATCCCATCCCAACCCACCTCCCCCTCCTTCTTGGCTTGTCGATAGTGGCGCAACCAACCACATCACCAATGACCTCTCCAATCTTGCCCTTCACACACCCTACAATGGCAGTGACGACGTCATCATCGGCGATGGTTCTTCTCTTCCAATCTCTCATATAGGTTCCTTCTCTCTCCCCACATCCTCCTCTCTTCTTAAATTTAATAATATCTTACATGTCCCTCTCATTACTCGCAATATTCTATCTGTGTCTCAATTTTGTCGTGACAACAATGCCATCATTGAATTCTCACACTCTTCTTTTCTTATCAAGGACAAAGCCACGAGTCAAACTCTTATCCATGGAAACCTTGAGGATGGCGTCTACATTTGGCACCCTCCGCCCATTCAAGCTCATTCAAGCTCTCTCTCCTCGTAGCTGTGGCATCATAGATTAGGACATCCCTCTTCCCCTATTCTTAGTCTTTTACGTAGCAAATTCAGTTTACCTACTCCCTCTAGCTTACCTCCATGTAATTCCTGCTTTATTAATAAAAGTCACAAGCTGCCTTTTGCATCTTCTACTATTGTCTCACATGCTCCTCTTGATCTTATTTTTTCGGATGTATGGACGTCTCCAATTCACTCACTTGACAACTTCAAATACTATGTCATCTTTGTCGATCACTTCACCAAATATATTTGGTTTTACCCTCTCAAACACAAATCCGACACCTACAACACCTTCCTCCGCTTCAAAGCTTTAGTCGAAAAATACTTCAAACGTCCCATCATACAAATCTATTCCGACAATGGGGGTGAATACCTTAAACTCACACCCACTCTTGGTCAAAATGGTATCACCCACCTCACCACACCCCCTCACACTCCTGAACACAACGGGTACGCCGAACGTCGTCACCGCCACATTGTTGAAACCGGCCTCACTCTCCTCTCCCATGCCAACCTACCTCTCACCCTTTGGCCCTATGCTCTCACCACTGCCACATACCTCATAAACAGATTACCCACCCCCACCCTAAACAATGATTCCCCCTACTTCCGCCTTTTCCGCTCCCCTCCAAACTACACCAAGCTACGTAGTTTTGGTTGCCTTTGCTATCCATGGCTTCGCCCATACACCACCCACAAACTTGACCCGAAATCCACCCCTTGTATCTTCGTCGGTTACTCACCCACGCAAAGCGCATATCATTGCCTTGACCCTACCTCCCATCGTGTCTATACCTCCCGCCATGTCCGCTTTGTTGAAAACACTTTCCCCTACACCTCCCTCACCACCTCATCCCCCACCTCTTCCTCTCCCCCTTCCTATGAATGGCACACACTTTTTCTCCCCATCTTAAACACTACTCCTTCCATCCCAACTCCCCCCCAACCCAACCCCAACTCCCTTCGCCATTCCCCACCCCCCCTCCCCAACTCATCCCACTCCCAATCCCACTCCTAATGAAACCCCTACCCCAACTCAACTCAACTTGACACCACACCACCCACTCCCAACCCACCATCCTCTCCACCTCCCACCCGTACCATCACCACTAGACTTTCCCATGGCATCACCAAACCCAATCCCAAGTATGCCAACCTATCCCTCCTCACATCTCCCACCAGCCTTCCCACCACCACCAAACAAGCCCTATCCATTCCTCATTGGCGCAATGCCATGATTGAAGAGTTCCAAGCCCTAACCCGCAATAACACTTGGTCCTTGGTACCGTCCACATCAGCCCATAACATTGTTGGTTGCAAGTGGGTCTTTCGCGTCAAATACAACCCCGACAACACCATTCAGAAATACAAGGCCCGACTTGTCGCCAAAGGCTTTCACCAACAACCCGGTGTCGATTACACCGAAACCTTTAGCCCCGTTGTCAAACCAGCCACTGTCCGGCTACTTCTATCCCTTGCCACAACCAATCATTGGCCCCTTCGCCAACTTGATGTCAACAATGCCTTCCTTCAAGGCACCCTCTCTGAAACTGTTTTTATGACACAACCCCCCGGATTTGAGGACTCCACCAACCCATCCTTTGTTTGTCGCTTGTCAAAAGCCATCTATGGTCTCAAACAAGCTCCCCGGGCCTGGTTTCAAGAACTCAAAACCTACCTCACCACATATGGCTTCCAACCCTCCCTAGCCGATCCCTCCCTGTTTATTTTCAGCAAATCCTCACATCCAATTTACCTACTTGTCTATGTTGATGATATAATTATCACCGGCCCTTCTCCCTCTCACATTCACTCCTTCATCTCCAACCTATCCAACCGGTTCTCCCTCAAGGACCTTGGCCCCTTGTCCTACTTCTTGGGTGTTGAAGTCACTCCTAACCATAATGGGCTCCTACTCTCTCAAACCAAATACATTCATGACCTTCTCACCCGTCACAACATGATTGATTGCAAGCCGCTCCCCACTCCCATGGTAACATCACCTCCCCTCACACGATCCAATGCCACTCCAGCTGTTGACCCCACTTCCTATCGTGCTATCGTTGGTGGACTTCAATACTTATCACTCACTCGTCCCGACATTGCATTCTCGGTCAACAAACTTGCGCAATTCATGCAAAACCCTCAATCCTCTCATTGGGTTGCATTGAAGCGCCTTCTACGCTATCTTCATGGCACTATGCACCTTGGTCTTCAGATTTTTGCAAAGTCTCCTCCCTCTCTTCATGCCTTCTGTGATGCGGATTGGGTCGGAGACAAGGATGATTTTGTATCCACTTCTGGCTTACTTGTCTACCTAGGCAAGAATCCGGTTACTTGGTCTTCCCGAAACAACGTGCCCTTGCTCGATCTACCACCGAAGCCGAATTCCGCGCTATTGCCGACACTGCAGCAGAACTTACATGGGTTGGGAACTTACTAACTGAGCTTGGCTTTCCATCACATGCTACACCTGTGATTTATTGTGATAACCTTGGTGCAACTACCTACTCTGCAAACCCGGTCTTCCACTCTCGTATGAAGCACGTGGCCCTCTCATTTCACTTTGTTCGTGAGCAAATTCAGTCCGGTTCCCTCCGAGTACAACACATTGCTGGCACGGATCAACTAGCCGATGTTCTAACTAAGCCTCTCTCTCGTATACGCTTCCAACAACTTCTCTCCAAGATTGGTCTTCTCCAAGGATCGTCCATCTTGCGGGGGCGTGTTAAGGATGAAGCTTCCTCTACTGTTCCAAGAGACAAACAAACAACGATGGTTGTCCAGGATGAGGCGCCCGCCCCATACAACTCCATGCGGCCGCCTCACACTGGTGATTCCAAAACTGAAGGCTCGGCCTTTGAGGCGCACGCCTCAACACTTGTCCAGCGGCCGCCTCAAACCAACCTGTCTCGGCCACACTCACTGGAAGCCAGGCGCACGCCTGGCCCAACACTCGGCGCCCGCCTCGGCCCATCTCAAGGCTGTCCTATTCCTGCTCTGTCTTGGATTCACACTGAAGTTTCCTAATTCTATTTTCCTTATTGTAATTGGTATATATATTATGATTAGGAAACAATATATTATGATTTACATAGATTAGGAAATTATATATTCCTTGTATAGAAAGGATCCTACAATCCTAGCATAGTTAGGACTCTTTGATTGTACCTATAAATATTGTTCTATTGTGAATACAAAAAGCTAAGGCTTCTAATTCTTTACAATACCTCCTCATTCCAGCAAGTTTCCAAAGAAAAATTTCTACAGAAACAAAACAACTTAAACCTTAAAGATCCACTTATGATTACTACAACCTTATATATAGCTACTACATAAATGGAGTAATAGTAAAAATATAAAAAGCAGTAGGGAAATTCTCCTACCTTATAACAGAGAAAAGGATGATCGAATAACTCCCTTCACTTCATGTGGAGAGGAGATTGAGTGACCTTCTCTTAAATTGGCACTGCTGGAACCTCTGAAAACTGTTAAAATCACCGCAAATTGCATTGTCGTCGCTTAAAGATTGGGCTAAAACTACCAGAAATTGCAAAACGGGGTTAGATTGGAAATTGAGTGGTAGGTTTTGGGGAGATGAGGTTTGATTCACCGGAAAAAGAAAAGATGGGAGAGAGCAAATCGAGTCGCTTAAAGATTGGGCTAAAACTACCGCAAATTAAAAAACGGGGTTAGATTGGAAATTGAGTGGTAGGTTTGGGGGAGATGAGGTTTGATTCACCGGGAAAAGAAAAGACGGGAGAGAGCATATCGAGATTGTCTTTCAAATCAAAAGACGATGAATTGGGAAGAGAGGTTGTTTACACCGCGTAACTGCAGCCAGGGAGGGGAAGAGGGGAAGAGGGGAAATGAGAGAACGTGGGTTTTTAAGTTAATATGGACCGTAGGATGAAATAGCTGAGAGTTAATCCTAGCCACCACTTATCTAAGGCTAAGAAGCAGTTAAGTCATTTGTGTATTGTATTATAGATAATGTTTCTGTGAGATTTCTATATACTGTATAAAAAAAAAAATTATAGATAAAGATGCTGACGGACGGAGCAGGTGAGTTGGGGGTTTTGCTTTAGAATATGGTAGTTGTGGTTTTCCCCCATACATACTTTTAAAAGCAAAGAATGATACCCTGCCCCACTGGCGAAGCCAGGTATATACCGGGGGTCGCTTACCCCCTTCCATTTTGAATTATGTCTATTTTAGCAACTTCAATTTTTTTAAAATTATTTTTTAGCATTAAAAATGATGAATTTGTACATTTTAATCCCCTTAATTTTAAATAAAATTTACACTAAATTATTATTTTAATCCCCTTATATTATATGTAAAATCTTGATCCCCTTCTTTTTAAAAAGAGAAAGAAAAAAAAAAAAAAATCTTAAAATCGCATGACAGTTCGGTGATCCCCTTGTATGTAAAATCTTAAAACCGTACGTTTCCATTTACGTGTCCTCCGCGTATTCTCTCAACTCTACATACACGTTCCTTCGTCTCTACTTTACTCACAATCCGGAGCAAACCCGAATCCGAATTTATATATTCACAGAATTCCGTTTGCCTAACCTCCATAACTGTCTTTCTTCACCAACTCACCCCCTCCATCTTATCTTTTCTCTCTTTGAATTCAACCATGGATTCCGGCGAAGACCGTAACGAAATTGTCTTTTTCGACTTAGAAACCACCATTCCGACCCGAACCGGACAAGGCTACGCTATCTTGGAATTCGGATCCATCCTGGTTTGCCCCAAGAAGCTGGTGGAGCTAGAGAGCTACTCCACTTTGGTCCGTCCCCATGATCTCTCTCTCATCACCACCCTCTCTGTTCGCTGCAATGGAATTACCAAGGACGACGTCGTTTCCGCCCCCACTTTCTCCGATATCGCCGACCGGGTCTACGACATTCTTCACGGTGACCCTTTAATTACTCTTTGCTTACTTCTGTATTGTTTTGGGTGGCGAATTCTATTGTTTTTGTGTTGATTGGGTGTGTTTTTGTTGTTTTTAGGAAGGATATGGGCGGGTCACAATATATTGAGGTTCGATTGTGTTAGGATAAGGGAGGCGTTTGCCCAGATTAATAGGCCTGCTCCTGACCCTAAGGGCACCATTGATTCTTTGGCTTTGTTAACCCAAAAGTTTGGCCGCAGAGCTGGCGACATGAAGGTAACCAATACATCTTCCTTTTAGGAACATAGGTTTCTTCTATTTTAGCATTTCTGTCGGTATAAACTACATTTTTTTTTTTTTTTATTTATTTTTTTTTTTTTTTTTTTTGTGTTATTTTACTCGAATGAGGGAAGATTATGTAAATAGTACAAAGGGGTTTGTTAATTAGTGCTATGAAAGTAATTACTGCAATGCAAATGTGGAAGTTATTGGAAGTTTTTTCTATCATGTAATTCGTGAAAAGTTGAAGCTAGCTTGATATGTTTTTGAGGATATGGAAAAGTGAAACTGCTCGAATGACTCTCGTCTTGTAATTTAGCTGATTGCTAGATAGTGTGAGTTTACTTGCCTTAATGGGTCCTCAATAGTGTCTGTAACTATTCCGTAGTGTCTTGGCTAACATTGTTATAAGATCCCTTTATTCCTTCAAAGACTCCACTTTTCAAAGTCACTTTTTGTTTCAAAAACTATTCTCCAAATATGTTAGTTAAAGGATTAAACCAACTAGTTTTAGTGATGATAGATTTGAGAACTCATAAGCTCTGTAAGTTTTGTTAAGCAAGACTTTGTAAAGGAATGTAATGAAATAGAGAGTTGGACTCTTTGAGCTGAACAACGGAAGTAATTGTCGTTCGACCTCTGATCATTTTTTCTTCGGATTAGTAAATCTCTTACCTAAGTGATGTTGATGTAACCTTATTCTTTCTGCAGATGGCCTCCCTGGCAACTTATTTTGGGCTTGGACAGCAGAGCCATAGGTAATCCACCTAACACGTCTTAAGTTGCATTGCTTAATTCACTTTCACTGTTCAATTTAATGTACTTATTTGAAATTTCTTATAGTATTGCGCTTTCTCTTTGACAGCCAGCGTAAAAACTATGTCACATTATAATGACATGAATCCAAACATGAATATCGTTGGAGCGTTTCACGATTACACATATGAGGATTCATGTTAGCCGAACCCAAATTATTTTGGGACCAAGGCTTTGTTGTTGTTGTTGTTGTATTGCACTTTCTCTTTATGTACTGTTTCGTATTCTTTGTTTGGAGTAGGGTTATTAAGATTTTATTTTTTACATAGTTTGTCAATTTAACATGAAAGAGTTTCTCCAAAGTGAAACTTGTTGTTGTTGGTGTTGTCTAGTTTTAACTTTAACCTTAACCTGGTACAAGATATAGCAATTTATTTCTATTTGGGAACTCTTTTCCCAACTTAATCTGCTACGAGACAATGCTTCTGCTGGGGGGGTCATTGGATGATCTGTTGGAAATTTGGAATAAATAGATGAAAATATTTAGTTAAATTATACTCCCTCCGTCCCATAACAACTTACCATTTTCCCAAAATGGAAAATTTACAATACTTCTTTATTAATGAGACCCACTTGTCATACTCACAACAACTATCCACTACCCCACTTTCTCTCTCCTACCCACTCACAACACCTACTTTTACCTTAATTCCCGTTCTGAACAGTAAATGGGTAACTTGTTATGGGATAGAGGGAGTAATGGATACAATACGTGTTACCATGAGCTCTGTCTTGCTCTATATATTAACCTTGGGCATTGGGGGTCTGACTGACTGACTCATAATTTCTACAATTGTTCAGAAGTCTAGATGATGTTCGCATGAATCTTGAAGTTCTCAAATACTGTGCAACAGTTTTATTCCTGGTAATTTCATCTTCTCTTTGCTAGCATGATTCTTTTTTCTTCTTTGTTTCGTATAAAATTGATCAACATCTGTTAGTTTTCCAGGAATCAAGCCTACCAGATATATTTACAGAAAAGAGTTGGGTTTCTCCAAATGCCACCACTAGAAGTCGTAGTGATAAAGATTCTCCATATGCAGGCTCAAGCACAAGTTCGCCCTCATCTAGCAGGGCAATAAAAAATTGCATAATATCATCTCCCGCTAATAGAAAAATAGAAGCGAACCATCCCATATTATCATTCGTGACTCACAGTACAGGGGAACAAATTCCAGATTTAGTTGACTCAAATACTACTCAACCAGATCCTTTTGATCTAGGCCCTGTTGTAGACAATATCGAAAAAGAAGATGTTCCATCACACGAAGCAATGGACGAACAATCATATACAGTAACTGAATCCGACGCTAACAGTGCCTGCTCTGACTTTCTTTCGCCACACGAAGTTTCTATACCGTCTATCTCGGTAGCCTTTGTCCCGTTTTATCGTGGGTCCCAAAAAGTACAAATATTGCACAGAAATCTTGCATTGCAAGTTTGCTGTAGTAGTTTGAAAGTTCGATTTGGGTTAAGTACAAAGTTTGTTGATTATGCTGGAAGACCTCGGTTGAGTTTTGTGGTCGACTCGAATCCTGTTCTATCTGACGTATTAGATGCATGTGATGATCTGGCAAAGAGTTTGTTTAGAGACTCGGGTAGCGATTCAGAATGGAGGTCTGTTGTGGCCAGAAAGCCTGGCTTTTTCAATACACCCACCATCCGCTTGCAGTAAGTTTATGCCTCATTTGCTCTGACTTTTTTTTTTTTTTACCTGAATCTTATATTTGGTTACCTATTTCTTACAGCCTACCCACCATAGCGGAGGAAAATATTGCAAGATGGACCACAGAGATATACCAGAAGGATATAAATTCTATTCAACCATGTGTTTTCAGTAGGTATGACGTGGCAGAACTCGAAGCTCTGATTCGTCCAGGGTCTACCGTGGATGTCTACTTCTCCATGGATGCATATGACTATCAGCAGAATGCTGGCATTAAACTAGTGCTGAAAAAGTTGGTTGTTCATTCAAACTGATTATATGTCATGGATTCTTTTAGTGTCAGCACTTGCCGTTAACCAAGAAGTCATATTTCATGCTCGTGTGAATTGGAAGGCGCTCGAGCTGGCATTTCTTTTTTAGATAAAGAAAGTACATTGCGACATTTGGTTTATTTGTATATACATTTGTTATTTCTTTATAGTATATTATGAAAAAAAAAACCTATTTTTCAGATTTATTATCTGTTTTATAAGCTTGAAATAGCCACCCCTCCCTCTCTCTCTCTCTCTCTCACTCACATACACACACACACACTTGGATATTTGGTGGTTTCCATATTTTGCATGTGACAATGATCAGACTATTCCCAAGTATGGCCATCTGCGCATGCTGATTGGAGGAAGTTACTGCTGCTTTTTCTCTGCAATGCTCATACTTTTAAGCCGCCTTCTTTCCAGATACGTATCATTGTTTTGATTTCCAGAACTTTTAACGTCTTCCATTGAATCCTCGGGCATTGAATCCTCGGGCTCAAGGTTTCTTATTTCGTTGCAGCCTAGGATGATGTGTTGTTGTTCTTCCATTTTGTTGCTCAAGCTATTCTCCGGTCTAAATGACTGTTCGAGAGAAGCAATGAATGATAAATCTTGAACTTAGATGGCTTCAAATAGTGTATGTACTTAACTGTCTGGTTCTTCTCTTAATTAGTAAACCCTGCAACAAAGCCAAAAATATATTAGAAGCTGATTTTTTAAAAAAAAATCTTGTTGTGTTTGTGTGTGTGTGGGGGGGGGGGGGTTACAATTTCCCTACTAAAATTATAATGTAAGAGAGAATTTACAAAATATAACATTGAAAAGATCTAGGGAGACTAGCTAGAAAGCCACGCATAACTAAAAGTTTGGCAGACCAAACTCTTTGTTGGCTCTTTTAAATGTAAAAGAACAGAGGTATCTCTGTACTTGTGCTTAATCTTTCTTCTGAAATTGTAGTTTGACGATTTCAGACCTTATCCAAGCCTTGGACGGCCATCTTAGCGTTTTCTATTTCAGATTCTTCTCAGAAACGCAGAAGACAACCATTAGAATATGACCTCAGAGATTTGCACGATATATTTGGCTGCCAATGCCATGTCAAGTGCTCTTGATAATGCATTGCGCACGTGAATATATATCATCACAAGTATGAAATAAAATGTTGTGAGACGGATTAATGCAGCTTTCCACAATATTAGGCAAGTGTCAGCATATAAGTTCTACATTAGGAAGGGGATTTCTTGGTTTTGCTTCCTTTGCTTCTTTGGAAAATTCTGGTGAAGAAAATGACATAATTCTAGCACTGCAGCTAAACACAGTACTTAGTACATGTTTCTGCTGACTTAAACAAGAAAACGGGACCACAGAATCATAAACCTGAACTCTTACTTGTGATTAAAAACTCTTAAGAAAAGTCAGTTATGGAAAACCTCCAAGATTACCATTTTAAGCATCAGCAATTAAGTTGGCAGTCAAATCAGACAGAAATCCAACAGTTTAAAGTTCCGCCTTTTCTGGTGGTTAGTCTTTGAACTATTTTCTTGTTTAACATAAACTTTTCTTCTTTCCGACATCCATGTTCTTCCAATATCAAATACTAAGTCATGTTTAAGGCTCCAACGGTCCAAATTAAGTAATGAGCATGTTGTACCGAATAACAAATTCTTGGCAATATTTGGCCTTTGAGAGGCCGATGCTATTTTAACAGCAACTCTGATCATGCCCTTAATCTCTTGATCGAAAGACGTAAACCATTTTTCTTTAACCAATAGACATCTTACTTTAATCTTACTTCCTCCATATTTAAGGCAACTGTGCTTATACCCTTTTCTCCTGAGAGTGAGTGAAGGGTGAGGAAATATCTCAAAGAGCCAGCCAGTGACTCAGTGAGCCAAGTATGGCCTAACTATTAGGTTAGCTCCAACAATCTGGTAGACCAAACTCTTTGTCCCTGATGCACATAAATACTCCCTCCGTCCCTGAAAGTTTGTCCCACTTTGATTTTCACGGTCAACTCAATCGAACTTTGACCATAGGGATATCTAGATTTCCATAAAGTTGTGATCAAATTTTCATTGACTTGACTATGAAAGTCTAAGTGAGACAATCTTTCCGGGACTGAGGGAGTATAAATCAAGAACTCTATGCTTTGCTCCATGTGGTTTGGTGGAAACACTTGGTTATATAAAGCCCGTTCCAATATCTTCTATGTACTTATAATATCATTCGCGTTTCCATGCATTACATTCAATAATGGACAGTGGTAAGCGCAAGATAATGATAACAGAAGCTGAAAGCTTCGGTGATACGATTAAGAAAGGTGATTTTATTGATCGTAGCAATGTAAGGATTTTGCTTTGTGACACTGATATTGTCAGTTGTCAGGAAGTATCTGCACTTCTTAGCCAATGTTCTTATCAGGGTACTATTTCTTTCTCACACTTTATATTTTATCATGATTAACGCATGATATTAAAACAAATATAATAATAAATCATTTCTTTTCTCGTTGTTTTTGCAGTTAAGCAAGTGTATACGGCAGCAGGGATGTCTGAAGTATTGAACTCGGATGGATTTCGCACTGACATCATACTTGCTGAAGCCAATATTATACTAACCAATGGTGCAGTCGAGTTGTTGTCCATTGTGAGAGACGAGGCATTGCAGCACATTCCTGTCATCAGTAAGCTCGTCCATTTAAAGATTCTTAGAATATTTCGCATAAATTTATTTATTTATTTCTTCCTCTTTTTTTTTGCCAAGTGATGATGTCTCGCTTACTCTTAAAGGGTTGGGAATTGGAGTAGCTGACTACCTTATGAAGCCTATATGTGCCAGCGTACTCCTCAACCTCTGGACTCACATGCGCTGCTAAATAAAGAAGATAATGCAGCAATATTTATAAAAATACTGCATTTTTTTAGTTTCTGCTAGCTACTAGCTCTGCGGCAGAGGGAAAAATCTGTCAAGGGGCACTTATTTACGCATTTGTAATAGTAAATGTAACGTAGAAGCCATTCTAGTATAATGGCAAAGTGTGGAAAAATGAAATTACATCAAGAAGAGATATTGTTGAACTACCAATGTACTGTGTGTGGAATGTTGTAAACCAAATATATGTTCCTCCTTAATATTACTAATATGAAGCCTGAAATTCTTAAACTTTGTTTGGTCCGTACAGTGCAGTTTGGTCCGTCTCTGGCAGCACATAACATTTTGAAATACAGCTCTGGATTACTGTATGATGGCATGAAGTCTTAAAATCACGACAAAACGACTCTGCTGGTCTGAACAGTGAGAACTTAACCTCAAAACCGTCTAAAGCCTGTGGTGGTTGATGCTAAAAGTAGCAGCTACCCGAAGATTCAGCTGTTAGTGTGTGTACAATCAATCATTAAAAGAAGATGACAGGCCGACAAAAACTTAAACCTTATCTTTTCCTTGTGATTAACAACGTTAACGTGACAGTTAAGGAAGAAAACTTATATTACCACTTTAAGCATATCACTAACTTGGCCAGCAATCATATCAGAGTATCAGACACCAAGAATGGGACAACTTGATGTTCTGCTTTCTTTTTCCGGCGGTCTATCTTTGTTTCGTTATCTACTTAAAAAATCTGTTTAGTTGGGGTACTCATTTTACATGGGGAGTTACAAAATCAGCAATTCTGTCAAAAATCTAACTGCCGTTATTGGGAAGGAAGGATTAGTTAGCGAGAAACTACATAAATAATGTGAAGCTAAACCCTACCATAGTTACCGTGACAATTTCTTTTTTACTTCTTCCGTCCCAAAATGAATTTCAAAAAAGGAAAAAACAAAGCCAAATTTTCTCTTAATCAATCAAGAAACTTTTTGAATTTAATTTAATTTAATATTCATTTTGAGACTCAAAAGATTTTTTTCAATTTTTTTAACCATTCATTTTGAGACGGGAAGTATATAGTTTACCCTATAGCCATCTAATGTTAGAGAGAGAGAGAGACAGAGAGAGAGAGAGACATACCGCTATGCTAGTAATAAATTAGTTTAGGACTAAATTGATACATAATTAATAATTTAGGGGTCTAAGTGTCATTCACTTAATTAATGTTGTTAGGACGCCAATCGCAATGGCGCTATTCAGTCAACCAGTCATACTGCCCTATGCCGGAGCGGGAGAGGCACAGGCTGCAGACCGAGTTGACTCAGTTCAGACTGGTTGAAACTCGGAACCCGAATTCAGTATCTCAATCAGAGGTATCACGTCTCGATTTCATCACAAAGAGTGAAATTTCTAAAGAATTGAATGTCGATTTTTTCAATCTCTCGGCACCTCTCATCTTCATCTCGAACCCAAAACCCTAATATTTCTCTCACGAACTCCGCCCAAATCTTCTGGACCCATTTGCAGCAAAACGGTTTTAACCCGGAAAGAACCCTAAATTCAGTCAATGCAAAGTTGGACTCGTCTTGTGTCAAGCAGGTGTTGCAGACATGCTGTTCACTGAATCAACCTCCTTTATTGGGCCTTAGGTTCTTCATTTGGGCAGGTACTCACCCCAGTTATAGACACAATTCATTCATGTATAACAATGCCTGTAAGCTGTTTAGGATTTATCAGAACCCTTCTGTAATTAATGATGTTATTGAAGCTTACAAGTTTGAAAATTCTGTAGTCAATATCAAGACTTTTAAGGTGATTTTGAATTTGTGTAAAGAGGCTAAGCTTGCGAATGAGGGTTTGTGGGTGCTGAAGAAAATGAAGGAGTTCAATTGTCGGCCCGATACGACGGCTTATAACGTTGTTATTAAGTTGTTTTGTGAGAAGGGTGATATGGATAAGGCGGATGAGTTGATGAGGGAGATGGGTTTGATTGATCTTTATCCTGATATGATTACGTTTGTTGCAATTGTTAAGGGGTTTTGTGATGTGGGTAGAGTGGAGGATGCTGGTAAACTTTTTAAGATTTTCAAGGAACGAGGATGTTCACCCGATGTTGTAACGTATTCGATTCTTCTTGATGGGCTTAGTAGGTTTGGGAGTTTCGAGAGAGCTTTGGATTTATTGGGTGAGATGGAAAAAGAAGGTGGGAATTGTAATCCGACTGTTATTACATATACGTCTTTGATTAGAAGCTTTTGTGACAAAGGACGTTCTATGGAGGCTTTAAGCATTTTGGATCGGATGGAGGCTTTCAGTTGTGCACCGAATAGGGTCACAGTTGCCACTTTAGTTAAAGGACTTTGTAGAGAAAAGCGTATAGAAGAGGCTTACAAGCTGATAGATAAAGTTGTTGCTGGAGGCAGTATTTCTAATGCCGAGGGATATAGTTCTCTTGTGGTGGAACTATTCCGGATTGAAAAGTTTGAGGAGGCTGAGAAACTTTTTAGGAGCATGTTAGCTAGTATGGTGATGCCTACTGGGTTAGCTTCAAGCATTTTGCTAAAGTGGCTATGTTCAAAGGATCGAATGCTGGATGCTTTTCACTTAAATGAAGAAATAGAGGGATTGGGGTTCTTAATTTCCATTGATTCGGATATTTATTCCTCTCTTTTGGGGGACTTTGCAAAGGAAGACATTTGGTAGAGGCCACAAAGCTTGCTAAGTTGATGTTTGGGAAAGGAATTCAACCCAAAGCTCTTTATATAGACATTGTAGTCGAACATCTTAAGAGTTCTGGTGAAATGGAACTAATATCTCATATTACAAAGGTGCAGCAATGATGGAAGTGCTTGGATGGTTTTTGGAAGTTGCCTGCAAAGTGGTTTTAGTGTTGTCTCTCTCTGAAAAAGTAGCCTACTTGAGAAAGAAGGGGGCAGGATCCCAATCTTCCGGTAGACTTCTCTTATTTTACGCCTCAATTTCCAAGTCAGTACAACTCTATATCTTAAGATGGAAAACATGTTTTGAGGGCAAGTTTTTCAGTTGGGATAGTAGGCGACTATAGGTTCAAGCCTTTTCTTGCTACCCTTCCTCCCAGCCCTTTGTCCTTTGGGATGGGGTTGGTAGTTATAATAATGACTTTTGGAGTGTCTTCAGCCTATACATACTTGTACACTTTCCAGATAATGGTTTACAGCCTTAAAGTTGGGCTTCAGTGTATGTGCTTCTTAGTCGGAGATGGAGCTGCTTGCTCATTTTTTCTAATTTTAATTTATTTTTTGTATTTATAGATTTGTACGTTGCGCTCACGTGGACCCCGATAAACGTGTTCTTGGAATGATTAGCTTGCTTGATGATTTCTTATTTCTGTGCGTGCGTGCTATCAGGTTGAATCTTAGCCTTTTGTTTCTCCAAGCTCTGTGTAAGAAAGAGGGCCTGAATGTGAAATCCCCCCCCCCCCCCAAGTTAGAGGTCTATGTGATGAATATACTAGGCTGATTCAGATTCCAAAGTGGTCCTGTAACTGTGCATGTGGAGCTATGAAGCAGCATGATGAATAAGAACAAATGCTAAGATTGACTCAGTTTTTGATGGGATTCTCTGAGCATTTTAATTATGCATTTTTTTTTTTTTAGAATAATTCTCTAACCAAGTCTTCCCAAAGCTTTCTGTACACCCGTACAAGATAAAAATTAAAGAAATTGTTCTATGGCAGCCGCAAGTTCTGTCAGTTTAACATGGTATATCTGCAGCTTGTTTTTCTCAAGATCTTCAACTCATGAAAGGTAGCTGGGTTTGGGAGTGTGTTTTAGCAGCTCAAACGCGCATCCAAACCCAAAAGGCCAAAAGCGCTTCAAAATTGCGTTTGGCTGAAAATATGCGTTTACGTTGGGACTTGGGAGACCTCAAACGTAGGATATTGTGTTCTTGAAGAATCTGCTCTTCCCCTGCTTTTGTGATAATCACTTTCGTAAAATCTGCTTCAAAAGTAACATCTTTGATTTGCCCTTATACATATCTCGATTTTACTACCCTAGTACTTATCTTTGGGCTGTCAAACATCTTTCAAAACGATGCAGGGGCTGTTGCATACCAGGCTTCGGAGCCTTGCACCAATTTCTGCTCCAGCTGAAGTCTCTATCCTTAGGCAAGTTTCTTTCTCCTTGATTTCTGTTCAATAATCATATAGATAGTTTCTTTTTAACGGCGCTGATCGACAATCCTGTTATAGATGTATCTTACTTGAAATTTTATTTATGAGCAACCTGTTTTTGCTTTGCTCTAAAAATAGAATGAGTGCCATGTTTGTTTTTCCTGTGTTTGGAACATTGGTTGATTTGCAAGATGGTAATGGTGTAGTGTTTGAATACTCTTTTGGTCAATGCAATCTAGGTGTTTGTGTCTTTGCCTGACCCAACATACGAACAATTCAGAAAGAAAAGGAGCTATACAACATAGTCTTGAATTTAAGGTTCACACCCTTAATGGCTCTGTTTTTCATAGGCAATACTTACTAGTACTCCCTCCGTCCCAAACTGATGTTCCCGTTTGGCTATTCAAAGCTTTTAGTAATGTGTTTACTTTTCTAAGATTACCCTCTCACAACTTTCGTATTAAAGAGTGCACATTTTTACCACAAGGTAATGTGGGAAGTTCAATGGTTTTAGTCATTCAATTAAGGGAATGAAAACATCTTTTTGGGACAAGCAAAAATGGAAAATGAGAATATCTGTATGGGACGGAGGGAGTAGAACGCAAGAAGAAAAAACTTCAATCTCCAAGAAGAGTCTATTTGATGTACATGTCTTCCTGTCTGGAAAAGGGCAGAGGCAGAAGTCGAATAAAGTAATTATACATTATGCATGATCCATCCACTTAGGAGACCCCTTTGAAATCAGTCCAGAGAGGTTCTTGGATGGTAAAGGAGATTATAATGGGAAAGCTTTGGTTATATTCCATTTGGGTCTGGGAGAAGAATTTGTGCAGGGATAGCAATGGCAGAGGTCTCGTTTTCTCTTGCTTCACTTTTGCATTTGTTTTGACTGGAAAGTAGTCGGAGATGAGAAAGTGGATCTGACAGATAAGTTTGAGATTGTTTTGAGCAAGAAGGCGCCTCTTATTTCAATGCCAAGTGCCAACACCAAGGTTATCTAATCAAAGAGACAAGCTGCAAAAGAAGGTATTACATAAAAAAATCAGGAGAGGGGCAAGAACACAAACAGGCTTGCGAACTGACTCTGCCCCAGCACATGTTTATAACAAAGAGGGAATGCAATTCCACAACCACAAACACCTAAAAACCAGCTCATTATTCTGCTGAAGACGATTTCCAGAGCAGGTTTACCAGAAATGCTAATGGTGTGGCATAAAATGTGCATAAAGTGGGAAATCATTTGGAGGAAATCCTGTATTCATATACAGAAGAAGACGGACCAATTAAGGTTGGTTGTATTATATTGAATAAATGAAGGAAAGAAGGAAACACGAAGAAACATGATATTGCTTCAGTTGGCAATGCCAATTTTTCGGTTTGCAAGTTTCACATCAGTCTTTTCTCAAATCCTTCAAGCTTTCTCATAGTAAAGTGTTTGGAAGGAGGGATCAAGTGGAAATCGTTTCTTTTATGTGCCCTTGATGGAGAACTGAAGGACCAATAGACTAACACCTGTCTTTTTTTATGTACCGTGTGACCTTGTGGTTGAGATCCTTCCACGGCCACTCGCTACGCGGGATGCTTTGGTGCGCTGGGCTGCCCTTTTTTATGAGAAGTGATGATCTCGAGAGGCAGGGGTTTATTGTAAGTTTGAGGAAGGAATGGCACTTTCCCCCCTGATGTTTGCAGTTTTAATAAGATTAAGATGACATTTAGCATTCCGTTCAAGAACTTCCTTATGGATGTTTCAATTTCAATTAATTGAATGATTTGTGTATTCTGTTTATAAACCAGGCTCTAGCCATAAGGGCTTCTTGATCCCTCTTGCTTTAACTTGTGTCCTTAATTGGATTTATTCATTTGAGCCAAATAATAATAATAATGAGTAAGCGTATTTTGGAGACTAACTATTTTACAATCACGTATAGTGTCTTGTAGACAGATATATTTTAAACTAATTTTTTTTTTTTGAAATAAACGCGCTTTCGAGATTTATAGGTCAAACAAAAAAAAGTTAGTTTTGAATAATCGTTTTACTAAATCAATTATCACCACTTTTACTTAGAATGAATTAAAATATTGAAGATTTTTCACTTTGAATTGTTCCTTCTCCAGTTCTTAGTTCTACGCACCAGACAATGAGTTTCTCATTTCTTATGTATCAAAAGTGCCCCTAATTTTTATGTACCAAATAATTTTTTTTTTTTTTTTTTTTTGGAAATGGTTCAAGATTGCATTGGGAATAAAAATTATTATTGAGGTATCTAAATTTAATATATAAGAGGATCAAAATAATTTAGTGCAATTTTTTATTAAATTAAGAGTGTCGAAATATATATATCCATCACTTTTAGTAGTTAAAAGTTATTTTTAAAAAAATTTAAAATTACTAAAATAACAGTTTCAAAATTAAAAGGGGCACCACATATTATGTGTGCACCTTGTCACTGAGTTTTTTTTTACGATATTTCGAGTTGGAAAACGAGAATAGAGTTCGAACTCTGCAGATATCGAGAATAAGACTTGACTTTACCACTACATCATTTCTTTGAGTACTGCCACTACTGACCCTTTAAGTAAATTTTCAATGCATTAAGACTATAATCTTGATCCTACCGATTAAAATAAATAAATAAATAAAAAAAAAGTGATGCAAATTTGACTAATTTGTTTAAAAAATAAAATAAAATAAAAAAATAAACCAATTGACACACTTAGGGGGCAGCAGACCCAATCAGTGAATCGTGTGAGTTGGTCCCGGAGCCAATGAAAAATCTAAAACTAGTTGCTCTGGCGCCCACCTGTCTATCTTGATAAATATCTCCTCCCTTTTCCCTTTTTTATGACGTGGCCACTTTTCTATCTCTAATCAATTATCCTCACGCGCGCCACGTCCCTAACGCCCTTGCACTTTTTCTCTCCCACCTCCACGTCCTACTCTTTTCTAACGTGCGCCGTTACGCACACTATACACCTTCACTACTCCCTCATCAAATCTTCGCTCTCCACTTTTCAGTAAATGAACGGCCCAGATCGCCCTCTTTTCCTACCCCTAGCGCAAATTAGACACCACCACTACCGAAAAAGAACGCTGATATAGTAATATCTAAATATCTAGCCGACGACACAAGTACAGTAATAACCAGAAGAGGGAAGACTTCCATTTCCCCTCTCTCTCTCCTTTGTCTGCTAATTTGTGCTTGTTCGCCGGCGGGATGTGGTTTCAGATGTTGATCTGCTCTTGTTGATGAAGATTTTTGGATCGTTGGATTCGGATGGATGGGTACAAGTTCCGAACTTCTTGTTTTCCTTCAGCTAACTCGCCCAACCTGCTTTGATAATTGATTGATCGGTTTCCATTTAAGAGATCGTTATTGGAAGCTCCTTGGATCTGTTAATGGATTCATCGGGACAATCGACAGCCCTAATTTTGCTCTAACGGTTCAGGATAACGCGCCAATGGAAGTTCTCTAGTATTCTTTTTTGTACTTTTAAAGAGGCTGGCGTCTGGTGGAGGAGGGGTTTTTGAGGTGGAACCCTAAATCAGGTTATATATTGGTACGAAGATTCTTGCAGTGATTGTGGACTGGGAGAATGGATTTAAATGAAAATTTGTTTTGTAAAGGCGGTGGAGGAGGGGTTGGGGGTAGTAACAGTAAGAACGGTGAGGGGTTTATCGATCGGAGTAGAGTGAGGATTTTGTTGTGTGACAATGATGCCAAGAGTTCACTGGAGGTTTTTACTCTCTTGTGTAAATGCTCCTATCAAGGTATGGGTTGTTCTTGTTTGATTTGCATTAATCATGCTTTTGTTCTTATGAAATTTAGAATATGTCTCATGTGATTTTCTGTTGATTTTATGATTTGGATATGTAGAGATCCTGGTCTAGAATGGCTGATTTCTTGCTATTTAAAGTCATGAAGGAAATTGATACAGTTGTCATGTAGTATAATTATCATGTTCACTCATTACTAAGCAGAAGAAGAATTAAGTTGTGGTGTTCGATTGCGAAGTGGGGCTGATTGATGATGAGATATGGTTGTGAATTTGACATCTATGATTTTTGATAAGTTGTCTTTGTTTCATTTTCTTAGGAACTTGGTTTTTTTTTTTTTTTTTTTTTTTTTTTTTTTTTTTTCTTTTCGTGCTATATCTTTGCTTTTGGTTATTTTCTGTATTTGTGCTTGTTACCAAAATCAGTCAATTGTAAGGATGGTTGTTTGCACCCTATGTCCAAAAAAATATTTCTGTACCAAAAATCATCATGAAAGTTAATATGAATTACGAGATCACCTTGTTGTTTTTTGTAAACAGTAAGTCTTCAGTTAATGTGTTCTTTCACTTTTAAGTCCTACTCTTTGCGGGTTGTCTCCCTTGACGTCTCTTAGTTTAAAAAGAAAGAAAAGAAGCAGGATCCATGGTTCCTCCTCTTTTGGTAGTTAGAGCCCATAAATTGGATTCCTCAGTACCTCTTCTAGGATGTATGGAACAGAGCAATCTCGATTTTAAATTAAAAGCTTCTGATGCATATGAATCGGAAGTTCAATCGATATCAGACTTGCCTCATCTCTTTGCCGTTCTTCTCTACCCTAACCAAAAAAAAAGAAGCCAGTTTTTATTGAAGTTTAGTGGTGTTATTGAAAGATTTCTCATGCTTATGGACTGCTTCTCTAGATATTTACTTGGGTTCTAACTTATTACTTCGTTTATGCTGACCGTGGGCAACTGATGCTCTGCAGTAACTTCAGTAAGATCACCCAGGCAGGTGGTTGATGCCCTGAATGCAGAGGGCCCTGAAATAGATCTTATTCTTTCTGAAGTTGACCTTCCTATGGCTAAAGGCTTAAAGATGTTAAAATATATTATGAGGGATAAGGAATTGCGACGCATTCCTGTGATCAGTGAGCTTTCTTTTATGATTTTCTCTGCAGTTTATTCACTTCTCTGATTTAATTTTGCTCTCAGGGTGTTGGAAATAATCGTCATTGTTTCATCCTTTTGTTTTTCTAGTGATGTCAGCTCAGGATGAAGTTTCTCTTGTTGTCAAGTGCTTAAGACTTGGAGCAGCTGACTATCTTGTAAAGCCTTTACGTACAAATGAGCTGTTAAACTTGTGGACGCACATGTGGAGAAGGCGGCGAATGGTATGTTAGGATTCAGTTCAATAGCTAGTTTGTAAACTACCTATTTGGTTAACTAACTGCATTTTGCGAAGCTGTCCAACGTGAAACTTAGTTCAACAGTTCTTGCACCTTCTCCAAAAATCTTGATTTCACCATTAAGATTTTACAGTCATCAAACTCCTCACGTGCCTCATATTTTATTTTTGCCTAGATGAATGATTAGTATCTCTAATTTTGAGTTCTGCTAATCAGCTTAGTGAATTCAGTAATTGGTTATGCCGAGCTTGGGTGAGGAAAATATATTGCTGCCAACTGTTATGTTAGAATAACCAAGCATTCAAGCTATATCTGGCTAATCAATATTGATTACTGTAATATATCAGTTAGCCTGGGCGGTGCTCTAAATTTTGACTTAATTACTTAAGATTTTAGAAATTAAACAAGAAATGGATTGGGCTGAACTACTATCTGAAAAATGACAAGAACCAGAGAAGAAAAGTATGAGAACATAAAACTTGTTGAAACTGAAGGACTCTTACCTATTATGGGTATGTTTTTGCACACTAATAACTATTCAAGAATTTATACTACGGAAGTATTGTGAAAGCATATCATGGGTATGTTTACACAATGATGGGAAAGCAACTGCGTTCATGAAAAATATTAACATCTGTTAGCATGTGTGAGCGAGCACAGGCATCGTTTGCCAACACTTCTAGCATTGAAGAAAATGAATATAGACTTTTTGATAAAATAATTAATTTAAATAACAGTTTGTCAATGTTTCTGTCATCTTGAACGGAGGTGGAAAAAGTGGATAATTGTTTCATAGAATATTTTAATCTAAATAGACTATTCTTGCTGTTGCAAATCACCTCCAAAAGTAAGAAGTGCCTTCTCATTTCACACAGCATAGATGCAAAGCATCTTGCTGGAATCTGGGCCTTTCTTGAGGAGTTGACCTCTTGTCTGGAGTTCAGTTCATACAAAATTGGGCATGCCTCAACATGCTAGACAATCTCATTTGGCTGTACGTTAATTGAGGCCTGCATTTCATGTGTAGAAGCAAAGTTTTTTTTTTTTTGTAATTTCAGTTATCCCTTATTAATTATGCTTTGAGAGTCTTGAAGGAAGGGTTCTCTCTCTCTACCAGCCTTGGGGAGATGAAAGCTAAGGGCTCCTTCGAAAGAGGAGAAATTCGACTTTCGTCCTCAATGACTAGGCTAGTAAGACGATCTCGACAGATAAATCTACTGAACTCTCCTATTCTCCATACTTTTCGTAAAAAGCAGAACCAATTTACATAACGAGCTTTATTTCCTTCCTCTTCCATTAGGAATAACATCATCTTATTTGCAAATGGTGATTGCCTGTTACACTTTTTCATATATGAATAATAGCATCAAGTTGTTTTGAAGATCTTTTCATGTCACTGTCATGAATTCTTGTTATACTACTGTCAGTTTTGCGTCTCCTTGTTCTCACTGCTTCTTCTCCTCTGTTTTTTTGGCAGCTTGGACTTGCAGAGAAGAACATCTTAAACTATGAATTTGATCTGGTGGCATCAGACCCTAGCGATGCTAATACAAACAGCACTATGTTTTCAGATGACACTGATGATAAGTCCAGGAAGAGTATGAATTTGGGGACTTGTGCTTCACCGTGGCAGGGAGATGAGGTGAGAATAATCTGCTGTAGAAGTACTAGCAACTACTCCCTTCGTCCCACTTTACTTGAGATTAAAATTTTGGGCACAAGATATAAGGAAACGTAGGAGCGAGAGTTATTGGGAGGAGGTGTTGTGAGTATGAAAAGTAAAGTAGGAGAGAGAATGGTGGGAGGAATAGTAAGTTGATTGGTGTTGTGAGTATAAAAGTAAAATACGAGAGAGAATGAGTGGAAGAATAGTATAATAAGGGCGTGGTTATTTGCAAGGCACCTTATTTGCAAGGCACGGAAAATGGACAAAAATGTCCCTCCCGTACGCAGACGTTTCGTGTGATTATACACGACGTTGTCAGATATGTTTCGTATGAAAATACACGAAATGTATTGAGTTATTTCGTGTAGATTTACACGAAATATTAACAATTATTTCGTGCATTTTCATACGAGATAGAAGGACCAGTTTCGTGTATAGGCATACGAAACAACCTAAACATTGTTCCATTGTGTTTCGTGTACCTATATACGAAATTTTTGGAACCATTTCGTGTAATTTTACACGAAATGTTGTGAAACATCTCGTGTAAAATTACACGAAATAATCACAGTCCAGAAACATATTTCGCACTTCAATTTCAAACCCAGTTCATCAATGGAATTCTAAACAACAAATTTAAACCCAGTTCATCAACATCTCATTCTGGGTGTATCGTGTCACACAGTGATCCAATCTGTAAGGAGTAGTTGAAGAGAGAGAAAGATAGAGTTATAGAGAGAGAGCACGGTAATCGAACGGGATAGAGAGAATGGGAGAGAGCGCCGATGGATCTGTTCCGGTCAGAGCCGATAGTTCAATTCAAGTTGTGGGGAACCGCCTCCTTCACACAGATGAACAGTAGGAAAACCCTAGATTCTGGTAAAACAACTAAAACTCCAATCCAAAATCACGCAATTCAAAGCATAAACAGCATCAATTAAACTAGTGCAAATTACACCTACAATACATAAAGTTCGATATACTAAAATTAGGTAAAGAGGAGGATCAAAGAGAAGCTGGTGAACGGTGTTGAAGGAAATGAGAGAAATTGAGAGGGTTTTACTTTATATATGAGGGCAGTTAAGTCATTTCCATGTGCCTTGTATAAATCGTTCCTTGCAAATAAAATTCAAAGAGGAGGATCAAAGAGAAGCTGGTGAACGGTGTTGAAGGAAATGAGAGAAATTGAGAGGGTTTTACTTTATATATGAGGGCAGTTAAGTCATTTCCATGTGCCTTGTATAAATCGTTCCTTGCAAATAAAATTCACCGTATAATAAGTTTGCCATTTTCGGCAGTCCCAAGTGAAGTGGGACGGACCAAAAGGAGATTAGTCCCAAGTGAAATGGGACGGAGGGAGTATACAATTCCTCAAGTAAAGTTTATTTCTCAAACTAGCATCAGGAAGGAATACTTACCACTAAACAAGCCAGCAAGTCAAAACATTTTATAAATAATTTCGTCAGATGATCAACATTCTCTCCCTTGGGAAGGGAAAGATATTCTTTTTCATCAATCCTTTTGGTAATTATTTGGGTGTTTATCAAAAATTTAAACCTACTAAATATACAATGTAGACCAGTAAGTGCACTTAAAAGGAGTCATAATATAAGTATTAATGACCGAGTTAGAGGTAACTAAAACTAAGCTGGTTCCTAATGTTTAACCTTAAACCTTGCACTGGACAATAATGAATGGTGAAAAGGAATCGTGTAGTTCACCTCAAGAAATTGGGAGGCATAGTTTTGAAATTGAATATCAAATTCTGGCAATAAAACCTCGCTACTCAAAGCCTATTTCACTATCGCCCAAAGCTGGCTGATTCTGCTGTGCCATAGTGTTCCAAGTTGAAATCAAGAGCCGTGTGGAGGAAAATTGTTTTCTCGCCTTATTCCTTTTCCAAGATATACATATATATACAAATCCTAATCAAGTCAATCCCTAAAGTTATGGGATTACAACAAGGTTCATACCAAGATTATACTAGCTACCTAATTTACATGTATCATCTAAGGAAATATATGTACAATAAAATAGGAGAGAATAAATGACAAGATACGTGAAGATATTGTGATCTTCACGTTATCTCAACATTCCAGCCCAATTTTTTGGTATCCCAGCTGTAACCTATAGTTCAGGTGATACAGTGTTTGGACCTTGTGAGGCATATAATTTCAGCCTCAGTCTATTTCTTGTTGTCAGTGGCCTGTATACAAGCATGACTATAAGCATTGACACATACTCCCTCGGTCCCATCTCAAACCGGACTTATTTTCCTTTTGGTCCGTCCCACCTCAAACCAAACTACCCAAAATAGCAAAAAATCTTCACTATTCCTCCCACTCATTCTCTCTCCTACTTTACTTTTATACTCACAACACCAATCAACTTACTATTCCTCCCTCTCATTCTCTCTCCTACTTTACTTTTATACTCACAACACCTCTCTCATACCTCACTTTCCTTTATCACCGTGCCAAAAAAACTAGTCCGGTTTGAGGTGGGACAGAGGGAGTACATGGTAAGAGTTTGTGAGCTAATTTGTTGGGATCTATCAGACCGATTAGGTATGTGACTTCGCAAAGTTAAAACTTTTCTTTCCTAAGAATTACCTAATTTTAAACTGAACATGTATGGTATATATTGAATTAAAGGTTGGGGGTGGGAAGTTTTGCTGTTGAAACTGTACTTTGTCATTAACACTAAAATGAATTCCGAATTTCAATGCCACTGTTTTCATTGCGGAAAACAAAATTACGAGACTCGGTTTTTCTAAAGTACAAGCTGTTTTCCTGTCTGCTTTGGTGGCTTAAGAATGCTTATCATTTATACTTTTAACATTTCTCAGAGTAATGCTGCTGCTGCTGGTCCATCAGAAATACAAGTTATAGATTTACCCGATTCTCCGTCTGATGTGCCAGGAAGTAATGACCAGCAGAGAGGTGAGCAGCTCCTCGCGATTATATCTACCACCTGTCAGTACTATGGTTCAAATTTTTGGACATTCATTTTGGGATATAGGTAGTAATTTTTTAAATTTTGACTGCTTCTTCAGTGCAAAATAATTTTGGTCCAAAGAAGAGTGAACTAAGGATAGGTCAGTCTTCAGCCTTCTTCACATATGTCAAATCAAGCATGCTCAGGAGCAGTATCCAAGAGATTTCTGTTCCCATAGATAAAGTTACCCCATTGTCAAAGATTCATAAAGATAGTAGTCTGTGTGGACGACAAGTTGATAATCAAGGGCAGACCCCTGCTTCTGAAAATGTTCCTCAGCACACGAGGATGAAGAGGATGCATACATGGGGTGGACAAATGGTTAGTGATATGCAAGAACATGAAGACATTCAGGCTCAGAAGAATCGTTCTCATTCAGATGACTTCAAAAGAAGTAACAGCATTCCTGATTCTTTTCCGGTCCAAGTTCCATCAGATTTTCCTCATAAAAAGGATTCCGGGACGGAGGAATTGCCTGACACGTACATGCATCCAACAAGTAACTCGCAACATGAAATTTCAGGTTATAGTACACATTCTCCATATCCCTACTACATTTCAGGAATGATGAATCAAGTTATGATGTCATCAGCAGCATCAATGTTTCAAAAGAACCTCGAAGAGGTGCAAAATCATGCAACAGCAATGTTGCCACAGCATAATCATATGCCTCATTGCCCTCCTCATATGCCTGGAATGGCATCATTCCCTTACTACCCAATAAATCTTTGCCTACAACCGGGCCAAATGCCTACAATGCAACAATGGCCCACTTATGGAAGTTCGTCTTCTAACAATGGGACGATGAGTAAAGTTGACCGGCGAGAGGCAGCATTGCTCAAATTCAGACAGAAGAGAAAGGAACGTTGTTTTGACAAAAAGATCAGGTATGTTAACCGGAAAAAGCTTGCTGAGAGGAGACCTCGTGTAAGAGGACAATTTGTGAGGAAAGTGAATGGTATTAACGTGGATCTTAATGGTCAACCAACTTCTACTGATTTGGATGATGATGAAGAGGAAGATGAGGAAGAAGATTATCAGAATTCGACTCCTGACGATGATTTGTCAGTGCTCCAAGGGTAATCTCATGTAAGTTCACTCCTTTTACCACTTTAAGAGGATGAGCTATACATACATTTTTGTATATATCTTCCTTTTTGAAGGTATAAAAAGTACTTAAATGGGGACATTAACATGTACCTAAATCATTATATTTGGTAAACAATTGTACTCTTTTGGCTGGTTATATTTGATTTGTTTGACATGGTGATTTAGTACTACGAGGACAGGAAATACTACTCATAAAAACAAAATAAAAAGAAAGTCATAAAAACTAGAAAAGTAAAGAAGAACTTTTCTGAGAAATTGTGTGGTGAGAAAGATGGAATTGATCTCAATGTTGAAATTTGAGCTCTGACGAATGAAGACGTGTAGTTGTTCACCCGTGTTGGTGGAGGAGTGTAATGTCGTTTTGCTCCGACATCTCTTTCTATCAATCCGACAAGGGATGAAAAATCCTCAACTCATTTTCTTTGGGAGAAGACACACCTTCGTCCTCCAGAAGTAACTTCAAATGATGTTCAGTTACCTTAACAATCTTGCTTGTTTCCAAGCTTTTAAGTTTAACAGAATCATTAGGAAACACCATAAGAACAACAAACGGGCCAAGCCATTGAGACCAGTGTTTACCATAAATGAGCTTACGACGAGAATGATAAAGCAAAACCTTATTACCCTCAACAAATTTCTTCCTGAAAGTTGAGTTATGATGAAGCAACTTGGGTTCATCCTTGTGAATTCTTGAGTCCTCATCTTTGCCCAGCCGAATTCCTTCTAACTTTTGATGTCCTTGTACACCAAAACTTTCAACTAATATAAATTTTCATTAGTAACATCATTCACAATTGAATGCATCAACAAAACATAAAGATTGATTTTCAATTGGGTACTTGATAGTATCAAAAGTACTAAACTTCACATTTTCCTCGTCAAACTCGATAATGAGGACACCCTTATAAGAAACATCAATCTTTAACTTAGTTGTCTTCTTGAACGACCTTCCCAATATGATTGGGGTCGAATGGGTCCGTGAGTATGGTGAATTTTCAATGCACGAGTCGCCACTTAATGTTTATTTATTGGAAAATAATAAGAACTAGCTTTTTGATTGATTTCATGAGATTCGAGGGTTCAGGGGTTAAAGTTATGTAATTGGAAGGTTAATGAGCACTAATTCCACTTAATCTTAGGATTGGTCTTTCTTATTAGATGTTATCAATCAATTCAAAGAAAATAAGTAAATAAAAAACAAGTTAATTTTATTAATTAGTTGAAATGTCGGATTATGTGCTTCAAGATCACCTTCATGAATTGAAAGGATTCTAGGCTAATCATTTTCGTGAGATTACACTACTCTATAAAATAAATAGAGAAGATGAAAAGAAGAAGAAGATGATGAGAGATTAGAAGAGAGTATTCTAGGGAATTTACCCTTAAACTTGAGCAATCCAAGAAATAACCTCAGCGAAGGTTCGTTATCAAAAGTATGATCAATGAAGGGAAGATTCCAGCTTTTCAGATATGATTTATGTATCCGTTTTAAGGGGCTTTTAGGGAGTATTTTCGTGACTTTGAATCAGGGATTAGAAAACCTCCACCTTAAACCAGGGGAGTCTGTCTTGTATTTATAGTCTTGGGGTGACTTACCGATCAAGCCAATGATTCACAATCATGGAAGGAATCAAAGTGTATATTTGGAGAGGTTGATTTAGGCAACAAATCTTTAAGGACAGTTCTAGGAGGATCACAATTTAGGTTAATCCCCTGATTAGATGAATAAAAATCAAGAAACAAATCAAGACGGATAAGGAAATGAATCAGATCCATATTCTGGAGAGTTAGTCTCTTATGAGACAAGCAACACATTTTACGTTTTGTCATCTTCAGTTATTCCGTTAGTCAGTTAAATCCCATAACTAACAAAATCAGTCAGAAATCTAACAAAACTAACGAATTTTCATCAAAACACAAATGCGAGACAAAGAGTAGTGTAATAATGTAAAATGAGTTTAGAATGGGGTGCCTACAGAGCCCCTCGACGACATAATTTATGAAAGAAAGTGGTTTGTAATGAAAGTTTGAAACTAGAGAGGGGGGCGGAGGAAAGAGGCGGAGGTACGCAGGGGCAAGCAGGGGCAGTAGCTCCCCCTTAAATTTTTAGTTTTTTTATAGGCAAAACAATGTCGTTTAATTACTGGATGATTATAACACAACTCTCTCTCACTTGTTCGCCCGCAATTCGCGAAAGGGAAACTGCAGAGACGACGAGTAAACGCCACCACTCACAACATCCACGGCTGTCACTGGTCCGGTGCCGCTGAAGTCAAGGTGTCTCTTTCTCCTTTCATCATCTCTCCCTATGATTCTAATTGCATACCCCAAATTTCTAAATCCCCAAACCCCAAATTTCTAAACCCCTCTAAAAAAATCCCACAGCGAACCGGCGACGACAGGCCTATAGATACTGCCTTAAAGAAATCGACTTCATATTTCCCCCCTCTGAGCCGTGTCCTTATGCCGCTGCATTAAGGTTCAAATCTCTCCCAAACTCGAATTTTATACTAAAAATTTAGGGTTTGAAATTGCTTTGTTAGTCTAGCTATGATTGTTCGAAGAATGCTACATGTTTATTTGCTTTTTTTGTTTTGTCAGAACCTCTAAGCTTGGAAGTTAAGATCATCAATTCAAGATTCTTTATTGAGTTATTTTGGTTTTGATTTGAATTTTGAAATTCTCAACTCAATTGAGATTTTTAATCAATGTTGGGTTGTTGAAATATCAACATTGGAATCGGTGAGAGCAAGTCTTTAAGAGTACAACTGCTGCTGCAGAGGATATGATGCAGCTTGCAAAGGGGAAGAAAACATGCAAATGATTCTGACTTTCAGTGGTTAACTGGTAGGTTTGAAGTGCTTAAAGAAAAAAAAACAGCCAAATTTTTTTCGGGGGCTCTGTCCCCAAACCCCCATTCATCATACCCTTTATTCCTAAAATTTTTGCCCCCCTTTCGTACATTCCTGGCTTTGCCACTGGCGGAGGAGAGAGAAAGTATAAGTGTAACGACCCGAGCTCGAAGCTCGACCACTATGTAGGCACCACACACTGGCCCACTAAGCATCTCCTCAATTGGGTCAACCACAGCCCATCACAGGCCTCCAAAAGTCCAATAGATGATTTTGATGCTTAATAGTAGTGTATGAGCCTTTTATATATCACACTAAATTCTCACATATTTCCGATGGGAGATGGGGGATATCACAATCTCCCCCACTCAAACCCTTGCCGTCCTTGGCAAGGTCAATCAATACCCAGATCGTACCCCCGGGCTAGCTCGCAAGCCTTAAGGCCGGGGTTCTGCTCTGATACAATTTGTAACGATCCGAGCCCGAAGCCCGACCCGCTACGTAGGCACCACACACTGCCCCACTAAGCACCTCCTCAATTGGGTCAACCACAGCCCATCACAGGCCTCCAAAAGTCCAATGGATGATTTTGATGCTTAATAGTAGTGTATGAGCCTTCTATATATCACACTAAATTCCCACATATTTCCGATGTGGGATGGGGGATATCACAATAAGTGTGAGTGTATGTGTGTGTGTTAGTAGGTGTGGGTGTAAATGGAGGTTATTGGGTCGTGTGAAGAGGAGTGAGGGAAGGTGGTTTTGTCCTTGAGGGGAAGTAAATTTTCCCCACACGGAGAAGGAGAGAAAGAGGAAATGGATATAAAAATGACACAGGGGTGAAGGGAAAAATTACAAGGTTCTTTGGTTAACTTTTGCGTGGTTTAAACTGTGTTTTGAACTATGGTTTAGACTGTGATTTTGAACTGCAGTCTGAACCGCAATATCAGACCACGGTTCAAACCGAACAGAACCAGATCACGGTGGTTAAGTTTGATTTGGTTTGATTTTTTTTATGATTAAGTTCGATTTAATATCTCTTTAGACCGGTGACTAGTGGTTTGGTGTCTAAATTTGTCCAAACCGAACCATTTATACCCCAGTAGTAGGGATCGTATCAATGGAGAACGGGAAAATAATTTATTTATTTTGAAATAATAAAAACTTAACGAAAATAAAAAGGGGTGATTTTTGATTGTTTATCTAAGGTGGCATTTGTTTTTTTTAAGTGTTAAGTGTTGAAATCTGATTTCACCTCTGAAAATGACTGAATCTTTAAGAGGGCTTCAAGGCGAATTACGAATTAGGCAATTTGTTTGATTTTTCATCTGAATTCATTTTCTGAAATGTGTATGTTTACCATTTTATCCTTCTGAATATATACAATTGTCAGTCTAATTAGAAAAAAAAATCATCATTTATATGCTCTTTCCTTATAAAATTATTGAATAATTAATTTGCTCCTTTCTACCCAGCAACATCACCACCACCAGGATTTTAAACCGCCACCAAAACACCACCATTAACCATACCAGATCAATGAAAAAAAATCATCATTTATATCTGAATTCATTTTCTGAATTGTATTTGTTTACCATTGAAAATTGTTCATACCACCAAAATCTGGAAGAATTCCCCTACCTTAGCGCAATTTCTTTCTCTCTCTCTACGCGGTGCAATTTCTTTCTCTCTCTATTCAACTCCGGAGTCGCCACCTCGTTAAACCACCGCTGCCGCCGCCACCGGAGTCGGTGAAATCCGATTCGAACCCTACTTCGAAATCGAGGGGTTTTGCTGATAAGGCGAATTCTTTTGTGTCAGATTCAAAGAAGGTGAAGAGACGGAAATTGGGGGAAGATAATAAAAGCCCTAATTTGGGAGTCAGAGATGGAGAGGGAGTCGGAGACGGAGAGGGAGACTTAGAGGAGGGGAGATTACCTGGTGAACCAAAGCTTGAGGAGGGCAATATGGACATTATAAAAATATAATGGGGACATTTTTGTCAAAATGACGGATCAGAGGAGAGCTTCAAAAAATCAGCGACATTTTCACCGCTTAAAATTAAGAGGCGTTTAAGAGGTCTTCAGCGTTGAAAGCTAAAAAAAAACAAACGCTCTTAATGCTTTCACCTCTTATCCGGTAAGAGATATACCTCTTATTAAGAGGTAAAATCAAAAAACAAACGAGGCCTAAAAGAAATTTTGATTTGATTACTCGGAACATTACAAGTTGGAATAGTAAATTATAAAAGATTTCTACTATCGTGTCCCCAAATTTCAGTACAAAAGTAACTTAACTATCACTTTAATCAAGCTCAAAACCTGATATCGAAAAGAAAATTACACTGTCTAAGGAGTATCACCTGTAGTGGAAGAAGTTGTAAAAGCTAGCTTTTTGTTGCACTGATTGCTTGTGCCGAGTGTCGAACATCAATCTGATCTACAGACTCCAAAGGAGTCACACTTTCATTTCTGATTCTCTTGATTTTAGGACTCAAAAGACCTCTATGCCTAAACCCATACAACTTGAGAACCTGGTTATCCGCAAAATTAAAAGCCCTTTCCATACTTGTCAAACACCTCTCAACAGGGTAATCCCCATAGCTCCCACAAGGTTTACAACCCACAAAATGGGTCACAAATGGCCATCTCTCATCACCTAATCCCGGATGGTACTTCTCCATCATCTCTTCGTACCGGTCAACCAATCCAGCCCAATACCCATGTAGAAAATAAGAGTTCTCAACAAATACTTTATTCATCCACTGATCTTTTTGCGAAATCAACAAGTAAATCAGAGCGGATTGATCGTCAGCTTCGAATGCTGGTCTGCCTTTCAAATTGGCAGTTAAAATTTTCCCAGCTTCATCGCGAATTGGGCCCTTGGGACCCATTGGCGCCCAAACATCAAGCAAATCTAGAGACCACTGACAATTCCTAAACAAGAAACTTCCCGTGTTCAAAGCAATCCAAGACTTCTCATTGAATAACAAATCAGGGTAGCCATGAATAACCATGTTGTACTCATCATACTTTGAGTAAGGAACTTCAAAAACCATGTCTGTAAATAGTGCATCACTGTCCATCCACCATATCCACTCAACTTCAGGGTGAGACAGCATGAGCCGGCGAATTAATGGCAATTTTGCCCAATAGCCAGCAAGTTCTTTATCCAAATGAGCCATATTATAAACAATTTCAATCCCGTGTATTCTACAGTAATCAATTTTGTTCTTGGTTGATTTCAAGAGATAATGATCCCCAATAGGGTTATCACAAGGGTTAGGAGGGGAGCCAGTAACAAGCAAGATCCGAGGTTTACCATTAATAAAATTGGGGAAATCCTTGTTGCGATCGAGCCAAAGCTTCCTCTCTTGATCCCAATTAGAGATCTTAGAACCGAGGGTGTAGGTGGCGTTGGGATTGAAATCGGAAGAAATTTCATCGGGATCATCAGGGTCCTTGTCGGATCGGATCTCGTCGATAATGCGCTTAGTCTCTTCAACTATGAGCTGATTTTCAGCTTCAGTCTCGGAGGAAACGAGGTTGCCGATGCCGATAGTGCCTCGGAGGACGAGGATGGTGACAAAGCCGCAGAGGATGGTGATTTTGATGTTGTTGAAGGTTTTATGGATCTGGCGGCCACGGGAGTTGCGGGAGGAGGAACGAATGCCGCCGTTGGTGGTGGTCGGAAGTGGGGTAGTGGAGCCGCGTTTTTGAGCGGCCGTAATAGTTTCTTGACCCATAATAATGTAAATTAAATATCTCTCTCTCCCTCCCCCCTCCCTCCAATTAAACTAGAGGGGGAGAGGTTTTGGAAGTTGAAACAGAGAAGAGAAGAGAAGAGACGAGAGAAATGGAAATTAGGGTTATAGATTGTGAGTGGGGAAGGTGTCATGGAGGAGATTGCATCTGTACTTCTGTAGACTGTAGGAGAGAGAGAGAGAGAGAGAGAGAGCGAGAGAAAATTCTAAAATTGTTATTAATAAATAGAGTACAAAAAATATTAGAGAATTGTTATTCACCCTCACATAATTAGTTAATACCCCCGCAATACAATTTTCAATAAAATGACATTAATTGAAATGACTCGATTATCCTTTACTACAATGTTGTACCCCGCAATTGAATTTCTTCACCTATCTACTAAATACACCCGCAAAATTCATTAAATTTTTACTCCCACTAAACCCTAATTTTCAGACTGCTAATTGTATGAAATTTCAAATCTTTGAATCTCGGGTTTTGGGTTGAGGTAGCGAAGAAAACACCGCAGAGGATTTGGGTTTTTCGAGTTCTTGATTTTCTGAATTGTGAGATTTGAAAATTGGGGCTAAGGGGTGACTAAGGTTTGCGATTTGAGAGGTGGGATTGACGAGAATAGTGATTGGAAAGATGATTTTGGAGGCGAGAGAGAGAGGAAAACAAGGCTCCGATAGATTTGGGTGGTGTAGAATTTGAGGATTCATAAGATTGATTTTGTTTTAATTGGGGCTGACCTGAATCTTCTTGTTCTTCGTCTGAAGAGGCGTAAGTAGCTAACAACGAGTCCATGTTCGAGAGAGGAGAAATGAGCAGCCCTCGATACAGAGGAGATTATGGTTTATACGTGAGAAATCAAGGTATTCTGGATGAACGCGATATCACCCTCACCTTCAACAGCCCATCATTGATGTTCATCAAAGATTTGAAATTTCATACAATTACAATTAGCAGTCTGAAAATTAGGGTTTAGTGGGAGTAAAAATTTAATGAATTTTGCGGGTGTATTTAGTGGACAGGTAAAGAAATTCAATTGCGGGTGTACAACATTTGGTAATAGAGTCATTTCAACTAATGGCATTTTTTTGAAAATTGTATTACGGGGGTATTAAGTAATTATGCGGGGGTGAATAACAATTCTCAAAATATTATCATTGTTAAATTTTATTTTATTTTTATTTAACTTAATTTATCATTAAAAAACTGAGACAGTCATATTTTGGATTTTCGAATGGGGGAGTATATGTTATTTGTAATGGCCCTATATACCTATATACCTAGTATACCGTAATTAATTTAAAACACTACAGACAATTGAATTTATATACTCCCTTCGCCCCATTAATAACTTCACTTTTTTTCAAAACGGATGTCCCGTTTAAAGCTTCACCTTTCCTAAAATGGCAAAGAATCTTTACTATTTCACCCACTAATTCTCTCTCCTATTTTACTATTACACTCACAATATTTTTCAAATTTACTATTTTCTCCACTCATTCTCTCTCCTATTTTACTATTACACTCACAATATTTTCTCCACTCACCAATTTACTTAATTTGCATGCCCACCCCAAAAGAGTGAAGTAATTACCGGGACGGAGGGAGTATATATATATATGAATTTATATTTCATAGGATACTATATAATTATATATAGTATGCAACATTTGAATTTACATATTTGCCAAAATTTATATCCCATACGACACTATATAATGTAAATCATATTTGATGCCTGGGAGTTTGTATTGTATCCATAGAAATAAATAAATGTCGAAAAAAAAAAATTAAATTTGAAACCTTTTACAAGATTCTGTTAGTGACGGGAGAGTAATGAATATGACAGGTAACAAAAATTTCCTATGAAATATGCAAGCAAAAGGAGCCAAAAGCAAGGCAGTCTCCTTTTACACAGAATTTGAAGTTGAGTTTTTTCTAACATTTTCTTGTTTGGGATTACGTCTTGGAGGAGGCTCCTCTGGAATAATAATAAGAAGAAAATTGTCCCCTCGCTAATAAGAAAATTGTCCCCTCACATCGTCCAAAATCAAAATGATTGACTATTTTGTATTTGAAGGTTATTTTGAAAATATTTATTTCTAATACAAAAACTCATAACACTATTCACTTTCAAACTTTTAGTTTTTAATGAACTATGAAATTTTTGAAAAAAATAATCATTTAGAGACAGTATTTTGAAAAAAAAGTTTCAAATATCATTCATTTTGGAACAAAATAGGTCATTTAGTTAGGGCGTAGTAACTATTCATCACTACAACATACCACATAATTGTGATATCTTCATCCCAAATCGAAAATATGTGTGAATTTAGTGTGATATATAAAAGACCATGGTCGGAAGTGTTGTAAAGTACTCCCTCCGTCTCAGCCCAAAAGGCACAAAACTAACCTGACACGAAAATTAAGAAAAGTGATGTAGGAAAGAGAAAAAGTTTAAATGTTGTGAGTATGAAAAATTAAATAGGAGAGAGAATGAGTGGGAGGAATAGTTAGGAGAGAGAATGTTGTGAGTGTAAAAGTAAAGTATGAGAGAGAATGAGTGGGTGGAATAGTAATAAAAATTTTCCTTTTTGGGACTATGCCTTTTTAAATGGGACACCCAAAAAGGAAATTTGTGCCTTTTCGGCCGGAACGGAGGGAGTATATGTTTAGATATCTTCAATACAAAAATCAGATGAAGGAGATTAAAGCGAGGTATGCCGAAGCAAATCTCCTTAAGACAATATTTCGCCTCCGTAATTGTGCAAACGGATTGATGTCGAATGTCTCCCAAGATACAACGCTTTTTACCAAGTGTTAGTGTGAACTTTAACTAACCTTGACGGGCGAACCAAAATAAGACTTGCTCTTAGTCTTCAAACTTTAAAGAAAAAGAAGAACGAACTCTTTGAAACGAATCAAGAACACTTTTGAATGAGGGAGAGAGAGAATTGGATTCTTGTGTTTGATTTTATAACAACTTTGTTAGATTACTTGATGACTGAATGAAGGAATAGGGGTCTCTATATATAGGGTAGAATCAAGCCAGATCAGTTGTGATTTTCCCACAAAAGTCACACCCTTTCAAGCTGGCACCTCCATTATTACAATCTTCTGGGTGTTTTCAGGTACAAGTTTTTCTGTTTGAAAACAATTTTATGTTGCTTTACATTTCTATTTTATGTCACCTTTGAAGGTTTTTTTTTTAAATGCAAACAGGCTATATGCATAAAGTGTTTTGAGTTACTGTTGGCTGAATTTCGGAAATCTCTGCAGCAGCCTAAGCTTACGGTATTATTTCTCTAATCTATTTTCTTGAGACTTATTATTTGAGACTCAAAAATCATTATAGGTACTAATCTACAAGTTTTACAAATACAGGGATCTTAACTCTCCTCCTCCTCCCCTCTTGTGCGACGGCAGTAGCTCGATCGGCTTCGCTTCAATCTCTTCGGTCAATACAACAGGTATGTTCCTCTTCATCCTAGCCTTGATATACATATAACATAATAATGTTTCCTAAATTACAGTGCGTAGGTGTGAATGTGGTGCCCAAGATCGCGGCTCTTTTTGTTTTCTTCTCTTGAACCGCTTTCTCGTGTAAGGGGTCACCGCCCCACATCGGTTTGAAGACATCCAGTTTAAATTGAAAAACGGAGTCGCCACGCAATTTTGATTTCCTCAAAACTTTGAAAAAAAGGATTTGGGTCCGGAGGTTAAGTTACCCCTTGGGAAGAACGTTTGGCGTTCACCCAAGGAGCCTTGCCGAAACAAGTCTTCCAAGATTCGACTTTCGTGCTTGCCTTTGTGCTTTCGTGTGTGGGATTTATTTTGATAAAGGAGGGGGAATGTGCCAAGTGGTCTTTGGGACGTATAAACCATAAGTTGGTTATCGCTCGGGATTCCTTGGATTTTTGATGTGTTCGGGACTTTGATCCCGTGCTCATCTTGGACTTACGACCATCATTATGAGACATTGGGTCACATGTGATCGGAATAGGGACGCCTCTTTTATAGTCCAAGAATGAGACTCTTTAGAAAGGAAGGACCTTTGCCCATCAATCCTACATCTTGAGATGATTTAAGCTTGATAGGGACATTTGTGCTCGTCTCAAGTGATGATCGAAGATGTAGGGGCTCAAGTTCATCCTTTTCTAAAGGAATATCCGGCTATGGCATCTTTATGTAGAGGAAATGATGTAAAGATAGGACCTTTACACCATTACGCCCCAAGAGATGCTTCAAGTACCAAAGGGACCAAGGGGAGGGGTATAAAGATTGGATCTTTATACTCATTCTATGCCTTTTTGTGCCTTATGAAGGTCACTAGGCAATCCTTGGAGAGTGATCCAACCATGAGGGACATGGGGAATGCATTTTTAAAGTAAAGATGACATTTTTATGCTAACACATGTAATGAACACTATTCAAGCTAGGACTAGGAATGTAAAGAGAGGATCTTTATGACTTTCCTATGTCCTTTAAGAACCATTTAGGTGGACAATCCTTGGAAGCAAGGTCTATGGAAAGGGGGATGACATTTATATGAATAAAGATGACATTTTTAATGAAAAGATGACATTTTTATATGGAAAAGATGACATTTTCACATCATCATGCGAGAGATCCACCCTAGAACAAGCCATTTATGGTCTTATTGTTCATCCTTGGGATGGATCCTCCATAAATCCTAAGTGATAGGGGAATGGGGGGTATTATGATCTACATAGATAAAGACGTGATTTTTATGGCAATAAATCAAATATAAAGCAAGTAAATAGTAATATAAATAGCAAGGAGCAATATAACAAGAATAACAAGTATATTTTAAAGAGAAAAGGAGTAGAGGTTACCAATAGTGGTGTTCCTCTATCTCCTTTGAAGGTTTCCTAAGGAAGGAGCAACTTTGGAGGGATTTTGGAGAGGAGGGAGGTGATTTTGAGTGGTTTCAGCTTTCTGGAATTTCGTGTTTTGAATTTGGCAGAGTAACAGTGCTCAAAATTGTCTATCAAAATAAATAGAGGAGGCCTCTATTTATAGGCAGATTTGTGCTTCCTAATGAAGCCGTGCGGCTGTAACCCTTGGCTAATGAAGCCGTGCGGTCTTATCCATTAGTGACTCAGCCTGATTTTAGAATCATGCAAGGTGGCATTCTAGAAGCTCTTTTTCAGCGAGGGACTATGTGGAATTTTAATTTCTAACAAGTCTTTCACCCCTTAGAAGGTTTGGGAAAGTTTCCAAATTGCCCCTAAACTTTAGGAAAGTCCGGGGAATTGTCGGGAAACTTAACCGGAAGGAATGAGCCAGATTTGGGTACTTACAGAAGCCCCTCGGCAACGTCACTTGCAGGGCGAGTGGGGTTGTCGATAAAAAAGGATCCAATCTGGCGAACTGCCGAGACGAATTGGGTGACCGAGGTGGTCGAGTGGCTGAACCTTTGGAAGGCTACCTACGTATCCCGAAGGAATCAAGCCATGATCGTAGTTCGAAAAAGATCCGCTGGGGAATGGGGTGTCATATGTGACAAATTGGCTGAACCTAAAGTAGGCTACCTACGTATCCCAGAGAAATCAAGCCAGGTCGTAGTTCGGGATCCACTGGGGAATGGTGAAGAGAAACTGGTGTCTTGCTAGGAAGATGGAAGGAAAGTGACCTAGGAGGTCAAATAGCTGATCCTACTAGGGATATGCCAAACGAAGGAAGTGACCAATGTGGTCGGATATCTGAACCTTTAGGAGGGGCTACTTCACCACTGAAGAGTGATGAAGGGAAAAGGGGCGACCAATGTGGTCGGATGGCTGAACCTTTATGAAAGGCTCATGCACCACTGAGGAGTGATGAATGAAAAGGGTGACCGATGTGGTCTGATGGCTGGACCTTTATGAAAGGCTACCTACGTATCCCGGAGGAATCAAGCCTTGGTCGTAGTTCAAGCCTCACTAGATAGTTAGGAACAGTGTCTAGGATCCTTGAGGTTTTGACGATTAATGGAGGAGTCACCTGATTGACAATTAATGGAGGTTGTCACCTGATTTGACAATTAATGGAGGTTGTCACCTGATTTGACAATTAATGGAGGTTGTCACCTGATTGACAATTAATGGAGGTTGTCACCTGAAGAAACTAAAGCTTACATCGCTATCGAGGAGATAGAGGTAGCTAAAGTTTGGAAAACTGAAGCGTACTTCACTATCTAGGAGATAAATGTAGCTAAAGTTTGGGAAACTGAAGCGTACTTCACTATCTAGGAGATAGAGGTAGCTAAAGTTGAGGACACTAAAGCGTAATTCACTATATATGGGATAGAGGTAGGCTAAATTTTAGAGAAACTGAAGCGTACTTCACTATCTATGAGATAGAGGTAGGCTAAAGTTTGAGTTTTGACAATTCGGAGGATGTCACCTAGCATTATTCCGTTATAACGGAAGTAACGGAGGTGCTTCGAGAGGAAAGTTTATTCTCCTTAGAGATAACGGATATCCTTGGGAAACAGTGTTACTCTGGTTAAGAGATAACAGGAATTGTATGCCTAAGTAGAAAGTTTCAGGGGCAAAAGTGTAAATTCAGCTCAGAGCGAATGAAGCCGCCCGGCGAGAGATGGGGAAAAAGAAGCCGTCCGGCTAGAATCTTAATTTCACCAGATTATTTAAACAGAATTTGAAATGGGCAAACAGTCATTGTTGCCGAGGATGAATTCGGAGGGGAATATTGTACCTAGGCAAGAACGGAGGAACCTGTCGGAAGCCGCGAGGAGGAGGAGGAGGGAATTCGTTCGAACCGAGCGAAAGTATGATTTCAACACGCCTCCTTCCGAGCTCTATCCCGGTAGGAGGGAGCACAAATCGACGAAACCTCAATCTATTGGGGTAAGCATTCTTGATTTGCTTGATTTTGTCAATTTTGATTGAATTTTGATTGATTTAGGGCTTGACCCGATTTTTAGGATTTTTTTCAGATTTTCCTATGATTTTTGTTGATGATTTTGGGAATTCGATGATTAACATATGAGGCTAAGGACATAAATGAACATGCATGTGCAATTTATTTTGAAAAAAATATGAGAATGACCCATTTTTTGAAAATAAAGTAAGAAAAATAATGTCTAAAATGTGACGGAGTCCTTGCATGTGCTAGAACTAGGTCAATTTCTGATCATGGATGGGAAAACAAGATTTTGGATGATGAAAAGGATTCATGCATGCCATATTTTGAAAAAAAAAAATAATGCTTATGTGCAGAGAATTTTGTGAAAATTGGACTTTTGTACTTGAGAGAGCAATGTGCTCGGGATGACGTGCTTCAAATGATGAAAGACACGTTTTCTAGGCAAAGGATGCTAGAAATCTCTTATGAATGCTTTTCTTTAAAAATATGTGCACTTTTGAATATATGCATGCTTTTGAGATGAGATGAAGGACTGACACATTTTTGTTGTGTTTTCCTACAGGAGAACAAGTCGAGGGGACCTTCTGAGGTGGCTGTGAAGTTGTGGGATCGGATGCCTAACTTCGAGAAGGATGGGGTAAATCCCAAGCATCTGGTGATGGCGACCGGCCTTGATCTTTTCATTGATGCTATCAGTAGAGGTATCCATGTGACCTCTAAGAGCAAGGGGCTAGTCCAGGCCCTTTCAGAGTTCTGGTGGGACACCACCCACAGCTTTCATCTTAGCTGGGGAGAGATCACGGTGACCCCGTGTAAGTACCCAAATCTGGCTCATGCCTTCCGGTTAAGTTTCTCGGCAATTTCCCGGACTTTCCTAAAGTTCAGGGATAATTTGGGAACTTTCCAAAACCTTCCAAGGGGTGAAGGACTTGCTAGGAATTGAAATTCCACGTAGTCCTTCGCTGGAAAAGACCTTCTAGAAAGCCACCTTGCATGGTTCTAAAAATAAGCTGAGTCACTAAGGGATAAGACCGCACGACCTCATTAGCCTTGGGGTTACAGCCGCACGGCTTCTTTAGCCATCACCAAACTGCCTATAAATAGAGGCCTCCTCTATTCATTTTAAAAAGGAGTTTTCAGCATTGTTACTCTGCCAAAATACCTACACGAATTTCCAGAGAGCTGAGAGCAACCAAAATCACCTCCCCCCTCTTCAAAACCCTTCAAAAGTTGGTCCTCCCCTAGGCAAACTTCAAGGAGATAGAGGAACACCAGCATCGGTAACCTCTCCTCCCCTTTTTCCTAAAATATACTTGTCATTACTTGATATATTGTTCCTTGCTTTATATATTGTCATTTATTTGCTTGGTATTTGATATATTGCCATTAAAAATCATATCTTTAGGCATGTAAATCATATTACCCCCATTCCCCTATCACATGGGATTCATGGAAGATCCAACCCAAGGATGAACAATAAGACCTCAAATGGTTTGTTCTAGGGTGGATCTCTCACATGGTGATGTGAAAATAGCATCCTTTGCATATAAAAATGTCATCTTTGCATATAAAAATGTCATCTTTTCCATAAAAATGCCATCTTTATGCATGAATGTCATTCCCCCCTTCCATAGACCTTGCTTCCAAGGATTGTCCACCTAAAAGGTCCATAAAGGACATAGGCAAGCCATAAAGGTCCTTCCTTTTCATTCCTAGTCTTAGCTTGCATCATGTTCATTACATATGTTAGTGTGAAAATGTCATCTTTAGTTGAAAATGCATTCCCCATGTCCCTCATGGTTGGATCTCTCTCCAAGGATTGCCTAGTGACCTTTATAAGGCACAAAAAGGCATAGGATGAGTATAAAGATCCAATCTTTATACCCATCCCTTAGTCCCCTTTGGTACTTGGAGTATCTCTTGGAGCGTTATGGTGTAAAGGTCCTATCTTTACATCATTTCCTCCACTTAAAGATGCCATAGACGGATATTCCTTTGGAAAAGGATGAACTTGAGCCACATCTCCGATCATCACTTGAGACGAGCATAAATGTCCCGACAAAGCTTAAATCGTCTCAAGATGTAGGATTGATGGGCAAATGTCCTTCCTTTCTAAAGAGTCTCATCCTTGGACTATAAAAAACGGTGTTCCTATTCCGATCACATGTGACCCAAGGTCTCATAATGTTGATCATAAGTCCAAGATGAGAACGGGATCAAAGTCCCTAACACATAAAAATCCAAGGAATCCCGAGCGATAACCAACTCATGGTTTATACGTCCGGAAGATAACTTGGTACATTCCATCCTTTTCAAAAAACACATCTCACACACGAAAACACAAAGGCAAGCATGAAAATCGGATCTTGGAAGACTTGCTCCGGCAAGGCTCTTTGGGTGAATGACGATCCGTTCTTCCCAAAGGGTAACTTAACCTCCGGACCCAAATCCTTTTTTTCATAGTTTTGAGGAAATCAAAATGGCGTGGCAACTCCATTTTTCAATTTAAACCGGGTGTTTCCAAACCGATATGAGGCGGTGACCCCTTACACGAGAAAGCGGTTCAAACTCAAAATAAATAAAAACAAAAGAGCCGCGATCTTGGGCACCACATTCACAGTTTGGTGACTCCGCTGGGGAGAAACAAAAAAAGCTTTCATTTTTAAAAATAAAAAAAAATGATATTTGGTATATAGGTGGAAACCATTAAACTTCCCGTTATCGCCTCCTGACACGAGTCTGGGATAAACTATGGTCTAACAATGCCACGTACCTGTATCTTCTTTTCGAAAAAAAAGAAAAGCTTTTTTTGAGTGGGTTAGCCTTCCGCCGCCGATCCGATTCTCATGCTTGCCTTCTTTTCCTTGCATTGCATTGAATGCATTGTTGGTTCTTGGAAATTGTGCATACTCTGAATACTGAACAGGAAGCTTGCTGGAGCTGAAAAGGTGCCAAAAAGGCCTGGGAAACAACATGCAAATGAAAGGAAATGAAACCTGGAAAATTGCTTGATGCAGCCGTACGGCTTAATCCTCCCTGGATCCTAGCCGGGCGACTTCATTGGCAATTCCACCAGGACAAAATTGAGGTTAATCTGGCAGCCTTGGCAGCTTGGGGCTATTCAGTTCCAAGGCTGACCGGGGCTCCCAGAAAATTTACGTGCTTATTTGCTGCATTTCCCCCGTCCCGAAAAATCATTCCTTTAAAACACATTTCTGAAAATTTCTGTTTTAACTCAAAAAGGAACATTTTTAGGAGGCCGCACACTACGCGCACCTTATATATCCTGTACACTTTGCACGCACGTCCCTTTAACCCGGGGTGGTTGTTCAGCTGCAGTCACGGACAGCATTACGATGCTCCCGGGCGTGCACGGAATCATCCCAAACTCCCCATGGCAGCCAGTGTCGACCAATGCACAGTCCGTGTCACACATTTCAAAACCGTGACTTTTGGTTGGTTTTTGGTCTAGTCCGTGTCATATAGCCCAGTTGCATACCCCCGTAAAGGTCAAACCTTGCCCATGACAGAAGTCAGGATCCTTCGCGCAAGCGAAACTTTGCCGAAATTCTGCCAAGAAAAATTGGCAGAATCTTGACCCCGGCATTGACTTTGACTTTGACCCGCACGGGACACGTAAAGGTCAAACCTTAGCCCATGTCGAGAGTCGAGACCCTTCGCGCAAGTGAAACTCTGCCGAAATTCCGCCAGGGAAAATTGGCAAGATCTTGACCCGGCATTGACTGTGACTTTGACTCACGCAACGTATACAATGAAGTTCAATGTGACACTGTGTCATCCGGCTTTTACCGCTCGACCCATGCCTATTATCTTCTCGGATAATGCCGAAAAGTCAAAACGTCAATCGCGCAAGCGAAACTCTGCCGAAATTCCGTTAAGGCTGAAAGACGAGACTTTCCCGGCATTGCTTTGACTATAATCCGCATCGCTCGCGCGTTAAAAGTTCCTATGACCCGCTAGACCCATTAGGAGCGTTCTTCTCTCTCGGTCGGTGGGATCCACGTGCCCTATAGGATCCTCGCCCGGGGCTGTCCACCCTGAGAGGTCGAAATACAGGTGGAATACGAGGGGCTTATAGACGTAGTGACGGAACCCACTGATCCAGGATCTAGAGTAGTTGCGAAAAAGAAGGGCAACCCCTTTTCCAACCAAATAGAAATAAATAAAAGACACTATTTTAAGTAAACTGGAAAATTCTTAATTTGCATATTGCTTGAGCATTCAGCCTAAACACCTAACCCAGAGTCTAAACCTCTCCTATCCCTTTCCCGCAGCGATAAAGAAGTGGGTGAGAATACCGGTCACGCTTGTTAGCGCAGAATTCTCGATAGCTCGCCGTAGTCTTCGCTTTGTCACCCAGAGTCGAATGGCCGATTTGACAAAAACAACAAAGTGGTTTGGGTAACCAGATGACTAGGGAAGAAGAGCTAGCCTTAGCCTTGGAAAATGTAAGGTCCATGAGGAACAGCAAGCCATGCTCATTGATGCGCTCCGTCGTCATGGGGTTCAGATAGTGGTTGAGTCCAACGGTTCCCTGGTTATGGTAGAAGATGAGACTCCAGAAACAGCCATCTCAGCTCCCCCAACCTATAACCAATGCCCTCTTCCATCCACATATGATCCCTTACCAAGGATTATCCCTTTCCAGTCCTTTCCAACATCCCAGGCCACCAGGGTTCCAACGCCCTTGCCTCCTCAGATAAGACCCAACTTTGTTCCCTACCAACAGAGAGCAAATGCCACGGCTATCCCAGTCACTCAGCCTTTGCATTATCCTATGGGATTCACTCCCCCTCCTCAGTATGGGCCATCTCAGGCAGCCTCCAGGCCTCAGAATCAATCCAATGATCTCTTTAACCTATGCCCTGCCACATTAGATCTTCTACCCCCAACTTTGCCAACAGGACCCCATGAGGTTCCGTATCCTTTTCCCTACCCTGGTAACTATGAACCTAATTCCTATGCCTCCAAAAACTCGGGACCAGGTCAAGTTTACACTTACTTCCCTTCAAAGGATTCCCAAGCCATGGTACCGGCTACCAATGTGCCACCCACTATCCTGCCACCCAAGTCTGATAAGCCTGCTTCAGAATCGAACAATCCAAAACCGTCACCTGACCCCAACATGACTTGGCTGATGGAACAAGTTAAGTCCATGCAAGAGAAATTCGGGGAATTGAGCACCAAGAAGGCAGTATACCAGATCACTGATCCCAGCAAAATTGTCCCTCTTCCTCCAAAATTTTGAATGCTTGAGATTGAAAAGTTCAATGGCACCGATTGTCCCCGGACTCACATTGAAAGCTACCTTCTTGCCATGAGGGCCAAGGATAGTACATATCAGCAGATGGCCGACCACTTTCAACTGTCATTGAAGGGTTCAACTCTTAGGTGGTTCCTACATGTGAAGCCAGAGGCCCGAGCCACATGGGACCAGATCAAAGAAACATTCATGGAAAAGTATAAAGCTAATTTGAATTGGGAAACCAGCAGGAATGACCTACAAGGCACTCTGCAGCGCCCAGACGAGCCAGTAAGTGAATTCTACAAGAGATGGAATTGGAAACTTAGTGAAATGATGACCCCGTTGAATGAAGAGGAACAGATGGAGATCTTCCAGTCTTGCTTGAAGCCTCAGTTAAGGGTCCAGATTGGCAATTACTATTATCCTGACCTTCGAACGATGGTAAATGCCGGCACCAAGTTTGAAAATGCCTTCAACATGGCTCCGGTCACAGGAACAGGCAACTCTTACTGCTACAAAGCACCATCCAATGCCACAGCCGTCACTGTAAAGGGAAAAGAAACGGTTGGTGCGGTCAATTATATCCAGAATGGGAAAGTTGGACAAGGTTCAGGTCAAGCCGCTGTGAAGCCATGGCCTCGCTTCTATACTGCTGAAGATTTCGGAATGCCACTAGAGAAAGTCTTCGATGGTTTGATGGCCGAAGGACTCATTAGACCTTTGGAAAATTGGAAACCAAAGAACCCTAGTGTCAGGATGGATGAAACCAAGCACTGCCGCTTTCACAAATATCATGGGCATAACACCAATGATTGTACTTACCTGAAATTCTTGATCTCTCGCTTGATTGAAGAAGGCAAGCTTGAGCCACCTCGGGGTCCCAATGTAGTCAAGAATCCTCTTCCTGCCAACAATCGAGTCAACATGATTGAGTTTGGAGAGACAAATGCAGCCGGTTTTGGAAATCCAAAGAATATAGACATCCTGGAATTCAATGTCCCTTATGCTGAATTGCAGGGAGAGTGGAAAGATCTGATTGATGCCTCCGCCATGGAAGGACAATTTGGGCCTATAATAGGAACCGACTTCGTTAATGTTTCAAGGCCAGACCTCTCTTTTTTGATTTCGAACCAGTGACCATAGTCAAGATTACAGAAGGAAGGCTCACTTACGAAGATTGTGAGGCAGAAGTAAGCCAAGCTATGATGATGGAAGTCTCTCCGGAACCCTTCATCACTCACGGTGAGCATAATGTGTTTGTGATGGCTCTTACTGTTCATGAAGATCAGTTTTAACCCCCTGTTTGGAAGAATGTGGAAAGAAGAGTGAACGAGCAAAAAGATTTTGAGGATGGAGAAAGCTGTCTCTCAGATGCCGAAAGTGCAACTGGCCCATTACCCCAGAGGTACAAATGGATGTGGTCAGATTCGGAAAGGAGATTGCGCCAGATCAATCGGACATCCCCCATGGGAATGGTGTCAACAAAGGCAGTGAAGGTTCGCAGGATACACATCAAGATGGGAATGCTGACAAGACTGCTACTCCCCAGGGCAACAACAGGAAAGAGTAAACCCCAATCCAACCCGTGTCAAACACTTCGAGTCAATAATTAGTGTAGGGTCCAGAGTCGTTAGGGTCAAGAGTCATGTGAGTCAGGAATCTTTGAATTCCAGTCCTCCGAGTCATCCGAAGGCCTCACGCCTCACGCCTCACGCCTGAGGATTATAATATGTAGCCAATGTCATCTTTCCTTTCGCTTTGAATGAAATGACTGATCTTTCTGAGTATCCCCTTATTGCCAACTTAACAAATGATAAATTAACTAAAAACTTAACAACAGTTAATAATGAATCATTTGAACAAGATGCAAACACACTAAACGAACAATACATTAAAGAAATCTTTAAGGTGTTACGTACAAAAAGGAAAACCGGGCCCAAGCCGCCGAGGAGGTTTTGACAAGTGTTAACTTGCGTACTGTCGATGAACCTAAAGAGACACAGATTGGGAACTTCTTCCGTGGGGTTGAACGGGACGCATCGGGTCAATCCGCCGAGAATACATGGACGTGTTTGCATGGTCATACAGGGATATGCCGGGGCTAGACAGTTCGATTGTGGAGCACAGAATCCCTCTAGCACCAGATGCTAAGCCAGTAAAATAGAAAATGAGAAAGATCAAGCCAGAGTGGTCTCTACAGGTCAAAGAAGAATTTGAGAAGCTACTGCGGGTAGGGTTCATCAGAGTCATCGAATATCTGACATGGCTATCCAACATTGTGATTGTGACTAAGGCCAATGGGAAGGTGCGCTGCTGTGTAGATTTCCGGGATCTGAACAAAGCCAGCCCCAAGAATGATTATCTCTTGCCAAACATAGACATTCTGGTGGATGCCACTGCCAACTACGAATTCAAATCCTTCGTTGATGGCTTTGCTGGCTACAACCAGATCAAGATGGCCAGGAGGACCAAGAAAAGACAGCCTTCACCACACTGTGGGGAACGTACTGCTATACAGTGATGCCATTTGGGCTTAAGAATGCCGGGGCTACTTATCAGAGGGCAGCGACCGCACTCTTTCACGAAGAAATTGAGGTCTATATCGATGACATGATAATCTACTCCAAAGGCAAGGACAGACAGCACTTTGTCGACCTGCGAAAGTTCTTTGAGAGGTTGAGACAACATTCTATGAGACTGATCCCTGCCAAATTCACCTTTGGAGTGACAAGGGGGAAAGTGCTTGGGTATATGGTCACAAAATGAGGTATTGAAGTCGATCCCCAGAAGATCAAGGCCATTATGGACATGAGGCCACCTCGAACCCAGACAGAGGTCAAAAGCTTTATGGGCAAACTGCAGTACATCAGCCGTTTTGTCAACCAGCTGACCACCATGTGCGAGCCCATCTTCAAACTCATGAAGAAGAATGCAGACACAGAATGGACCGAGGAATGCCAAGATGCTTTTGACCAAATCAAGGCGTACTTAGTACATCCTCCAGTGCTATGCCCCCCACATAGACAGAAACCTCTTCTGCTCTATCTCACTATCACTGATACTGCAGTTGGGGCTATGCTTGCTCAGGAGAAGAAAGACTCTCGGGTAGAAAATGCCATTTACTTTGTTAGCCGGAAGCTGCAGGGAAGTGAGCTCAATTACTCAGCATGTGAAAAGACTTGTGCAGGACTGGTCTGGGTAGTCGGTAAGCTGAAGCACTACATGCAAGCCCACTCTCTGAACTTGGTCTCAAAAATGGACCCCATCAAGTATATCTTCGACAAGCCTTCCCTCTCGATGCGCCTAGCGAATTGGTCGTTCTTCTTGGCTGAGTATGACATCAACTATGTGACGAGAAAGGCTATCAAGGGTCAAGCTCTGTCAGACCATGTGGCAAACTTCCCTAGTAATGAGGACCGCGGGCCTGAACCCCAATTCCCGGATGAAGGGATCTTCGTAGTTGAGCCTGAGAACCGATGGCAGCTATTCTTTGACGGAGCTGCTAACAAGAGAGGAAACGGCGTAGGAATGCTACTGGTCGATCCGAAAGATGAGCACACGCCAATAGCCCTCAAGTTGAACTTCCCTGCCACTAGGGATGGCAACGGGGCGGGTTCGGGACGGGTTTTGCATTTCCCAAACCCGTCCCTATAGTCATCTACCCTTTCTCAAACCCGCCCCGCCCCGTTACTTGCACTACCCGAGCCCGCCCCGCCCCGCCCCGAGTTAACCAAAATGAAAGTTTGAACAACCCAAAAATTTAAACCAAAAATTTAAATAGAACAGAAACAAAGCAGGAAAACAACCAAAATGAAAGTTTAAACATATTTGGAGATATTTTTTCTTGAATTGGAGTTGTGGACATGATGCACAAATTAGTTGCAAGGAAAATTGAAACTACAGGATTAAGAAGGAAAATAGATCAGTACCCAGATGCATCTCTTTGAAGTCTATCTGCTCCCCAAGCCAATAATGCTCTTATGCAATCCATGGAACCCCCTCGTGCAGCTAAATGAAGTGGAGTGCTACCCGGGAAGCTATAAATGAAAATTTCAATCATCAATCCAAAATATCACAGAAACGCATAAAGAACTTGAATTTGAGTTCAATATTTACCCATAATTCCCAGTGGAGGCACATACAAGGGCTCAGCTGTCTAAAACATCAACCAATCACACCACAATAAAACCCCAATCAAGTCAGTAATTACAAAAACAAAATGAATCAAGAAGAACCAAAACACACACACACACAGAAACACACCTGTTTGTGACGATTGAGCAAATCAGGATTGACGGATCGATCCATTAACATAAATCAGTTGAAGTACCTGCAATGGCGATAGAGAGGCGATGGCGAAGGCGATGGAGATGGCTCACGGCTGCGGGGAAAGGACGACGCCGCGGTGGTGGTGCGGCGCAAACTGGGAAGTGGGAGGGATTGACGGCTTGCGGACTGCGGTGGGGTGCGGCACTGTGGGAAGTGGGAGAGAAGAGGAAAAGAATTAGGAGAGAAATGAAGGAACGGGGACTGAGGGAACCCTAACCCTATGCGTCTTTAATCAGGTAAGGGTATTTTTGTAATTTCCTAGCTAATCGGGGCGGGTTCGGGGCGGGCGGGGGTAAACCCGAACCCTATAAAAACCCGGCGGGTTTTCAATTTTGAGTCCCAAACCCGGCCTATTAGGGTCGGGTCTTTTCGGGTTCGGGTCGGGTTTCGGGTTTTTGCCATCCCTACCTGCCACGAACAATGTCGCCGAGTATGAAGCTTGCATTGCTGGTCTGGAAGCTGCCTTAGAAAGGAATGTCAAAGAGCTCGAGGTCTACGGAGACCCAGCCCTGATCATTAACCAGGTCTCCAACAAGTGGAAGACTGTGGATCCTAACCTTCAGAGGTATCATGCCTACATGGAAGAATTGACTGAGCAGTTCAGAGAAGTAACCTTCCATTACCTGCCAAGGGAAAAGAACAGATTCACAGATGCCTTAGCTACTCTAGTCTCATTGGTAGAGATCCCCGAGGGAAAGGCAATAAGACCATTCAGAGTGGGTAGAAGAGAAGCCCCGACTTTCTGTTGTGAAATAGACTTGGGACCCGAGTCTGTCAAGGAACCCGGGTACAGTCAGATTTACCAGTTTCTCAAAGACGGAGAGTCAGCTTTCAGAGACGAAGAAGGTAGATCAAGGGAAGGCATCAAGGCCAAGAGCTTGCAAGCCCGGAAATGGTTGGCCTCCCACTATGTCATTCTAGGGGGCGATCTGTACAAAAGACGGTACCAGAGACCACTCCTCCTATGTGTCACCCAAGAAAGGGCCAGAGAGTTAATGACCGAAGTCCACAATGGTCCCTGAGGTCCTCATATGAATGCCAGAGCATTGATGCAAGTGATCCTCAGAATGGGTTACTACTGGATTTTCATGGAAACAGACTGTGTCCAACATGTCCGAGCGTGCGACAAGTGCCAAAGGTTTGCCAACCTCAACCATCTCCCGCCTTATGACCTGTACCGCATGACGACTCCTTGGCCATTTGCAACTTGGGGTATTGACGTGATAGGGAAGATAGCCCCAACAGGAAGCAATGGGCATGAATTCGTGTTAGTGGCAGTCGACTACTTCACAAAGTGGGTAGAGGCAAAGTCTTACAAGGTTCTCACTTCAAGAAAAGTGGCCCAGTTCATCAAAGAAAACATTATGTGCAGATATGGGGTGCCCAATGAGGTCATTTCAGACAACGGGTCGCACTTCGAAGGGGACTGCGATAGATTGCTGTCAGAATTCAGAATCACTCGCCACAAGTCGTCCCCATACAGACCTCAGACCAATGGAGCCGTAGAAGCTGCCAATAAGACGCTCGAGCGGATTATCCGAAAAATGGCCACCCGTGGTCGTGGATCGACCCGAGAAGCCGCACTCGGCACTGGGGCTGTAACGTCTGTCAGAACAGCCACGGGAGAAACTCCCTTTGCCCTAACTTACGGGATGGAAGCAGTGTTGCCAGTGGAGTTGGAAATCCCGTCACTAAGGGTCCTCCTGGAAAACAGTGTCAATGAGGTAGAATGGCTGCGCAGCCGGCACGATGAGTTGGCCCTGCTTGATGAAAAAAGGCTAAAAGCCATGGAGCACACCCTAGCCTACCAGAGACTAATGGCCAGGGCATTCGACAAAAAAGTCAAGGCCAGGGACATCAAAGAGGGTGATCTAGTGCCGAAAGTGAAGCCCCCACCGAGATAACCCCGGGAAAGTGGGAACCCGTTTGGATCGGCCCGTATGTGGTGCAGAAGATACTATCGGGAGGAGCAATGAAGCTTGCGGACCAGGACGACAATCCTTTTGTCCACCCAGTCAACTGTGATAAGCTCCGCAGATACTATGTCTTATAAAACAAATACAAAAAATATATAAAAAAAAAAAGAAGAAGAAGAAGAAAAAGAACAAATTTTAGTGCAAAAAGAGTAATGCACAGCTAGGCTGAAAACCCAAAAAGGGCGGTCTAGGCAAAAGACAGGGTTGCACATAAAAAAAAAGAGAAAATTTTTAGTGCAAAAAGAGTAATGCCCAGCTAGGCTGAAAACCCAAAAAGGGCGATCTAGGCAAAAAAACAGGGCTGCACATAAAAAAAACACAAAAAAAAAAAAAAAAAGAAAAAGCAAAAATCTCGATAGTTCACCAGAATGAACTACGAAGACCTGAGCCCCTTAGTCTTTCTTGTAAAAGGAGAACGTAGACAACCAGAAATGGTTCAGTCTAAACAATAAATAAGACAATAAAGTTTCCATGAAATGTGTCTAATTTCAAAGATAATATCTCTTGTTAATTACAAGTTAAAAACTTCTTGATGAGTTCAAGCACGGTCTACTCTTGACTCTGCTAACCTGCTACAAAAATCTAAAATACAATAAAAGGCCTAATAAACTACTGTGTTTGCAAATGGAAATAAGAGAATCCTAAGAAAAGACCTATCAGCTGTCATTCACTGAGTCTTCTTTGGTGTTCTTCCCTTTACCTCGACCCCGTCGAGTGTTCTTCCTCTTCTTCTCTAAGATGTCGGTCTCCCTCATCCCAACTTCAGGTATCCTCACTGGAGCCTCCATCAAACCCGTGTAAATGAGTGCCTTCTCAACCCGGGCACGAGTCCATACTTCCTCTCTCTGAGCCTCAGTCAAGGGAGCGACTTCCGAAAGCCTCTCATACCGAGCCTCCATATCCCTGATAAGGTCACCCGACTGGTTATGGCGACTCGCCTTAGCCTCGCCTCCTCGTAGTCCCGCTTCGAGCCGCGCCGCCTCCCAATAAAGCCTGACGTCTCTCTCCCAAAATGACCTGAGTCGCTCCCATCTCCTTCTCGTACCAGTCCAAGTAGGCCGTGGTCAAGATAGTACTCTTCCTGTTCTTGAGAATAGCCCTAGGAGGAAAAGCAGTGTATGTCCAAGCCCTCGAGAAAAATGAGAAGCTGGCTGGGTCCCTCATGTCGAAAGGCACTACCTCCATGGTACGGATGTCCTTCCAGTCATCCAGAGGCTCCTGTAATGTCCCAAACTGCCTGGATACTAAGCAGGGTATGTAGAAGGATGACCAAGAAAGCCCTGGAACCCTCACTACATAGGACTCCTGAAATGTCCTCCGGGTCTGCAACCTCCAATGAGGTACCCACCGATGAATGTCGAGGTAGATAGCCGAGCCATCATCGCCTCCCGCCACCCCGATCCCGCCGCCTAGGCGCACCCTCCGAGAGATCACCCATGGGCACCGAGTAGGTGAAGCCCCCGACAAAGCCCCAAGCCTCTCCCCGTAACCATAAAGTCGCACCGCCGGGCTCCTGCACCTCATGAAATGGTCTCCCTAGCCATCCCGTCGATGCCACGCAGTGGTCTCGCCTGCAACTGAACAATATCCTTCCCAGCCCTGCAGTCTCTAACCATGTCCAAAAGGCCACCATGACAGACCCCTACGGACTCAGCAGTGAACAAAGATGAGAACACGCAGCAGAGGATAAAGGCATCCATAGCCACCGGGGTCATAGCCATATCCGGAAATCCAAACCTGCTTGGGATATCAGAAAGGTCAATCCTGTCAGGGGCTACCATCATCCCCTCGGCCTCTTCCAGAGAAATTCGCAGAAAAGATGCCAGCTTTACCATCACCGACACGTCTCCGGTCAGAGGAATTGACACGGCCTCAATTTCTGGACCCCCAATCAATGCCCGGAAGTCCTCAAAGGTTGGGACGAGCTCATTGTAAAAAAAGCAATAAACATGTCTCCGGACGTCCCAAAACCTCACCGCGGCTCTCAAAAGGTCCCAATCGGGCGGGAGATCCTTCAAATACCATAAAGATTTGATCTTGAAGGTGGTATCGAACAACCTCTTGTTGGATTGGAAGTTGCGTTTCATCCAAGATTGAAGATCGGAAAGAAAATGATCCCTTTTCCCCTTTTGCAATCTGACGGGTTTCTCCATGGCAAGTGATCAAAGTTGATGTCTTTTGGTCAAAAATATGCTCTGGGATCAGTTGGGACAAGTCTAGGGTGAAAATGAAATGAAAAGGCCAAGACTTGGTTTTATTTTGAAAAAACCAGTTCAGACAAGACTTCTGGCCGCACGGCTTCATTTGCCTCAAGACCTGGCCGGACGGCTTCTTTTGCTTACTGCAGAAAAAAAATCTGCAGCAGCTCTTGCTGCTGCCCAAGTGGAATTCTCACCCCACTTTCTCAATGAAACCTGCATAGAAACATATCCAAATACCATTCATGCAGTTATATATCATCACAAACCATTTTGGCCCAGTTTCAGCCCCATTTCCAAGCAAAACACTGCCCCGAGGCTCAAGTAATATGCAAATTCATAAAGCATAAATAAGAAAAGCAAACAAAATACCAATACATTGTTTTCGCCCCATCGACGCCCAAATAAAATGAAAAACAAATAAAATGTGCATAAAAAGTGCTCGTTGTTTGTTCCTAGATCAATCTTAAGGAATCCTAAGCCTCCGACTCCTCATCGTCGCTGCTTATCTCGTAGAAGCAAGGATCCTTCATCAAGTCTTCACAATCACTCACGTCCGATAGGTTGACGTTCACATGCTCGTACACTGCCAGCTGCTCCAGGATGCTCATGTTGGGTCCCTGTCCCCAAGGCATAGCGCTGGTAGGGGAGGTCGCATACTCTGAGGCCGATGAGGTAGAGGCTGTACTCCCCACGTGTCTCCTTTTGCGCACGGGCTCCTGCATATTTGCCCCAGCCCGGGAAGCACAAGCCAACTTCCTCAGAAGGGACCGACACACATCCTTCCAACCCCTGTTCTGCCGTACCAAACCATCGTAGGAACGAGCAGGAACCTGAGAGAAAAGAGAAGGAAAAACTCAGAAAGTCACAGGAAAATCTCAAAATCGTAGAAAACAAAGAAATCCAAAAGGCATGAGACCCTAAAGGTACTTACAGTGCTGTCAGACGGCAAAGTATACCGGGGCTCCCTCGTGTCAGGAACAGGTATCATAAACCTCCTCGTTACCTCGTTCACCACGTAGGAGAGATGAGCAGAAGGCATAGGCGGGTCAGTCGGCTCAGCTTCCCCGTATCCCTAAGTAACAGCCAGCTTCACTAGCTTCTGTGGCGACCTCAACCGCTGCTCCACGAAGGTGGCATACGGGGTAGCCAAGTCAAAATACTCCTCGGCCACCACGCCAGCCTGATACCTCGCAATCTCGTCCTCTGACCAGTCTCTGGGCTGTAGCATGCGTGGTGGAGGATCGTGAGGTGTGATGGCATCCAAGGCAGGGACATGGCCATGCTACCTAGAGAAGCGGTCCCCCAAGTAAATGATATCGCAAATCAGCCCTGTCAGCCACCTCCTCTGCCTAGTCGCCTCTAAGGCATCCCCTAGCAGAACCTCCGGGTACCTCCCCCAAGGATAGAAGTCCACTCCCTCATGTCCATCCCCGTTGATGACTGGCCTCACCATCTTGTAGTCAAAAGTGATCCAGATCTTCCCGGTAAACTTGTCTCTAGCCTCTCCCCTCCAGCGAATCATGGCCGGGAAGATCTCCGGATCACTCTGCTGGTTCCAGGGAAAAAACCCGATCACCTCACAAAATCAGACCTGCATGTTCAAAACAAAGGGTCATTTCTCTCACAAAAATCTCTAGACAGAAGAGTAAAAAAAGGGAGAAAATAAAGTGAGACTACCTCAAGCGCAAAAGAGAAGCAGTCCATCGAAGCAGCCTTGTTCCGACTGTAAATATCCAAGGAGAATAAAGCTCAGCCAATCCGGCCTCACCCCAAGAGACCATCCCAACCTCATCTAAGTTCTCCAAAGAGTCAAGCAGGCAAACCATAGCCAGCGTCCCAGAGTTTGCAAAAATGGTGACTGACAGCATCAACCACAAGAAAGCTCTCGCGAGCTGGTGGGCAGTCACCTCGTTGGCGGCAAACCCCTGCATGCACTCCAGGACCGCCACCTCAACATTCCTCATCTCCATCCCAAGCCCCTTAGGACGGAGGTCAAACCCAACCAAAGCTCTAAACTCCTCTGCCGTGATGTGATCTCTCCAAGTCACAGGCCTCCCAGTGAACTGCAAGCCTGTAATAGCAGTAAAGTCGGCTAGCGTCACCGTGATCTCCCCCCAGCTGAGATGAAAGCTATGAGTGGTGTCCCACCAGAACTCTGAAAGGGCCTGGTGTTGGGTTTCATGGGTCCATGCGCAGCGGAATAAAGCATCAAATTAACACAAAACCCAAAGCCCTAAGATCCGTTCTATACGATTAAATTGAATTCCTATGAGATATAATTTACCAACCTTAATTGCTTTCCGGTCTTGAGCTATCGAACAATCTATCGGTATGATTTTGAATCACAATCTTCGATCTTCAAAAAACCTTTCAATCTTCGGATTGGAACTCTAGGCCTTGATCGTCAAACGAGCGAAGACCCTCTATTGTTGTATCCACACGTAAGAATGAACCAAGAACGGTTCTTGAGGATTGCTAGATCCTTAAACCCTTGGAAGAATATTGAAAGAACTTTTATTATATTTTTCTTGAGAAAATTTGGCTAGTGATTAGGGTTACAGACCTCATATTTATATTACCTTAATATAAGTATTTGTTTCCTAATCATATTAGGAAACTAGTCTGAAAACCGCATGTGGCAGGTTCTGTCGCACGATAAAACAAGGCACTTGGCCAGTTTTGTCGCGCGCCAAGGTATGCCACATCAGGAACTCTCAATCATTCTTCCTTTGGTTTAACCAATTCATTCTAGTTGTGTGTGACCCAATAGGATTATATTATGTTGGCAAGGAGCTCGATCATATCGACCCTCATAAGACATAAGCGAAATCTAGTAAGCCATTCTGTCTACCCAAATAATATAACGTAAGAGTTCAAGTTTCCAATGGTACACTTCCATTGCTCCCTTTGTCTCACGATGTTATATTGAACACAAGTCATGGTCCACGTCAACTTGTATTTGTTCAATGCTTTCTCGATCTTGAGTATAATGATAGTCCAATCATATTGGGGTGTGGCCACACTCTTTCATCATTATCACTCATCGAGGGGCCCAAGCAAAACATCTCTCTTCCGAGGGATAAATTCCATCTTGACTTATCATCCTTCCCATCATGAATCCGATCATGCCAAAGATAGCCTTTATAGATATCGTGTTCAGATACCGTTTGACTAAAATCAAACACGACTTTCATCATATGTAAGGTCATGATAATCTCAGGTCTAGGGACTAAATGAAGTGACCATATGAGATTTAATTATGACATTTGATCATGACATAAATCTCATACGGGTCAAGTCCAGTTACTTGTTCTCTAACAAGTACCCATAATTTCAATGTGCATCTCTATGCATATAATCATCGTATGATTATCCATTGACAATTATACTAATTATTCTCTTAATAATCAGGGACGGAGATTATTACAATAAATATGCAAACTATATAATAATCAAATAATAAACTTAAACTATAAAGATGATACATAACGGTTTTCAGTTAAACATAACTAAAGCCTAGGGCATTACACCAACAGTCTCCCACTTGCACTAGGCTCCATTTATGTATCGAATACTCATGGATCTAACATGACCATCATGCTTCTGCCTGTGCGAGGGTCTTTGTAAGTGAATCCCTTATGTCATCATCGGTTGATACTTTGTATATCTTAACGTCTTCTCATTCTTTATGAATTCCTCGAAGAACGTCTAAGTGAGTGTTTGGATCGCTGTTGTGACCTTGGTTCCATTGTTTGCATAAGTGGCACCACTATCGTCATAACAAAAGTTTTACCGATTAGTGATACTTGGAATGTTTCCAAAACACTAATGAACTTTTGATCCAAACTGCCTCTTTTAGCCACATCATATGTTGCTAAAATTCAGCCTTAGTAGTAGAATCGGCTACGATTTTCTGCTTTGAAACTCTTCCAACAAAACCGCACCTCTAATAAGCATAGACACAAATCCCAATTGCGATTTTAAATTAACTTTGTCAGTTTGAAGGCTAGTTATCTATGTAACCCTTACAACAAGATTAACTTCCAACCTTTCAAATCCCAAGAACATATACTTAGTTCTTCTTAAGTACTTAAGGATCATCTTGACTGCCATCCAATGGTTCTTAACAGGATTAGATTGGTATCGACTCATCATGCTCAAAGCATATGAGACGTCGTGTCTAGTATAAGTCATGGCATACATGACAGATCCAAATGCCGAAGCATATGGAACTTCATTCATTTCCCTTTTGCTCATCAGTTGTCATAAGACAATGATTATTGCTAAGAGAAATACCATGACCCATTGACAAGCTACTCTTCTTAGACTCTTCTAAGAATATTGTCAATGTGGATACTTTGACTCAAACCAATTCATCCTTCTAGATCCATCTCTATAGATCTTGATGCCAAGGATGTAAGCGGCTTCACCCATATCTTTCATTGAAAAAACCTTTCCTTGACCAAGACTTTGACAGTCTTGAGTGTCGGAACTTGTTTTTCAAATGAGTAAGATATCATTGTAATAAAACAATAGAAATAATACTACGCTCCCACTAAATTTCATTCATACACAAGATTCATCTTTGTTCTTTGATGAAATCAAACTCTTTGACCAATTCATTAAAATGAAGATTCCAATTCCTTGAAGCTTGCTTCAACCCATCTTATGGATCTTTGCAACATGCATACTGTGAGCACCCCAACCCGGGACCTAACACGTGTCCCGAGCTAGGAGAACTCAACTAAGAAAATCCAACCTTATTTTTAAAACATTTAATTGCCTTTTAAAGAATACCACTTTTCCAACTTCAAAATAAAGTCAATTGATAATATCCCTTCTTAAAGGAAATCCAACTACAACTTTAATAAACCGAAATCTGATCAATTACATTGGGAACCTTAATTAACAATTGTTTAACAAAAGGGTTTCTAAACAAATTACAAAAGAGGAATACTTAATAAATACTCCTAACAACCCACTCCTATACTTAACTTGTCAAGCCCCAAAAGCAAAAGTCCACAATGGAATCCCCGGCCTCACTGGTTCGGGTCACCTGTCTCGGAATCTAAAGCAGTAAAGGGAGAGGGGTGAGAATAAATCTCAATGAGCTATTATGATATGCAGCAAGATGCCATACAAGATGCAACACGTAGCATGGCAACACATAACACATTATGAAAGCGGTAAACACCTTACGTTACCTCATTTTACCTTTTCCCGTCTGAACAATAAGTCGTACAACTGGGAGTAAAACTCCACTCTTTGGTGAATTGCCTCCAGCACATTCACCTCTTATAGGACTCATACTCCAGACCATCCATATAAGAAAGGATACCTATATTAGAATATCCAAAAACATAATATCGTCCCTCCTTACAACGGTTGCAATGAATGTAAAGGCTACTTATCACTCAAGATACGGCCGTTAGCACAGCCCCACGCCGTGGCCACGCAGTGGGGAAGGGTCACCGGTATGATGTACCTTCAATCACTTATTGAACAAATCAATAATTGATTGGCATCCATCATACCCTCCCGAACATAGTACGCGCAAGCACATGATAGTTACTTGAGATAAATCCACAAAACGGGATACACAATATAGCAACATGGTAAAATATACTCATGTTCAACCAACATCATAATGCAACATTTAAGTAATACACTATGCATAGCATCATCAGTAAATATGAATGATAACAATTAAATCCACCAATGGGATAGCCATAAACTCAACATGCCACATAATCCACAACTGGGATATCACACCACCATATAACACATAACCCACACATTGGGATGTCGCATAACAACTTACCAAATAGTCCATACTTAGGATATTAAGGTAACCATATAATTAATACTTCCACAACTTGGACACAATGCCACAAGGTGGTACATACCCATTACTAATTAGCTTAATTGTGAAACCTATAGCTTCTACACCAATTTGAACTACTCACCAAGGACATGGAGTAAGTAAGGCCACTATATATCGTAAACCATTCCTACATAGTCATTATACGACCTCGAATAACATTTATTAAAGTTCAAGTTCTATTTCCCAAATTGGAACTATTTTGGTGAAGTCACAAATCAAACCTATCAACCATTTTCGGGCAATATTTAAACTACTTCCACAATTCCATTTTGATCACTTAAGATGTCATTGAGTAGCCAAAGTATTCTACTTTTAATCTAGGTTAAAGAGATTTCATTTTGGTTCTAGTTCGATTAGGTTTAAACGGCTCCAAAGTTGACCCAAAGTCACCGAGGCCGGGGCACGACTCGTGCCCAGGGCACGACTCGTGCCCCTTTGGCCTTCCCCAGAAACAGGCGTCCCCACATGGCACGACTTCCCTTTATTCCTTGTCACGACTCGTCCCCATCCAAGGCACGACTCGTGCCACAGGGCACGACTCGTGCCCTGAGCCCAGAATTCAAAACAGAAATAAAAATCCTTCAACAACCCAAACCAAAATTGTCCCAAACTAGTTTGCCTTTGTTTGTGAACCTAGAAGGACTTCCTAAACTTCATACATTTTATACTACTTCCTTTAAACCCCAACAAAATCTAAACCCAAATCAACTACCACTTAACTTCCAACCCATTTCATGATTAACCTTTCTAGATCTTCTTCTTTGAACATTAACTTTAACCTATCTCATTTATAAACATCCCTCCCCCAACAACGATTCCAAGGCATGACTTTAATCATCTTAATCCAACTCAACACATCTTCTTACACTCTTAATCATTTCTTAAGAACAACAATAACATGAACTAATTCTCCAACTCCAAGAAGGTTTCAATTCATCAAAACCATTAAAACACAACAATAATAATAACATAGTTCATGAGCATACAAAGAAGGGAAAGTCATAATAACTCACTTGGATTTGCAAAGGAATGTTGATCTTTCTAGCTAGATGAGTTCCCCAAGATGAACCCACTTCAAAGGTGCTCCTAGACTTGATTTTTGATGAAGAAGTGCTTGGCTTCAAGCTTGGACAAAAAGGGAACATCAATGGAGGTTTCTTCTCTTTCTCTAGGATGATTGGTGTAGTCAATGAGAAGTGAGGGAGAAGGGAATATTGATTGAAGGAGGGAGAAGTAGAGTGAGGAGGAGTAGAAGGGGGAAGGGAAGTAAGAGGAGGTGATGGAGAGGGAGGGGGCCGGGTAGAGGGATGTGGGAGGAGGAGTTAGGGTGAGACACTTGGCAATGAAGGAGGAAGCTTCACCAAATTGGCCCCCCATGGAAAACCTACCTAGGCTTTCACTTCCACTATAAATTTAAAATTAACTTCTTTATTTATTAAATTCATCCTACTCATTTAACCTCCCTACACTATTTATCATTTTCCATTTTTATTATTATCCAGGTTTATTTATTTAATGTCCAATAAATTCTTATAAGATTCTAAATTTATTTCTCACCCAATTTATCCTAAATTTAGAATTTAAAGACATAATTGAACACATAAAGATAGCATAAATATTAAAAGCATCAAATATAATATTAAAAATAAATGCCTAGGGTTGGGGTCGTTACACTCACTCCTCCTTAAAGAAAATTCGTCCCGAATTTGGATCAAGCCGCTTACTCCTAAGGATCAAATAGCAAAGGTTACCTTTCACACATTCTAACTTAATATTCCCAATTAGATTTCTCAATGGTATGACTCTACTATACCTTCCCATAACCCGAGTACTCTAGGACTTCACTTCCCGATTTGATTCTTCGATTCTATGATCCTTTCCAAGATTTCCAATTTCATTAATAATGCAACACCACAACTTAATACTCCGAGAATACCATACAATTATTACTACCCGAATTTCCACGACCTCAAGAAAGTACAATTAAATAAAAGTATTATAACTTAAATCACCAAATATATCACGATATTATATTTTAAAACTTCAATTGGATTAACAACTTTAGCGCCAATTTACCTTAGACCTTGCTTCTCCAATTTCACCCCAACAAATTAGAGATCGATATTTTCTTCCCTAACAACGCCCCATACGGTTTTATCTTAAGCTAGAATAATAGCGCTATCATACGCAAACTCGCTAAGATTAATTAAACTTCTCAAGTTGGAAGGAAATCCGTCACACTATATAACCTATTCCTCACGAATTTGGGTAGTCTTCAAACCTCTTCCTCTCGACTAACTAAATCTTTCAACTCTTAGGATCGGTAACTAACCCCAAAAAGAGAACTTCAAAATATAAGATTCCATTTAAACTACACAACCAATTGTAACCGCTCTCGAAAAATGATAAGAAATTTTCGCTCCATCTAAGTTAACTTCCTCGAAACGTACGCTATCTCTTTCCCAATTTGCCTAACACCACACCTTGATCTCCCGGAAATACATACTTAAAACTTCACAAGATTCTCACATCCACTAGGTAAGGTAAGGATCGGGTCCAAAGCCAACCTATTTTCCATTACTAACAATATGGTTCATCCTTATTACACCTACACCTTTTACACGTCCTTTAGAGTCAACTAAAGCGACGACTCTACAATTTCTTAGGAATTCCTTAATTTTCTTCGGTAACACTTGTCAATTCCAAGATCACGGACTCAACCCTCACAAGATCCATGGTAACATCCGAGTTTAAGACTATAGAACCCAAAATTTGCAATCTTCTCGAGCCAACTCACACTAGTCAAACTTTGTATACAGGGATTCCTCACAAGGGAATCATTAACCCAACTCTCAGTTTATTTTCACGATCTTCCCGAAACTTTAATTAACAAGGAGGTCATCAATTCCAATCACCCTAAAGCCAACGAAATAAGGATTACAATTTCGCTTATCTAACTCGGAACCAACACATGAAATATACCGACGGAAACACATTTACTACCTTCTTACAACTAGCACATAAAATTTGGAAAAGACTCCTTATACAAGTCTAACATATACCGGTTACTCTTCACACCTTAATTCAAAAGTTCCACCTTAAAGGCACGTAAATAACAAGAGTTTCACGTTACAGTCTACCTATATCAAATACCAATACAAGCGGTTTAGGCATAGAAAAGGAGACTCACCTATTTGGATAGTCTATCAAGTATAAACAACTACTTAACCCTCCAGTCAAGTATATCTCAAAATCATAAATTGATAACTATACTAATTCAGCGGCAATACATGCTCGGCCACAACCACATCACCATCGTGGAAATCAAAGACGGTTCGAGATATTCTCTCATAAGAGCGAATCCTCTAACAATAAAACAAATTCTCAACAATGTATGTCACATATAAGCAAAATGTGATGCCAAATATAAATGATATGCAACGAGAATCTAACAAGTATGACCCCTAACTTCGAGACGGGAATTTACCTCTAGTGACCTCGGAGGGATCCATCTCTCCTGAAACCGAAACACCTACTCGACCATAGACCTTCTCTCTTGGCTCCCTTCGCTATCTCTCTTGGTACTTCCTCTTTGTCGTTCACCTTCTTTGCTTGAAGCTCGTCCCCGCTGCGACCTTGGGCAATTTCTCCTAAAGTGTCCCAGTGCTCCACAACTTAAACACTTGCCTTGCTTACTCCAACATCGATCTTCGGTATGTCCAATCCTCTTGCAAAATTTACAATTCGCTCCATACTGTTTGGGTGCGGCCTAGACGAAGAAGCTACAACAAACTCTCCTCTCACACTTCACGAAATTAAAGTCCTTGGTGTCCTTTAATGAGTTTGGGTCCTTGTCTTATATACTTTGGTTTGTTTTCAATCCCACCTTCCAATTTTCCACTATCTTCCCCAATGTCCTTTTCGACCTTATATGCTCTATCTATGACTGTCTGGAAAGTGGTGAATTTATTCATCCATAATTTCTTCCTAAGCTCACTCCTCAAACACATTACGAACTTCTGAACCCTTTTTACTTCATGCGATACCAAATGAGGGCAACACCTAGCTAATTCCTCAAATCGGGCTGAATACTGGTCCACCGTCATGTCCCCTTGTTTTAGTCCTAAGAATTCAATCTCCTTCTTATCCCTTGTAACCATAGAAACGAAATAGTCCTCGAACTGTTGAGTGAAATTATCCCAAGTCTGGGGCGTATGATCCCGCTCCCAACATCCCTTCAATATCGCCACCACGATCGGCTAAACCTTCAAGTTTGAATACGGCATACCTAACTTTCTCTTCGTTTGGGACTTTCTATAACCTCAAAAATCCTATTTATTTCTGCTAACCAATTTTCTGCCTTTAACGGATCCGGATCTCCATTATAGCTCGGTGGGTTCATCTTCACAAATTTTTCCAATCCATTACCTTGACATCCCTCAGGTTGATTCGGAACTGATCCTCTAGTCTTCATATCTTGTACAAACGTCTGAATAGTTCCATCATCTCTTCATTAAATTCCATCTATGCCCATATCTCCTTCATTTCCTAGAATCTTCCTCTCGATCATCCTTGCTTAGGCCATTAGAACGGACTCCTGCAATAAACACTCGGCGTTAATTACCACACATTCCCACTTAGTCTAGACATCCACCCTTGACCTCTAAACTAAGCTCGATACCAGCGTGAGCACCCCCAACCCGGGACCTAACACGTGTCCCGAGCTAGGAGAACTCAACTAAGAAAATCCAACCTTATTTTTAAAACATTTAATTGCCTTTTAAAGAATACCACTTTTCCAACTTCAAAATAAAGTCAATTGATAATATCCCTTCTTAAAGGAAATCCAACTACAACTTTAATAAACCGAAATCTGATCAATTACATTGGGAACCTTAATTAACAATTGTTTAACAAAAGGGTTTCTAAACAAATTACAAAAGAGGAATACTTAATAAATACTCCTAACAACCCACTCCTATACTTAACTTGTCAAGCCCCAAAAGCAAAAGTCCACAATGGAATCCCCGGCCTCACTGGTTCGGGTCACCTGTCTCGGAATCTAAAGCAGTAAAGGGAGAGGGGTGAGAATAAATCTCAATGAGCTATTATGATATGCAGCAAGATGCCATACAAGATGCAACACGTAGCATGGCAACACATAACACATTATGAAAGCGGTAAACACCTTACGTTACCTCATTTTACCTTTTCCCGTCTGAACAATAAGTCGTACAACTGGGAGTAAAACTCCACTCTTTGGTGAATTGCCTCCGCACATTCACCTCTTATAGGACTCATACTCCCGGACCATCCATATAAGAAAGGATACCTATATTAGAATATCCAAAAACATAATATCGTCCCTCCTTACAACGGTTGCAACAGAACTGTAAAGGCTACTTATCACTCAGTACAGCCGTTAGCACGGCCCCACGCCGTGGCCACAGAGTGGGGAAGGGTCACCGGTATGATGTACCTTCAATCACTTATTGAACAAATCAATAATTGATTGGCATCCATCATACCCACCCGAACATAGTACGCTCAAGCACATGATAGTTACTTGAGATAAATCCACAAAACGGGATACACAATATAGCAACATGGTAAAATATACTCATGTTCAACCAACATCATAATGCAACATTTAAGTAATACACTATGCATAGCATCATCAGTAAATATGAATGATAACAATTAAATCCACCAATGGGATAGCCATAAACTCAACATGCCACATAATCCACAACTGGGATATCACACCACCATATAACACATAACCCACACATTGGGATGTCGCATAACAACTTACCAAATAGTCCATACTTAGGATATTAAGGTAACCATATAATTAATACTTCCACAACTTGGACACAATGCCACAAGGTGGTACATACCCATTACTAATTAGCTTAATTGTGAAACCTATAGCTTCTACACCAATTCTGAACTACTCACCAAGGACATGGAGTAAGTAAGGCCACTATATATCGTAAACCATTCCTACATAGTCATTATACGACCTCGAATAACATTTATTAAAGTTCAAGTTCTATTTCCCAAATTGGAACTATTTTGGTGAAGTCACAAATCAAACCTATCAACCATTTTCGGGGCAATATTTAAACTACTTCCACAATTCCATTTTGATCACTTAAGATGTCATTGAGTAGCCAAAGTATTCTACTTTAATCTAGGTTAAAGAGATTTCATTTTGGTTCTAGTTCGATTAGGTTTAAACAGCTCCAAAGTTGACCCAAAGTCACCAGGCCAGGGCACGACTCGTGCCCCAGGGCACGACTCGTGCCCCTTTGGCCTTCCCTTAAAACAAAGGCGTCCCACATGGCACGACTTCCACTTTATTCCTTGTCACGACTCGTCCCATCCAAGGCACGACTCGTGCCGCGGGGCACGACTCGTGCCACGAGCCCCGAAATTCAAAACAGAAATAAAAATCCTTCAACAACCCAAACCAAAATTGTCCCAAACTAGTTTGCCTTTGTTTGTGAACCTAGAAGGACTTCCTAAACTTCATACATTTTATACTACTTCCTTTAAACCCCAACAAAATCTAAACCCAAATCAACTACCACTTAACTTCCAACCCATTTCATGATTAACCTTTCTAGATCTTCTTCTTTGAACATTAACTTTAACCTATCTCATTTATAAACATCCCTCCCCCAACAACGATTCCAAGGCATGACTTTAATCATCTTAATCCAACTCAACACATCTTCTTACACTCTTAATCATTTCTTAAGAACAACAATAACATGAACTAATTCTCCAACTCCAAGAAGGTTTCAATTCATCAAAACCATTAAAACACAACAATAATAATAACATAGTTCATGAGCATACAAAGAAGGGAAAGTCATAATAACTCACTTGGATTTGCAAAGGAATGTTGATCTTTCTAGCTAGATGAGTTCCCCAAGATGAACCCACTTCAAAGGTGCTCCTAGACTTGATTTTTGATGAAGAAGTGCTTGGCTTCAAGCTTGGACAAAAGGGAACATCAATGGAGGTTTCTTCTCTTTCTCTAGGATGATTGGTGTAGTCAATGAGAAGTGAGGGAGAAGGGAATATTGATTGAAGGAGGGAGAAGTAGAGTGAGGAGGAGTAGAAGGGGGAAGGGAAGTAAGAGGAGGTGATGGAGAGGGAGGGGGGCCGGGTAGAGGGATGTGGGAGGAGGAGTTAGGGTGAGACACTTGGCAATGAAGGAGGAAGCTTCACCAAATTGGCCCCCCATGGAAAACCTACCTAGGCTTTCACTTCCACTATAAATTTAAAATTAACTTCTTTATTTATTAAATTCATCCTACTCATTTAACCTCCCTACACTATTTATCATTTTCCATTTTTATTATTATCCAGGTTTATTTATTTAATGTCCAATAAATTCTTATAAGATTCTAAATTTATTTCTCACCCAATTTATCCTAAATTTAGAATTTAAAGACATAATTGAACACATAAAGATAGCATAAATATTAAAAGCATCAAATATAATATTAAAAATAAATGCCTAGGGTTGGGGTCGTTACACATACCTTATTAGAATTTCTCGGATCGTCAAAACTTCGGGTTGTGTACTATACACATCCTTAGTATCTTTCCATTTAAAGAAAGCCTTTTGACATCCATTTGTCATATCACATAGTCACAATATGCGATAATGGCAATTGAAACTCTAACAGACTTCTACATTGTAACTGGCAAAATGGTTTCAACATAGTCAATACTATGAATTTACCTAAATCCCTTTGTTACAATCCTTAGTCATGAAAGTATGCACCTTCACATCCATGTCGGTCTTGAAGACCTACTTGCACCCTTTAGTTTTTACATCTTCAGGTAGCCCAATCAAGTTCCAAACTTGATTGTCAAACATGGATTGTAATTTGAATTCCATGGTTCCTAACCATTTATCCAAATTAGGAGTGGACATCGCCTCAAGATAGGAAGTAGGATCGTCATTCTTAATGACTTCCACCTTATTACTTTCCAAAACGAGAAATCAATATTTTTTGGGTTCGGATTGTAACCTATCCGATCTACGATGGACTTGTGCATCTTGAACCGGTTCCACAATTCCTTTGTGAACTTGGTTCCGTCTCTACTCTCGATTCTATATTATTTTCGGGTTCTTGAACTTCTTCAAGATTAATTTTACTCCCACTATATTCTTTATTGAGAAACTATTTCTCAAGAAACAAATCATATAGAGCAACAAACATTTTGTTCTCTTTGTGGTTTGCAAGATTAATTTCCGAAAATAACCTAGTCAGATTTGGTGCTAACTTATAAGAGACAAGTCTCTTTACGTAAGATTCGCAACCCCAAATCTTCATGAAAGACAAACTAAGTTTTCTTTCATGCCACATCTCATGTGGGGCCTTAGGAACCGATTTAGTAGGGACTCGATTCAGTGTAACCGCATTATTTCTAATGCATATCCTCAAAAAGGAAATAGGAAATTGGAAATTCTAATTGACACATCATCGAACGAACCATGTCCTACAAGGTTCAATTTCTCCTTTCAGACACACCATACAATGTGGTGTTCCGGGTGGAGTCAACTCTAAAACGATTTCATAGTTTTGAGATGATTGTCAAACTTTTGGCTCAAATATTCACCACCTCGATCCAATCGAAGTACTTAATAGTTTTACCAAGTTGTTTTGTACTTCATCTTGAAATGTTCGAAACATCTCAAACGATTCACCTTTGGACTTCATCAGATAGACATAGTCATAACTAGATAAGTCATTGGTAAATGTGATGAAACACCAAAATCTTTCCCTAGCAATGCTGCTTAATAGTCCACATACATCTCATGTATAATGACTAATAAGTCACTAGCCCTCTTACTACTTTAGTGTAGGGTGGTTTGGTCGATAATCCCAATAAATAAGATCCACATTCCTCAAATGATTTATGGTCATATGAGTCTAAAAGTCCATATTAATGGAGTTTAGATATATGTTTCTTATTTATTTGACCAAGCCGGCAATGCCATATGAACGCGTTGTTCATATTGTTCGGTTTAGATTTCCATTTATATTATAGATATCTTCAACATTATTTTGTTTCTTATCTTCAAGGATATGAAGACCATTCAATGACATATGCATTACAATAAGGCATATCATTAAATGAATATAAAACTTCTTATTGAAAATAAGAAAATTATATCCTTCATCATCCATTTAAGAAACCGAAATAATACTCCTACTCAAATCCGGAACGTAGTCATACTTGTTCAAAACAAGTACTACTTCACAAGGTAAAGTGACTTCATAAGTCCCTATGGTTAATGTAGCAACCCTTGCTCCATTCCTACACATATGTTTAATTTACCTTCTTTGAGTAGCTTTCTATTCTTTGTTCCTTGCACATTTAAACAAATGTGGGATCCAATCCGGTATCATATATCCAAGAACAAGAAGTCGAAAAGAAAATATCTATCATATAGATAATTGAAGTAGTAGCAATCATATTGCCCTTCTTCACCTTTTAGGCCTTCCTAATAAGCCTTGAAACTTTGCTTCCAATGACAATCTTATTGCAATGATAGCAAACTGCATCCTTTTGAGACACTTTGGGTTTAGCCTCTTCAGCTATGACAACTTTTGTCCTAGGTTTAGCAACTTTTGCTTTACCTTATTTTCCTTCCTTTGTGAACCTTTTCTTGTGTTAACCATTAACACAATTTGCGGATTGCTCCTTCTTTCATCATATGAATTAAGAGCTTTCATCATAACATATATCTTTTACCTAGCTTGCACTTGGAACATTTCCCCTTTTGCGTAATGCTAGAACAAAAGAATAGTTATCATGTGCTCAAGGTTCTTCATAAGAGCCTTTAAACACGGTGGCAATTACAAGGCAAGCAATATTGTCAGAATCATCAACATGTTTCTAATGTTGCTTCCTTATTTGCCCTTTGCAACATTTGTAGTGGGTTCAGTAGGAACGAATTCGACAAGAACGTACAAATTTACCTAAGAACAATTCTTTAGGCTTTTGATCCAATCAAAATTATTTGTATCATTCTTTTTGAACTTTGTTCTTCATAAGGACGAATCGCAATTATTATTATGTAATGCTACTTCTACAACAAAATATACAAAATTATATGAACACATATTAATATCAACACATTTATCATCTAAGAGCAAATAATGTATTTTACAAATACTCCCACTAAATCATACACCTTCCAATGCAAATAAGCATAATATGCATTTAATGGGCTAAGATCTAACTTTAATTTAATCTCAAGTACGCTATGGCGCACCGCTCAAGATTAAACTAATTAGGTAGAAAACATCAATCATATCATATATGACTCTTAGATCTTTTATGAGATTCATTTAAGACATCATATGTCTAAGCATATTTTAATCTCATCTTATGCCTTGGGTCCAAAATTGTTTTGATAACCCAATTAAGTTCATCCACTTTAAATGTATAGGAACCACCATTTCCTCATCTTGCTCGCAAACGGAATAGAATCAAAGCACCTTGCTATGACAAGCCCACCCAAAACTATCCGAGTGGTCTCAAGTGTTTTAATCATGGATTGACATAAAGAACTTAAAAGTTAAATGAAGGTTATTTAAAGCATATTATAAGCATATCAACAAAGATAATCATAATGTACACTAGGTAAGTTCCCAAGAAAATAGGTGAGCCACAAGGACTGCTTAAGTACCAAATTTTCCTTCGACAGAACTCTCCTAGTCATGCACAACTTAGAATACCAATTTGAATGCAACATAATCAATACTTTGTATACTGACTTGTTTCTCACAAACAATCAGACTCATAAACTGACTTGTTTCTCATAAACAATCAGAATCCTTCAAATTTTGCGTAAACTGACTTGTTTCTCATAAACAATCAGAAAACCAAAATCATAATGTTTCAACTAAACATTTAGGAAATTACAATTCAATGTTTCAACTAAACATCTAACAAAATTCTTATCACATAAGAACACATAATTAATTCATGCATCGCAACAATTAATAAAACACATTTAAATTAATTAAGCATGCATAGACTATGAATTAATCTAGCATAGCCCTATAAATTTAATTTCCAGAAATTTATAGCATCCAGATTAATACATAAACATATCAGATTGCAAACATATTCACAGATTAGCAGGATTATGAAACAAGCGTCTGCCCAGTTTGGCAAGTTCCGTCGCGTGACGAAGCTTCACGAAGACCCGGAGGTCGCACGACCAGACACTGACCATGGCCAAGTTTTGTCGCGTGACATATCAAGCCCAACTACCAGATTTTTAATCGTGGCCTACTCTGTCGCACGACTCGAGTAGCCAGTTTGGCAGTTTTTCGAAATTCAATCAATTCCAATTATAAAACAATTAAATCAAATAAACAGCTTTTATACAGATTTAATTTATCATAATCAGAAAATGATTTTCATATTGTTTCACAAACAATAATAATTCTACCGCATACAAAACATGCAATAAGCATATAAATAATTTATATCTTAATTCTAGCATGTTAATTCAAAATTAACCATACGAACGGGGCTCTGATACCACTGTTGGGTTTTATGGGTCCATGCGCAGCTGAATAAAGCATCAAATTAACACAAAACCCAAAGCCCTACGTCCGTTCTATACGATTAAATTGAATTCCTATGAGATAGAATTTACCAACCTTAATTGCTTTCCGGTCTTGAGCTATCGAACAATCTATCGATGTGATTTTGAATCACAATCTTCGATCTTCAAAAAACCTTTCAATCTTCGGATTGGAACTCTAGGCCTTGATCGTCAAACGAGCGAAGACCCTCTATTGTTGTATCCACACGTAAGAATGAACCAAGAACGGTTCTTGAGGATTGCTAGATCCTTAAACCCTTGGAAGAATATTGAAAGAACTTTTATTATATTTTTCTTGAGAAAATTTGGCTAGTGATTAGGGTTACAGACCTCATATTTATATTACCTTAATATAAGTATTTGTTTCCTAATCATATTAGGAAACTAGTCTAAAAACCGCATGTGGCAGGTTCTGTCGCACGGTAAAACAAGGCACTTGGCCAGTTTTGTCGCGCGCCAAGGTATGCCACATCAGGAACTCTCAATCATTCTTCCTTTGGTTTAACCAATTCATTCTAGTTGTGTGTGACCCAATAGGATTATATTATGTTGGCAATGAGCTCGATCATATCGACCCTCATAATACATAAGCGGAATCTAGCAAGCCATTATGTCTACCCAAATAATATAACATAAGAGTTCACGTTTCCAATGGTACACTTCCATTGCTCCCTTTGTCTCACGATGTTATATTGAACACAAGTCATGGTCCACGTCAACTTGTATTTGTTCAATGCTTTCTCGATCTTGAGTATAATGATAGTCCAATCATATTGGGGTGTGGCCACACTCTTTCATCATTATCACTCATCGAGGGGCCCAAGCAAAACATCTCTCTTTCGAGGGACAAATTCCATCTTGACTTATCATCCTTCCCATCATGAATCCGATCATGCCAAAGATAGCCTTTATAGATCGTGTTAAGATACCGCGAGAGTTAGTGCCTGCGTTTCTTCCCATGTGAGAATGGCCAGTGCTTCTTTGAACTGCGTGCGGCAGTCTAGATAAACCTCCATCGGGGAGAGCATTCCTTTCTGCCTTATTTGAGTGGCGGGTATGTCGAAAGGTGAGTACACGGCTTCCCGAACATCTGCCCATGTAACTGGTTGCTGACCCAGTTGATCGTTTCTGTAAACGAATGCCGCGGACTGTGGAATCTCCCTGAGCAGTTGCTCGGGACGAATTTCTATCTTTCTCTTGTTTCTGAATAGACCTTCCTCTCTCAGTTGGCCTTTCAATTTGAGTGCAGAAATGATCCGTTTCCATCCTCCTAGGACCCTTGGGATTCCGGTTTTGTTGACCTCATGCCCGGCTTGGAAGAGAATGGTTTCATCGTCTTCGTCGTTGCTTTCATAGAGAACTTGCTTTCCCCGGGGAGATAAGCACTGGTATTAATTCTGCTGTGCCGTTCCATCTCCTAGGTCGTCGGGACCGTTGACCACCTTCGTTTGGCAGAGGGGGTTGGATGAGAACAGACGGTAGTCGAGGAAGTTGTCGTGAGCAAAACCCTTGAGGTCGAATTGGTCTAGAGTAGCCTCTAGCTTTCTGCCTGAAGCTGCTTGTGACACTTTAAGGGCTTGGTCCCTGTGGGTGCTTCGAGCTTGGTTTTCGTCCCAGAGACGGTTCTCTTGAGCGGCTAGTTCCATGAGGGCTTTCCTTACGAGAGCTAGACATTCTCCGTAGGTGTGCGCCGTCTGACTAGTGTCCAGAACTGTGATCACATCCAAATCGCCGAATGGCGGGAACACTTGGATTACGTTGATGAGGGAAGTCGGACTGGGACATTCCATGCGGCCTTCTTTGATCTCGACTACCAAGAAGTTCGCCCATATTTGCTTGATTGACCCCACGGGGGTGTTGAATTCTGCAATGTTGACAGTCTCGTGATCCCGTTCGATCGCCAAGTCTATCAGAGCTAGCAGTTTGCTGGCGGGATGTCTGAATCCGTGGCCGTGACGACTAGGAGCAGAATCGAGCTGGAGCATGTTGATGCTGAGGTGGTCATTTCCAATGTCGGAAGCTGACTCTGTCTTGTGGGGAAGACCTTTACAGATGTTTTTGGGGTGGCTGCCGGAAGCGTTCCCGAGGTTGATCTGATTTGTAGCGGGGTGAGGAGCTTTGTCTCCTTCGCTATTGCCCTTGGCCTTGGCGGCGCTTGTGGCTTTAAGCTTGACTGACGGCACGGGCCGGTTACCATTGGGGCTGTCAGTTGGAAGTGATGAGGAGCTCTGAGCTCGATTGGCCAGGGCCTCATTTACCATGAGCAGGCAGTCGTCGAGGGTAACTTTGGCATTGCAGAATCTGATGATAAGGACCGGATCCTTGGTATCATCAGGATATCTGGAATAGATGATGTTGACGAAGTCATCGTCAGTCACTTGATAAGAGGGGTTCTTTGTCATGTCAACCAGTTGCTTTCAATTTTCGGATAGCTGCCTGTACTGGACGTTGTGCTTGACAATTTCCATGGTGTTGGAGCCCTGGTCGTAGGTGACCTGATCGGAACGGGTGCCGTCCTCGAAACTGAGCATATGAATGTAGGGATCTTCTTGCCGATCTGCCGCATCCTCAACTTCGGAAAGTCCTGATTCGTCGTCATCTGACGGCTCAACCCAAACGTAGGGACGTATTGCATCCTGGTGCGTTGGTGGAGCGGCTAGGAAAACATCATGCCCTTCGCTGGAGAAGAGGGGCTCAGCGGGCAGTTCCTCGTGGAGGACATCCCATACAACGTCCATGCACTCAAGACGAGTATGACGATGCTTGTTGACCTTTATCACGAAAATCTCTTCGCCTGGCGGGGCCAGAGAGTTGGCTTGAAGAATGCTGACAAATCTCCGATTGGAGACAGGGGATTTGTGTGCCCGCATCATGGCAATGCTCAGTGTTTCTTTCCAATCTCCCTCCAAATGTTGGAAACGATAGTTGAACTTGATGTATCGGACTACTTCAGGGTCTGCCTGCTCGAGTACGTTGACATAGTTAGCATCTCCGGACTCTGAGGGATTCTGATGAGATTTGCCCTAATAGTCCCTTGGTTGATTTGAAGGAGGTAGCCCCGGTGCCTGGCTGCTGGCACGCTTGGCTGCTGTCTCGGCTTCGTTCCCTATGAGGAAACTGTCCCCTCGGATGACTTCAAGATCTCCCTGACGATTAATGAACTTAACGCACTGATGGAGAGTGGAGGCTATGGCTTTCATGTGATGTAGCCAAGGGCGTCCCAACAGAGCTGTGAATTCGGATGGAATGTCCATCACGTGGAATTTTGCTGGCACCATTTGGGTTTCAAACCAGAGCTCCAGAGTCACCGTCCCCAGGATGGGACGAGACGTGCTGTCTTAGGCCTTGATAGTCCAGGCTGACGGAATCAGGTGGCTTTCGTTGATGCGCAGGGCTCGCTTCATGCTGAGAGGGAGGACGTTAACGGCTGACCCATTGTCTACCAATACTCCGGGGAGTGATATGGTGTTGAGCTTGAGAGTGATGTACAGAGCTTCATTGTGCCCCGAGGCATCTCTCGGGAGGTCTTCGTCACAGAACATGATCATACTGCCATACAATCGAGAATCGTAGATCTGGTCTCTATCCGGAGAAGGAGAGTCGTCAAGCCATCCGTTTCCTGTCTTCCTCTTGCGAGGTAAAGCCTTTGCTGGAGCCTCGGGATTGCACGTTGATTGAGTGCGAGTGCCAAGTTGACTTTGATCTTCCTTTGCCGGTCCGTGCTCGGAAGCTGGACAAATTAAACCTTGGTTGATCCCGCGGGGGGTTAGGCTTCTGACTGGCAGTAAGATTACCAAGATCTGAGGTATTTCGATGTCCCAAGGTCTGAGCTCTGTTGTCAGCAGGACTTTTCGGCTTTCCCACCCCTGTTTGCTCTAAAGCTGCATGGCCTTGAGGAAGGGAGGACTGGCTGGAGTAGAGATCGTAGTAGTCGAACCTCCCGAATGGCTCTCCGAGTGTACCTACACTGGTGTCTCCAGCTTCGTATCATTCTCTCAGTTTCTGTTGAGAGGACTTCTTCTTCTGTTTTCTCGGAGGATTGCTTCGGACCGTGTCTTGGGACTCGTACTCCAAGCAGGCGGAGCAGTCACAAACATCGTAGCTGATGTGGACATTTGATGAGGACCATTTGGAAGAGGCGGAGAAACCGGCTCGCGCAATCTTCTTGGGCACCCATTCAATGGAATTCACACTGTTGTTGTTCGGAAAGGGCTTTCCGACTGTATTGGGCCCACGGGGGCGCTCCAATTTTCCTTCCTCTATCAAGTTCTGGATTTCGTATCGTAACCCCACGCAATTGTCGGAAGTATGGCCGTGATACTGATGGAAGGCGCAGTACTTGCTCTTGTCAGCGTTGACTACGAGATTCTTGGGTTTGTAATTTGCAATGGGTTAAGGAGACCTTCCTTGACTAACCCTTCCAGCATCTTGCTCAGCGGCATGTCAAACTTGTCGAAGTGTATGGCGGTGCTTCGAGTGGAATTGTTGCTTTGTGGGGCCCGGGTTTACATTGCCATTGCGTCCACGATGGATGTAGTTGAGACGTATCTTTCCCTTTACCGGGGGCCGGTGCGGGATTGAATGCAGCTGCCGATCGGTATACTGTATGGCCGTGCATGAGCCAACTTCTCCTTGAGATCCTTCTCAGCGTGAGCCGGCATTGACCATGGCCGGAGATGCAGGAAGAAATGATGACTGATGAGAGTTCTGATGGACGGTCTTAAGCAGGACTTGAAGATCCGCATCTGGTCATCCTTGGAGAGTGGCTCCATGATTTCGGAGAGTTTCCAGCTCCACCTCTTGTAGAATTCTTCGACGCTTTCATCCGCTTTCTGCTCAGTGGTGATTAAGTCCTCACGACTTGTTTCCCACTCCAAGTTGGATCTGTACCGTTCCATGAAGATGTTACTGATCTGATCCCAGGTGTGGCGATCTGCAGGCTTGACCCTCAAAAACCATCGTAACGCTGAACTTTTAAGCGTATGCTGGAAGTGGTCGGCCATTTGCTGGAGGGTTACTCCTTTCGCTCTCATGTCGAGAACGTAGGTGTCAACATGCGTTTGAGGACATTCGGTTCCGTCAAATCGGTTGGGTCCAGTGGTGGACTGTGAGGCTCGGCGCCGGGTGCTACCACGTGAGCGATAGGGATTGGAGGTGGGAGGCTTGATATATGTGGATATATGGGAGCCTTCTCTGAACTGTATCGAGGTTTGTCCCCGGTGTTTTGGGATTCGTGTATAGGCAACGGGATGAACCCGGGAGGGTATTGAAGGATATTAGCATCTGTCTGAGATGGTCCAGCGGTGCGCTGGTGGTATTGAGCGATGGGAGTAGCACTGGCCTGGCCATACATGACAGGGTTGCCCTGGGAGGTGGCAACATGGAGCCTGGGTCGGCTGTTTCCTTGGTTCGAAGGAATCCCGTAAGTTGGTGGGGGAGGAACCTGGTTGAAGGTTTGGGGAACTGGTTTCGGGGAATCGTCATCCTCGACCAGGACGAAGGTACCATCTGACTGGGGGATTGCTGATATACCTCGCTCATTTAGAAGCTGTACCACGAAATTCTGCTGATCTTCTTTCTGCCTCTTGTGAACCTCACAAGCCCGGATGGCTTTTTCCAAAGTCATATACATTACCGGTGGCGGGGGTCCGTCCCCGTCACGATTTCTCGGTGAGCTAGACATGTCGGAAATTCTGGCTGAGGGAACCGAGGGACCCGAAGAACTGTCTGACGCTGCCGTGACTGTGATTCTGGCGAGGCGCTGACCCGGAAATCTGAACCACTTTCTGCTCGCTGCAGGGAACTAAAGGCAGGGTTTAGGTTTCGGAAAGGGGTATTTGGCTCAAGGTTTCGGGCTTGTGCAATGTGCATTTACCGATTAATGTTTACTTAAAACGCGTTTTCTCAGAGTCCTAATCGGTTGGAAAAGAGCGTGTCTTCTTTTTCGCAACTAACCCTAGAGCTCTAATCAGTGGATCTCGTCACTACGCTTATAAGCTCCTCGTTTCCATTTGTAGATCATCTTTCTCGGGACGGACTATCCCGAGCGAGGTCCTATAAGGCAAGCGAGTTCCACCGACAAACGAAAAAGTGAACTTAAGGCTAGCTGATCACGCAAACTTCCAACGTATGTGACGCACGGGCCACAGTCGAAGTCAACGTCCTTAAGTTAAGGCGGGGATCGTGCCAAAATTTCGGTATGACCTCTCCTGACTCGCTTGCGCGAGGGGCCTTAGCTTTTGGCGTTGGCCAAGTTGTGGCTGGCACGGTGCATTACGGTGAGGGTTTGGTGACACGGTGTCACATTGAACCATCGGGTATATTTTTCGGCAGAGCTCCGCGTCAAAGTCAAGGCTGGAAAGCTCAAGACTTTGGGTCGGGAACGACCTTTGGTCTCAAACTCTCGAGCTTGACTCGTGGCAGAACCCGGCGTAAAAAACATACACTTAGGCTTTATGACACGAACTAAGCCAAAAACCAACCGGGGTCTTGGACGAAGTGTGACAAAGAGTGCATGGCTTACACGGGCTAGGATGGGTTGTTTGGGACGACCCCGTGCGCCCTCGAAAGGTGTCTAGAAGACCAACCGAGGTGCAACTGATAAGGCCATCCCGGGTTACGGGTCGTAGTGTGCAGTGTACCGAGGCAGCAAGTGCACATGAAGTGCGGTGTACCGAGGCAGCAAGTGCGAGTAGTGTGCGGTCACTGAAATTCTTTTTCTGAGTAAAACAGAGATTTTTCAGAATGTGTCTTAAAGAATTTTGATGCGCAGTTCAAAAGATAGCATGAAAATCAAGCATGAATGGGGATGCACAAGCATGGTATGATTTTGAAAAGACAACAATGTAATGCCTTTGAAAAAACCGTTCGAGGTTTAAAGTAACACACGCACACGAAAATGAGGAAGGTTAAACGAAAGTTTGACCCACGGAAGGCTTTTTTGAAAACAACGGCAGTTTTGAAAAAAGTATCCAAGTCCCCAGCGGAGTCGCCAACTGAAATTACCCGGGATTTCGCGCGCGGCGAAACGCAGTTGTCTTTCGCGGAGGGTTGGTGTCTGAGACTCGCTTTTCGGGAAGGAAGAGGTGTCGCCATGTGGTTTTTGTATTTTGAGCCCAAACGTTGAGAAACGGCTTTAGTGAAAATGGTGTCGTTTTTATTGGTAGCAAAAACTTAGGAAAAGGCTTTGAAAACGGGGGGTCATTTTTACTGGTAGCAAAAACGAGTAAAAAACTATTTGATACCAGAGATTTTTAGGTTCAGAGGTCATGTTACGTTTCGGGAAGAGTATTACGAGATCACCCAAAATGCCTCGTATGACGAGTCTTTCTACCTTTCTCGAAAACGTGTGCGTGTGTGTGTTTGCATTTTGAAATGGGGGCTTGAATGACAAGCTTAATCTTGGTTTGAATGTCAAACGTTGATTAGGTGATCTTGTTTGAAAAGACGAGCATTTGAATGACAAACGTCGGATTTTGAGTTTTGAAAGAGAGTTCGCAGGCCGAACTCCGGTTTTGAATCGGGATTGTCATTGTTAACGATTTTTACGGGAAAAAGCGTATTAAATGATTTTAAATGTCAAAAGTCGGCTTTTGGTTTGAAGATGAGCGTTTGGATGCCAAACGTCATTTCGTGCATTTTGAAAGAGAGTTCGAAGGTCGAACTCCGATTTTGAACCGGACATTATATTGTTAACGATTTTACGGGAAAAACGTATTAAATGATATGCAATCAACGAAACGGGTTGCGACTCGGACTTTGAAAAGTAAATACTATCACGATCCAAACGGGCCAGACTTTGTAAATGACAGTATTTAAATACGGTATCGACGGATCAAACGGTCCGGAATCGTAAATGACGATCGACGAGCCAAAATGGCTCGGAGTTGTAAAGTTGCAAGAAATGTAAATGACGTTCGACGGATCAAACGGTCCAAAATGGTAAATGACAGAAATTTAAATGACGATTGACGGATCGATCGATCCGGAATGGTAAATGACAGAAATTTAAACGGAACGGGGCCGGAATGCCGTTTTAACCCGAGATTACTTCTCTTACGGGAAGAGAAGAGGATCTAGGGACTAAAACGTATCGAACCCCGTTAGACGGAGGCGTCTACATTTCAACGGTGTTCGTTCGAAATGGTTATAGCGAATGGCGCGTAAACCGAGGCAGAATGAGAGATTAGGGAGAGGGAGTTATACCTATGGCTAGGGTCGACTCCTTTGGCTCGGTGGGTGTATACGGGATACGAAAAGTGGTTTGGAACGGTGTTTCGAGGTGTTTTGGTTCGTGTTTGGTTGAAACGCGGAGTTTTCACGCAAATCGAGACAAAACGGGAGCTCGGGAGAGGGAGGATTTGGTTTCGGCCGTGGCTTTCTTGGTGAAAGGGGAGTAAATTTGTTGTTATAAATGGCTTGGACATCCCTTCTATTTATTGGTGAAAATTCAGCATGAGTCCGGCCGGACTTAGCCTGAAATCCAGGGGGTTTTGTGAAACTTTGGAAATTGGAGGGACTGGCTGGTAATTCTGGTACGCCTACAAATGAGTCCGACCGGACTTGGGCTGCATATCAGGGGTATTTTGGTCATTTGGCCTTGATTTCTAATTGAAAGGTGACTAGAGGGAGGTGGCATGCTTGCCACGTGTCCCATGACTCACAGGTTGTGTGGGAGTTCGTTCCCGGGTCCCGGTTTTGTCAGTTTTTTAAAATAATAGTCCGGAAAATGTCCAAAACGCCCCCGAAAAGTGCCAGAAAGTGCGTTTTTCAGGGAAAGCCATACTTTTACGTGCGATGACGTGTGCTAAGTACGCTTGGACGTCGGGATGCTCGGGGCAGTCCCGGGACGTCTCGTTGGCTTGGCAACGGGAAACTTAACGGGTTCCGGTTAACCTGGAGCGGGCCAGTTAACGGATTCCGGTTAACTCCTAACGGATTTTGACGATCCGGATTTGGGTACTTACACTTAGTTAGGTGCATCGTTCCATGTCTCATACGTTTGAAAAAGGTTTTGACTTAATTGGTGCTTTCAAATGAGATTTGACCCAAGGCATAGATGAGATTTAAAACATGTTTTTGACATATGATGTCTATGGAAATCTCATAAAAGATCAAAGAGTCATATAGTGATATGATTGATATTTCTACCTAAATAGCTTGATTTCGGGCATTGACTCAATTAAACCAAAATCAAGTGAAATATGGATCTTAGCCTACTATGATTATATGATACATGTTTGTATTTGAAGGTGTATAATTTAGTGAGAGTATTTATGAAATACATTATTTGCTCTTAGATGATAAATGTGTTGATATTTATATATGTTTATATTGTTTGCATATTTTATTGTAGAATGACTAATCACAATAATCAGCCCCTGTCACTGCGATCAGTCCTTGAGAAGGACAAGCTTGAAGAGAGAGGTACAAACTATTCTGATTGGATCAGAAGCCTTAGAATTGTTCCAAGGCAAGAGAAGAAACTGTACATTCTCGATGAACCCCTTCCACCTCAAATTGCTGCAAATGCTTCTAGGACAGATAGAGATGCACATAAGAAACATAATGATGATTCTACAGATGTTGCATGTCTTATGCTAGCCACCATGTCTAAGGCTCTTCAGAAGGACCTTGAGCACATAGGGACAACATTTGATCTTGCGGAGCGCTTAAAGGAAATGTTTCAAGTGCAAGCAAGAAATGAGCGGTATGATGTGGTAAAGTCCCTAAATGCATGCAAGATGCAAGAGGGGCAGTCGGTTGGTGCTCATGTCCTTAAGTTGAAGGGTCACATTGAGCGTCTCGAAAGTCTTGGAAATTCGATGAGTTTGGAACTCGCCACGGATACGATATTGAATTCATTACCTGAAAGTTTTAGTCATTTTATAATGCACTATCACATGAGTGGCATGGATAAGAGTCTCTCGAAATTGCATGCGATGCTTAAGACCGCAGAGAAAAATATCAAGAAGACCCGAACCGATACTGTGTTAATGGTTAACAAAGGCAAAGGGTTCAAGAAAGATGGCAAAGGTAAAGCAAGTGTTGCTAAACCTAAGGCAAAAGTTGCCGTTGCCGAAGAGGCTCCCAAAGTGCCTCAAAAGGATGCTGTTTGCTACCATTGCCAAGAGGTTGGTCATTGGAAGCGCAACTGCAAGGCTTACAAGAAAGGCCTAAAGGCGAAGAAGGGCAATACGATTTCTTCTGATTCAGGTATCTATATGATAGATATTTTCCTTTCTGTTTCTAGTTCATGGGTATTAGATACCGGATGTGGATCTCACATTTGTTTAAATGTGCAGGGACTAAGGGATAGGAAGCTACTCAAATAAGGTGAAGTTGACCTACGTGTGGGGAATGGAGCAAGAGTTGCTGCATTAGCCGTAGGGACATATGATGTAACTTTACCTAGTGGCTTAGTACTTGTTTTGAACAATTGTTACTATGTTCCGGATTTGAGTAGAAATATTATTTTCGCTTCTTGTTTGGATAATGAAGGGTATAATTTATCATGAGGCAACTTGCCAATGGGTCATGGTGTTACTCTTAGCAAGACGCATTATCCTAAGATAACTGATGAGCGAAAGAGGATGGATGAAGTTCCACACACTTCGGCTATTGGATCTATCATGTACGCCATGATTTGTACTAGACTTGATGTCTCATATGCTTTGAGCATGACGAGTCGATACCAATCTGATCCTGGTGAGAACCATTGGATGGCAGCCAAGGTGATCCTTAAGTACTTAAGAAGGACTAAGGATGCGTTCTTGGTATTTGGAGGGATGGAAGAAGATCTTGTTGTAAGAGGTTACACAGATGCTAGCTTCCAAACTGACAAAGATGATTTCTGATCGCAGTCGGGATTTGTGTTTATGTTTAACGGAGGTGCGATATGTTGGAAGATTTCCAAGCAGAGTACTATTGTCAATTCTACTACTGAGGCCGAATATATAGCGGCATCCGATGCAGCTAAGGAGGCCGTTTGGATCAAGGTCACATCAGCGATCCAAACATATACTTAGACGTTTCCATCTCATTCGAGAGTTCATTGATCGGGGAGACGTTAAGATATGCAAAGTATCAACCGATGATAACATTGGGGATCCGCTTACAAAGCCCCTAGCACAAGCAAAGCATGATGGTCATGTGAGGTCCATGGGTATTCGATACATAGATGGAGCCTAGTGCAAGTGGGAGATTGTTGGTGTAGTGCCCTAGGCTATAGTTATGTTTAAACTTGAACCGTTATGTATCATCTTTATCATTTATTATAGATCATGTTTATTTTGTTCATTATATGTTTACATGTTTATTATATTGAACTGCGTCCCTAGTTGTTGTGAACAACTAGTATAAGTTGGTAATGAATAATCATGGAAATGATTATATGCATGGAGATGCACATTACACTTATGGATACTTGCTAGAGAACAAGTATTGGACATGACCTACTTATGAGATTTATGACATGGTCTGTTGTCATGATTTAATCTCATGATAGTCGTGTCATTGAATCCTTTGAACCTGAGATTATCATCGTCTTCCACATGATAAACATTGTGTTTGATATAGTCTAACACTATATTTAATCGGATAGCAATAAGGGCTATGTTGGCACGATTGGATTCTTGTAGGGAAGAATGATAAGTCAAGATGGGATTTGTCCCTCTCGTTGAGAGAGATGTTTGCTTGGGCCCCTCGATGAATGATGTTGATGAAATGTGTGGCCACACTCAAGTGATTTGATAGAGATCAAATGCATTTAGATTATCAACATATTCGGAATCGAGAAAGCATTGAACGGTATGAGTTGACATGGACCATGACTCATGTTCAATTAGACATCGTGGATAAAGGGATTGTGACATTTGATTATCAAGGAATCAAGCTTTGATGTTATATTTAATTGGGTGGACATAATGATTTGCTAGAAGTCACTTATGTTTTGTGAGGTTGATGTTTCAACTCACTACCAAAATAAAATATAATTCCTAAATGGTCACACACAAAAAGAACGGATTGAAAATGGCAAAAAGGGTGAAATTTGGGCTTAGGGGACGACTCATCCCGCTCTGGCCCAAGTCTTGCCTTGTGAAGGGACGACTGTATCAGAGAGCGATCATAAAGGGACGAGTCGTGCCCTAAGGGACGAGTCGTGCTCACAACTCGTGCCCTCAGGCACGACTCGTGCCCTTTGATCTGTAAAACTGGTTTTCTGACTCGGTTAGTGGCGCGACAGACTTTGCCACTGGGCACGACTCGTGCTCTTGAGCACGACTCGTGCCATTGGTCAAAATCTGTTCGTACACATTTTCCTTAGCAGGATTGGTTTTGGTTTTGACAAGGATTCTTTCCCTAATAGTTAGGAATTTATATTTGATATAAATACAATCCTTTGGTCAGCCAAAAACATATGTTATTTTAGGGTTTATGAAACACTAAAATAGAGATCTAGATTAAGAATCAAAGATCAAAAACTCTATTAGCCATTGATTATTGAAAAGTCTTTCAATAATCGGAGATCATCTAGCAATCAAACAAGAAGCGTTCTTGGTCCGTTCGCTTGTGGATTACCGATAGAGGGTGATTAAGTTATCACCAAAAGCTTGAAGATTTCAATCGTTGATTCATCACAAGGCCTAGAACAAGGAGAAGATCAAAACCTTTATCAACGGTTTTGAGATTCGTTTTGAGATTTGCTTTTGAAGATCCACTTTGAAATAAACACAATCCCATTAAGGTATGTAAATTCTATTTCATATATTTTTCTAATCTCTTCATGCTAGATGGATCATAGGGCTAGGATTTTGATTGTTATTTCTAAGTTCTTCCGCGGCGTTTGTAACCCCAAAACCCAACAAATGCATCAGTACCTGGATACGAAGAGTTAGTCAGACAAGGATGATGGATCCGATGTCATGTGGTTCGTGGCTCCAGAATCAAGTACAAATGGTTTAGACTTAGCCAAGTAAGCAACATTGTTCCTTTATTGACACACCCTAGCATCATGACCGTGTTGATGGCACAATTGACAAGTAAAATTAGTGTCCAATAAATGATCATTTAAAGGTAGAGTGGGGAGAATACCATGACCAGAATAGTTCCCTCGAGTTTTCCAGGAGTACGGCCTCCCCCACATCCACGATCAGTACTTTATCTCTGCAACCACAACCACCTCCAGCCACCCTTCCCCACCACTTTCGATCGACCACCACGTCTGGTCAACAATTTTGTACGCCTCCCTCAACTGACAACACCATCTCTCTGGTCGACCACCGCCTCTGGCAGCACCTCCCGCCGACCACCACAACCTCCATCTAATTTTCTTGGCATAATCTCTGATGCAATCATATCTTTTTTTTTTTAGAATAACATTTTAAATACTAACATTAGGGAGAGGTTCGTACTAGGAAGGCAAGAGCCTATGTCATTGGCTCTTTTGCAATCCTATCATTTTTCACCTTCTATCCAAAAATAACTATGCCTACGAAATTCAACCCGAAATTTAACAGTGGGTTTATTGTTTTTCCATTTTTTTTGTTACAAGAACTTGAAGTGTGTGTTGTTATAAAGATTATAGTTCATTTTTATTATTTAATTCAGTGCTAGTGTTGGAAAAGAAAAATAAAACATTATTTGGAATGTGAAGGATGAAATCATGAATAGTAAAATAAGGGAAATTAGCCATTTTTATTTTTATTTTTTAAAAGAAAAATGAGACTGTAATGCTATGAGGGACCATACCAATTGTAAATATGGTTAAGGACCAAATGAATATACACTGGTGATAGAAACATAAATCATGAACATGAAGATTGATCTTTCTCAGAAAATGAATTCACATACATGCCTTTACATTCCAGCTTTAACACTATATATACAAGGGTCTAACTGACTGTAACTGCCTTCTAACAAACTATCTAACACATTTACATTTAGATCCTACCTTTAAACTATTTACACATCAGACCTTGAACTATACTGAACTATGTATTTACAATCTTATTACCCCCCCCCCCCTCAAGATGGATGTGTGGAATAAATCAAACACATTCATCTTGGATAACAAATGAGACATCGTGTCAGAAGAAAGGGATTTTGTAAATAAATTTGTTGGTTGTTCAATGGTGGAGATGTGATGAGTAGAAATGATGCCTTGTATAATCTTCTCTCTGACAAGATGACAATCTATCTTAATATGCTTGGATCTTTCATGGAAGACTGGATTGGCAGCAAGATGAAGAGCAGCCTTATTGTCACAATGTAATGCAACTGGAGTAAGATCAAAGACTCCAAAGGCATTAAGCAATGACAGAAGCCAAGTGACTTCACAACACACATTAGCAAGAGCCCTGTATTCAGCTTCTGCAGAGGACCTGGATACAATTGATTGCTTTTACACTTCCATGAGATCAAAGAATCACCCAAGAACACACAGAATCCTGAAAAAGATTTCCTAGTGGTAGGACAAGCAGCCCAATCTGAGTCACTATAGGCACTGAGAGTCAGAGATGAAGGACCATAAAACAGACCTTGACCAGGATTGCCTTTAATATACCTCACAAGCTTGAGAGCTGCACACATATGAGGTTCCCTGGGAGAAGAAAGAAGTTGACTTAAAATATGCTCTGGATAAGACAATCAGGTCTTGTAATGGTGAGATATATCAACCTCCCAACTAGTCTCCTGTAAGGACTAGGATCTATCAATAGCACACCTTGATCAGCTGCAAGACCATGATGAACATCCATAGGTACTTTGGTAGGCTTACAAGATTCAAGGTTGGTATCCTTTAAAATATCTAAAGTATACTTCCTTTGATGCAAATAAATCCCCTTATCTGACTTCCCAATTTCCAGACCCGGAAAGTAGTGAAGTAAACCAAGATCCTTGATTTTGAACTTAGAATGCAGATGATGTTTAACAGCAGTGATGACACTAAGGTCATTACCAGTGATTATTAAAACTTATGGAACCATTGTCGAGGTGCTTGCTTTATATAAGGATTTCAAAAGTTTGCACACTATGGGAGAAGAACCATGTGACTGCTGTAGATGGGAAGGAATAACCAGACCTTGGGGAACATCCATATAAACTTCTTTATGAAGATCTCCATGTAAAAATGCATTAGAGACATCCATTTGAGAAAGAGACCAACCCTTGGAAACTGTCAAAGCTAACAGTGTTCTGACTGTTGTCATCTTAGCTACAGGAGCAATTGTTTCAAAGAAATCTTGTCCTTCAACCTGAGTGAAACCCTTTGCCACCAATCTGGCTTTGTACTTGTCCAAGGAGCCATCAAAATTATATTTTAACTTGTAAATCCATTTGCAACCCACAGTATGTTTCCCACTAGGTAGAGCTTGTAAGATCCATGTATTGTTACTTTCTAAAGCATCAAGTTCATTCTTCATAGCATCACACCACTAAGAACATTTAATGGCTTGATTATATGTGGATGGTTCTTTTGGAGAGGAAGAAATGTTTAAACAAAAGGCAGTGCATTGAGGAGAAACATGAGCATAGGAAATGTAATTGTGTAAAGGATAAGGAGAAGTATACCTTGTGATGAGAGAAGCAGAATGATTGGTAAAAGAACCAGGAAGACCATCATAGTCTTGATATTTGACAGGAACACTTTTCTTTCTGACTGGTCTGTGAATCATGGATGGAAGAATAGGAATAGTATCAGAAGAAGAAGAAGAAAGTGAAGGAGAAGAAGAAGAAGAAGAAGAAGAAGAAGAAGAAGAAGAAGAAGAAGAAGAAGAAGAAGAAGAAGAAGAAGAAGAAGAAGAAGAAGAAGAAGAAGAAGAAGAAGAAGAAGGAAGGGAAGGAGATGGATTATTCTGATCCAAATGAGATGGATTAGAATCATCAACTTTCATCCATTCAATATCAGTATTAGGCAAAATAGGTGATGAGATGGGATGAGAAATCTCATTGGAGGAGAATGGAAATATGGTTTCATAGAATTTGACATCTCTACTATAAATAATTCTGTGAGATTGTAAGTCATAGAGTTTGTAGGCTTTCTTTTGAGAAGGATAACCAAGAAACACACATTTAGTAGCTCTGGGAGAAAACTTATCTCTATGATGGGACAAAGTGGAGGCAAAACATAGACATCCAAAGACTTTGAGATGAGAATAGGCTGGCTTTTTCCCCATAAGAACTTCAAAAGGAGTTTTGTTCAATATCACAGTGCTTGGAAGTCTATTAATTAGATAGGTGGCAGTAACGACACACTCCTGTTAGTACCCGGCCCGAAAAAAGGCATTTTTAATGTCTGGCCCGGTTTAATTAATGAGAAACCCTAATAATCCCTCAATCCCTTCATCCGTACCTGCGCCGTCATTGTTGGCGTGGAAGGTACGCCAGATCGAAGTGCCGATCGGCCCTTTACCCGTGGTATGGCCGATCGACCCTTTTTTATAGTGCCGATCGACCCTTTAACCCTTGTGCCGATCGAACCTTATTTTTAGGGCCGATCGACCCTTTATTTCGGTCCAGCCCAATTACCGAAACACTATAAATAGGGGTGCCCGGCTCCCTACTTTCACACACAATTTCATACGGGAGAAACGAGACTATACTTGTTTCACCCATAGTTCTTCTTATTCTCTTCGAATCGCCAAGATTCGACCCCAAAGTCTTGCTACAATTGGTAAGACTCTTTTTAATATTGTTGCTCTTTATTATTGTCTTTATTATTATTTATTGCATGCTTATTGTATTTTAATCACTTTATTTCTTGCCTATGTCCTATATGCTAGATTTAGGGTTGTTTTAATATATTTAATTATGCATAGCCGAGGATGATCTAAGGTTTCGCCCAAGAAACCCAATGGATCTAGGAACTATTTCTTACCTTCCACCTTAGTTATAATTATCCCATGATCAACAATCCCCCAAGGATGAACGTTGATTAGTGCACCTTCCGAGGGCTTAACTCAAAGGTTCTAGGGTGTGATCATCAATTAATTCTTTCTCTCCCCTCCTCCTTATGCATGATCCCGTTTCTTCTATCTATTCATGTAAACACCGCACACAACCAACACCCCACATGCTAGAAAGACCGATCCGTCGGACAATAGGAGTGATAACGTTTCTTCTTCTGTTGTAACTTGACCCCCGAACCCAATTAACTGTTTAGCCTTTTTTCAAAGCTTTGGGCTATATCAAAGTGGCGTGGCGACTCTCAAAATTAAACTAATATTTTAATATGGTTTAAAGCGAGTGTCACTAAATGAATATCCCATTTCGATCCGACATTATATGATTTATTTATTTCAAACCTCCGAATGCGCGTTGCATCGGGACGGGGTATTCACAGTGGCGACTCCGCTGGGGACTATTTTGAAATCTTTTCAAACTAAGTGGGTCAGACTTTCGTTTTTTTTATGGTGTTGTATTTTGCTTTCTTTTTTTATTTATTTATTTTCTTTACTCTTAACTGTTGCATTGCATGCATGCATTTCATGTGAATAAAAAATCTTTCTCTTTTTTCTCTAAAAAAAAGAATTAGACTTCTTTACCTCACACTACCACTAGAGTCCGTGTCACACTGCACAGACACCCTTTTACCCTTCGGAGAAGCCAAAGTGCGGGAAGTGTGGTGATCATGTCGCCTCCCTTCCGAGTCTCACTTGGCCATCCACTCATCAGTGCGCTTCGGGCACTGCGGTGGGAGCCTAAAACCTAACCCTTGCGTCACCCACTTTTCTAGGAATACACTCCATATGACCGGTTGGTTTGACTAGCTTTTTTATGTAGACAATTAATGGGGTCTTTATGTTAAGTCACCACGAACCAATGATAAGTCAAGATCTATCGAGAGATTAAGAGCACTAAAAAATTGATTTCCTTTCAAAGGACGTGCTATGTGAGGTCGAGTGATATATTGTTAAAGGATCTTGGCCTATCATTGGTTTGCAGTACTTTTCATAAAAATCATATTAACTGTCTATGTGAGAAGGTTAGTCGTTAGGATTCACCACTTTAGGATATTTAGTTAGTTGCGAAAAAGGGGTATCCCTTCCAACCTTAGTAGGACTAAAATGTACAAAGCTTTTGTAAATAAAAAAAAAAAAATTCAAGCTAGTACACTGCATCGAGTCAACCCCTCTCCTAAAACCGAGTCTTTTCTGATATTTCCGCAGAGCTAAGGTCGGGCCGCGTTCTTCATTCAACAATGACAACCTTGCCTCCATCAACTACTCCAAGCGCACCCGTCGCCTCGCAACCGGCTCTACACCAGTCACTTCAATGGAAGGTCCTGCCAACCCCAACTTCAATGACATTCCGCCTGCTCTGCACGCCTACTTTGCCGGTTTAACCATGAGGGTTGAGAAACTTGAAGAGCAGAATCGCACTTTGAAGAACCACAATCAAGAGTTGAAGGATCATTTTGTTGAGGAACTCAACAAAAGGGGACACAAGGTTATCTTGATGGGGAATGAAGTGGTCGATGTTGAAGATGAAACTGTCAATGCTCCTAATCCCGCCAACCCCAATGCACCTACCTTCCCTCTACCCAACTACGTTCCAAGCAGCTACAATAATGTTCCACCACCAGTCATGTATGGGAGCTCGAGCAAATCCAAAAGACCTTATCAACCTCCTGCCGACACACCCAAAGGCCACTTTGCTAATCTACCCCCTCCCACTTTACCCTTCAATTATTCCGGCCATCATATTCCTACCTACTCCACCTCCCCTACCATCACTCAACCCCCAGTCATGCAGAACTCCAACATTGCTACAGACCCGACTGTGTTAGCATTGATTGAACAAGTGAAAGCATTGACCGAGCAAATGGGAAAGCAAGGTGTGTCCCCCATCAAGATGCTTAATCCGAGTAAGGTTGCACCCCTACCTCAAGATTTCAAGATGCCCAAGATGGCCATGTTTGGAGGAGTTACTTGCCCAAAGACACATTTAGACAGCTATACGTTGGCAATGAGGGCCAAAGACTGTACACCCGAGCAGATGGCGAGAATGTTCCATAGCACATTGGAAGGGGCTGCTCTCCGTTGGTTTCTGAAGTTGAACGAGGAGGAAAGGGACACATGGGACAAGGTTAGTAGAGTGTTCTCTGAAAAGTATCAAGCAAACATGGATTGGCAAGTTAATCGAGCCGATCTGGAGCACACGCTTCAAAAGAATGGAGAGTCGATTTATGACTTCTACAAACGTTGGAATGATAAGTTGAGCGAAATTCAGTATCCGCCCAAGGAGAATGAACAGAAACAGATATTTTACAAGTGTTTGTTACCCGGACACAAGTTGGCAGTTGGTAATGGTTATTTTCCCAATCTTAGGGAAATGGTGGATTCGGGCGTACGTTACGAGAGTGGCATCACCGGAATCGCTCCACCAAAGGACACTGGGGCTGCTAATAATTCATTCCGCTATAGAGCTCCCGCCAATACCGCAGCAAAGAAAGAGCCCGTGGGGCAAGTAAATTATGTGCAAGGGGAAGCTGCTTTGGATGTTCAAGCCGTAATGAGGGGGAATAACAGTATTCACCGCGAGAGGGAAGTGTTTGATGATTTTGGAATGCCAATGGGCAAGGTTTTCGAAGTGCTAGTAAAGAAGGGCTTGGTCAAGCCGCTTGAGAATTATGAACCGTTAAACCCGAAGGAAGGCTTAGATGCTTCTAAGTATTGCCACTACCACAAGTACAAGGGTCACACTACTGATTACTGCCTTCAGTTCAAACGTTTAGTACAAGACTTGATTCGGCAAGGTAAGGTGGAGAAGCCAAAATCTCCTAATGTTGTAGGGAATCCTCTTCCTAACAATAAGATCCACATGGTGGAAGGTAATTTTATCAGCTTGGTAGAGATGGAAGATGCTTTTGAGAAACTGGGGCTGTCAACAGAAGAGGTATTCTCAGCTATTGTCAGAAAGGGATTGTTCGTGCCGAAACTCTCCGAGTATGCTGGTTTTGCTTTGAAAAGGGGTGTGCAGAAGCTCATCATTGAAGGGAAGATAGAGAATCCTAGTAAGATAGTTGGTAGTGATGTTGCTATGGTAGAGAAAGACCTCACTGATCCAGTCGAGCCTGTTGTGAGGACGGTGAGGCGGTTGTGTCGGTTGTAATTTGAGTTCAATTTATAAAGAATTTTCTTGTTATATGCTTTGTCTTTTGAGGAACCTGTCCGAGAAGTTGCCTCGTTAAATGATGATTATGTGGAAGAGAGTCCCAAACCTCTCTCGTTGGCTGAAATTCACGCGTAAGTATCCGACATGGAAAAGAATGGGGTTAATCTACTCACGAGGTCCGGAAGGGTATATCAAGCGTAAGATAAAGGGCGAAGAAAGTCTTTGGTCCGAAAACCGAAGTAGTGAATCCCGATAAAGAGGACCCTATTCTCACTCAACCGAAGCTAACCCAAGCCAATATATCCTTATGGTCCTTGCTAACGTCCTCGTATGCTCACAGGATGATGTTGGAACGAGAATCTTGCCGCGACTTTGGTACCGTCGCACACAAAGCGAAGATGTAACGCAGATGATCGGCAACATACACTTTGGGAATATCATCACGTTTCAGTAGTTGGACATGCCGGAGTTTGGATCGGATCATAATGAACCACCGCACATTACTATTGAGGTCAACGGAAAAGGTTGCCACGCATTTTCATTGATAACGGTTACTGCGGTGAACATACCGCCTTCCGTGATGATGGACGTCCTTGATCTAAGTCCCACAGATTTGAGACCTTCGGTTCATTCCGTGCGAGGATACGATTCTACTAGCCGGTCGGTGTTGGGAATAATCGGTTTGCCTCTTACTATGCGGGACCACTACTATGATTGCCGAGTTTCAAGTCATAGACATACCTTCCACCTTCACCATGCGCTGGGTAGGCCATGGTTGCATCAGATGAATGGAGTCCCTTCCTCATTGCATCAATGTGTGAAATTCCAGTCGGGCGATCAAGTGACAGTCATTTACAGCGATCTGGTAACATCTCAAGGATCAAGCACTGGGGGAAAGCCGGTCCTACAGATTCAGCACGAAGAGGGTAGTTCAATGTTCAGCGGTTTTCAGCTAATAGCACAGGCACAGGTTTGCGCGGTAGACCTCACAAAGACATCAGACAGAGTACGACCAGCTGTTAGGATGATGAGGAACATGGGATTTGTACCAGGACTGGGGCTGGGTGAACATCTCCAGGGACCTACGCAAGCAATGGAAGCTACTGATCATCGCAGCAGACACGGTTTAGGCTATGTTATTACCCCTGAAGATCGGGCTGAAGAGAAAAGAATTGAGTTCCTCAAGAGGGCAAAGCTACCCTACGAGAAGCCAGAGATGAGGCCATACCGCCTTTCCCTCAATAGTTACTTTGTCAAGGAGGGAGAGGAATTCTCTTGCATGGAGTTTAGCGAGCCTTGGTTTGATCACACAGGTAAGCTGCAGAAGGGTTTCGAAATCTTCAGAGATACAGAGGTTGACCGATCGAAGCTGAAGACAGTTCTCATGGATTCACGTCAAAAGAGAGGCAAGGTTGTCACAGTCCAGAGCCGGTACATCATCAAGACTGAAGATGAGTTGGCCAATCAGCTAGGGCAGGTATCTCTAGATGAGCCGTTGGTTGAAAACATTGCAGTTGCAGAGGAGTCAGAGGAATGGGATGGTCAGAACCTACTACAGCATTTGGGGAATCTGAATATAGAAGACGATATGGTTGCAGTCATTGGAACAGAAAGCGGGCAGCAATGTTGATCCAAGGACGTTGGTGACACCCATGGTTGGAAAGCTGAAGAATTGGTGCGTATTTGGCGGACCCGTAGCCACGAAGGAATACATGGTTGAAGAGCTGGGACTGATGCCTCCTCCTGTCGAGTCTCCCGTTGGTTCCCCCAAGTCCTCTACTTCTTCAGAGTCATCTGTTTTGTTTGAGTCTGATGTGTTTTCTTTTGAGTTTGAGTCTTCTTCCAAGTCTGATGACCTCACGTCAGAAGACTATGACTTAGTTGCAAATGTTGTTTTCCCTTTCGCTATGAATGAAAAACTAGATCTTTCTGAGTATCCCCTCATAGCCAATCTTCTTAATGATAAATTAACTAAAAATAATGCTCAACTTAATCAAATTAACTTAGTTAATAATGACTCATTAGAAGAAGCGGACACACTAAACAATGAATACATTAAAGAAATTTCTAAGCAAGTTATCAATCAAAAGGAAGGTCGAGCCCAAGCTGCCGATGAGGTGTTATCATGTATTAATTTGGGAACGGAAGAGGAGCCGAGAGAGACGCAGATTGGAAGCTTCTTTGAAGGGACTGAGAGGGAAGCGTTGATCGAGTTGCTTAAAGAATATTCAGATGTGTTCGCATGGTCATACAAGGATATGCCGGGGCTGGATAACTCGATAGTGGAGCACAGAATACCACTAACACCAGACGCCAAGCCTGTCAAGCAGAAATTGCGCCGCATTAAGCCAGAATGGTCTCTGCAAGTTAAAGAAGAGATAGAGAAGCTCCTCCGGGTGGGCTTTATCAGAGTTATTGAGTATCCGACGTGGTTATCTAATATTGTGACGGTCAGTAAATCGAATGGCAAGGTTAGAGTTTGTGTTGACTTCCGAGATCTCAACAAGGCTAGCCCAAAGGACGACTTCCCGTTGCCCAACATCGACATGCTAGTAGATGCCACTGCTAACTACGAGGTCAAGTCTTTTGTAGATGGTTTTGCAGGATATAATCAGATTAAGATGGCGGAGGCGCACTGTGGAGAAGACGGCTTTCACTACACCATGGGGAACATACTATTACACCGTAATGCCATTCGGATTGAAAATGCAGGGCTACATACCAAAGAGCGGTCACAAAGATTATTCCATGACATGATCCATAAGGAAATCGAAGTGTACGTCGATGATATGATCATTCATTCCAAAGGGTCGACGGTCAAGCATTTCATTGATTTGAGAAAGTTCTTCGATTGCATCGCGCGTAAGCACGCAATGCGCTCGAATCCCGCCAAGTGTACATTTGGGGTTATTCGAGGAAAGGTCCTGGGCTACATGGTCACCGAACGAGGGATTGAGGCGCATCCAAGGAAGATTCAAGCCATCATGGAGATGAGGCCACCACGCACGTAAAAGAAGTTAAGGGATTCATGGGACGGTTACAATACATCGCCCGCTTCATTAATCAATTGACTACTACAAGGTGGAACCAATTTTCAGACCGATGAAGAAGACCGCAAGTATAGATTGGGACCGGAAGTGTCAAGAAGCCTTTGAGGAAATCAAGAGATACTTGGTCAATCCCCTATCCTTCGCCCCCACATTCGGAGAAACCGTTGCTATTGTACCTAACAAGAATCGATACAAAGCTGGGGCTATGCTGGCACAAGAAGCCAAAGATTCTCGGGTGGAGAACGCCGTTTATTTCGTTAGTCGGAAGCTACAAGGGAGTGAACTAAATTATTCAGCGTTGGAAAAAACTTGCACCGGGCTAGTTTGGGTGGTTAACAAACTCAAGCATTACTTGTCAGCACATCCGATTCTACTGGTGTCAAAAATGGATCCGATTAAGTATTTGTTCGACAAACCTTCTCTGTCCATGAGATTAGCCAAGTGGTCGCATTCCTGGGGGAATTCGATATCACCTACGTGCCGAGAAAAGCAGTTAAAGGGAGAGCCATGGCGGATCATTTAGCAGAGTTTCCAAGCACAGAAGAACAGGGGCTTGAACCAGAATTTCCAGACGAGGGGATTTTTAGCATTGATACGGAAGAGAGATGGCAACTATTCTTTGATGGAGCCGCGAACAAGAGGGGCAATGGAGTGGGAATCCTTTTAGTTGATCCCAAAGATGAGCACACCCCATCGCCATCAAGCCGAATTTTACAACCACCAATAACGCGGCCGAATACGAAGCTTGCATAGCCGGGTTAGAAGCACCTTGGAGCGTAATGTGAAAGAATTGGAAGTATATGGAGATTCGGCTTTAATTATCAATCGACGTCTAAGAAGTGGAAGACCTGACCCCTACTTACAACAAGATCGGACTCATATGGAAGAGCTTGTCAAGCAATTCAAGGAAGTGACATTCCATTATCTACCCAGAGACGTAAATAGATTTGCCGACGCTTTAGCCACGCCGGCTTCTTTGGTCGAAATTCCTCACGGGATGTCCGTAAAACCATTCGTAGTTGGTCGGAGAGAGAACCCGGCTATCGCTACGAAGCCTACCGCTGCGAGATTCAAGCCGACATCGAGGAGAATAAGGATCCGTGGTACGCACAAATCTATGAGTATCTCAAAAAGGGCGATGTGTCTTTTCTAGGGAGACGTGAAAGCCAAAAGCTTGGGTGCATTGAAACGATTGGCCGGACAGTTTGTTCTACTGGATGATATGTTGTACAAAAGACACTACGATGGTCTCCTGTTACTCTGTGTAGACGCGAAACGAGCAGAAATGATCATGGAAGAAGTACACGATGGCTTATGCGGTCCACACATGAACGCCAGAATGTTGAGACAGAAAATCATACGATTGGGTTATTATTGGGTCACTATAGAAGCCGACTGCATCCAGTTTGTGCGGAAATGTCCCAAATGCCAAATGTGTTCCAATTTGAACCATGTGCCCCCTCACGAGTTGTATAGCATGGTAACCCCTTGGCCATTTGCGACATGGGGGATTGATGTGATTGGCAAGATTACACCGCCGGGAAGCAATGGGCACTGTTTTGTATTAGTAGCTGTCGATTACTTCACCAAGTGGATCGAGGCAAAGTCTTACAAGGTGTTGACTTCCAAGAAAGTGGCACAGTTCATTAAGGAAGACATCATGTGCAGATATGGGGTACCGAATGAGATCATCTCAGACAATGGGTCCCACTTCGGCGGAGATTGTGACAGATTACTGGCAGAGTTCAAGATTACCCGGCACAAGTCTTCCCCTTATAGGCCTCAGACCAACGGAGCAAATAAGGCCTAACAAGACGATTGGAGCGTATAATCGAAAGACAGCAATTCGAGGTAGGGACTGGCCCGAGAAACTACCATTGGCACTTTGGGGATATAGAACTTCCGTTCGTACAGCTACAGGCGAAACTCCTTTTGCTCTGACATATGGGATGGAGGCAGTACTCCCGGTTGAATTGGAAGTCCCGTCTTTGAGGATCTTATTAGAAAATCAAGTAGCAGAAGTTGAATGGCTCCGCAGTCGATATGATCAGTTGGCCACACTTGATGAGCGTAGGCTCAAAGCCATGGAACACATCCGAGCCTATCAGAGACGGACAGCAAGGGCTTTCAACAAGAAAGTGCAGCCCTTAAACATTAAGGAGGGAGATTTGGTTTTGAAACAGCAACTTCCCAATAAGTTCAATCCTCTTGGGAAGTGGGCCCCTACATGGACCGGCCCGTATGTGATCAAGAAGATATTTTCGGGTGGAGCAGTTAAAATGGCAGATTTGGATGGCAACGAATTCAAGGAGCCCACCAACCTCAGCAAGCTCAGACGCTACTATGATTAAGCTCTTCCTCCCCTCTAAATAATAAAAAAAAAAAAAAACGCAAAAAGAAGCCCGCTAGATTGAAAACCCGCAAAGGGCGGTCTAGCAATAAAAGAAAGGGTGCGTTCAAAAGCTCGCTAGATTGAAAACCCGTAAAGGGCGGTCTAGGCAAAAGTTAGAGCAAACAAATAAAATAAAAACATTGTCCCGCTTCTATCTCCCCTTTCTAAAAATAGTAGCTTGATGAAAATGAACTACGACGACCTGAGCCCCTTGGTTCTCATTGTAAAAGGGGAACGTAGGCGACTTTAATCGGCGCGGTCCAAAAAAATAAATAAAAATTCATCTGTTTTTACTAAAGCAATAAATTTTTTCATTCCCACAATCAATGCATGATTACACTTATTTGATGAGTCTAAGCTCGACTATACTAATGACTAAATAACTTGCAAAAGAAACTAAAAATTAAAAGACAAAATAAATAACTAATGTGTCTCGCATATGACTGTGGGTGGATACTCGGACATATAAGGTCTACTCCTTGGCACTAGGCCCCTCATCTCCGTCCTTCTTCTTCTTGGCAGCTCGTCGAGTCGGCTTCTTCTTATTCTCTCTCTTAAAATAAGACGAATACTTCTTCTTCAATGGGGGAACCTCCTCGATCGCCTTACCCTTCAACTTCCGCTCCATCTTCTTGGGAGGATTCTCCTCCACTGTGTCTAGAGAAATCCCCAAAGCCTCCCTGTCTCTGAGAAAACGGCTCGAAGATATGTTAGGGACCAATCTCCGTCTCAAGTCATACAAAGTCTCCCTCATCGGTCCCAAGTTTTCTTCATACCATGTCAAATAAGCATGCGACAAATGAGTGCTAAGGGTCCGCTGCGCAAGATAAACCCGTGGCATCCCATGAGAACTCCATAAGCTTACCATCAAAACTGAAACACCAACATCCATTGGAAGGACCTTGGCAGAATCATCAAACTCAGAAGTTCCCCAAGTTTGAGGACGGACTTGCTCCATACCATACTGACGAAGTACCCGCTCTACGTAGTAAAAAGTGGTGGTCTCAAAAGCTGGTACACGGATCAAACATTGTCCAAGCTGAAGGCTCCGGATAAAGGAGAGGCCCCAATGCTGTACTCGCCACTGAATCCTATCAGTATCCACCTCCGCCAAATACATCTTCCACTCCCTCTCTGATAAGCTGGAAAGCGGACCAACCTTTCTCCTGCAACCGTGAAACCAAGGCTTGACACTCGAAGGGGGAATCTCTAGAACAAAAAGTTGATCCTCAAGCCATGTGGTCAGTAATTTGGCACTGCCCCTAGTCATAAGCGGAGCACCCCTAGCTATCTGAGATATACCATGAAGTGTCTCGCCCAAGAGAACCGGAACAATGCTCCTCCCAGAACGGGCCTGATCAACCATATCCAGACACCCACTGGTAGCTACCCCCACGTAAGGAGAAAACAGAACCTTGGAAAATAAGCAGAGGGCCAGGCAATCCAAAACAAAATCCGAGTCGAAGTCATCACCATAAGCAAACCTCCCCGGCAAATCACAGATATCTATGTCCACACCTTCAACCAAACCTCTAGCCACAGCCGTAGGGAGGTGCAGAAATTTGGCCACCCTTGTCACCAACGGAACTCGATCCTGCGGAACCGCTATCAAACTGACATCATCCCCTCCACACAGAGCAAGAAAATCCTCGTAGGTGGGTGTAATCTCGTTGTAAGAAAAGTTGAAAACGTGATTGGATTCGTCCCAAAAAGCAGCTGCAGCATGTAGGAGATTCCAGTTGGGATGCATGGGAAAAAGGGACCAAATACACTTCACCCCAAAACGTTTGTCAAAAGCGTGACGGACGGAACGAGGTACCTTGGATACCCAAATGCCAAATCACTCTCAAAATTACTTTGCTTCTCCATCAAAACAGAAGGATGGGAATTCATGGTATTGCTGTCCACGGCAAGAAGAGGGCAATAGCAGTGAAAGAAACAAAGAAAAGAGAAAAGTGTGCGTATACCCGTCGCTGACAGGGTTATTTATAGGTTTTGGTATTAAATTCCGTGTAGGAAAAGGACAGCAAAGGACTCCGTGCAGGAAAGGGATAGTGTTGGGCCGATCGGCCCTCTGCTCAGGAACAGCCGCCGCCTCTTCAGCATAAGGCCGATCGGACCTTTTATATGGGCCGATCGGACCTTTTTTATTTGGGCCGATCGACTCTTTGGTCTCTCCAGAAAACGGCTCAACTTCAACAGCTCAAAGATTCTCAGGCTGTGTATTTTATGTTGCTTTGTTACAAATACTCCCCGTAATTTGTTCGATGCAGTGTACAAAAATAGATAACGTCCAAATATAGAAATGTACATAAATAGAAAGTGCTAACTCTTATATATTAAATCCTTAGACCATTACATAAAGCATTCATCAGTGAGTCAGCATAAAATCTAGAGTCTGCATGCTCCTACTTTTTCCCTACAGGTACAACAAAGTAAAAAGTCCTAATGACCCCGACGGGAGGTCGAGACACGACCGCGAGAAAATCTGGATGTCGAGCTACCATCACCCTGGGAGCGCTGTCTCCACTGCGCCGGATCCACATCTACTGATCTCCGGGATTGGCAAGAAAGTGCCGACACTGCACTCCTCAGCAGACGGGTCAATACATTGCTATGCCTCACGGACCGCACATAAGACTCCCGAGTAACCTGCAAAAATCAAGTGCGAGAGTTACATCACAGCTAAAGCATAAATACCAGTACATGAAGAAGAAAGGTAAGAGGCATACCCCGCCAGCACCGCCGGGAGGAAGCTGGGCACCCTCCACCTCATCAGCTTCTGTAGGAGCCAAGTCTACCCGCACCTCCCCGTCGGCCATATGCACATAGAAATGATCAGGAAATGGAGGCATATCCACTATCTCGGGAGGTGCAGCACCCATCGGCTCGGGAATAACCGGACCCTGCTCCCCCATACCAGCAGCCTCGGCATCCGCAGCAGCCCGCCGCACCACCTGCGGTGATCTCAGGAAAAGAGCCACAAAATCTGTATAAGGCATGTCAAGGCGGAACTGATAAGCGGGGACCCCATACAGATACTCCATCCTCCTCGGCAATCGGTCCGGGTACCACATATTCTTGGGAGGGTGCTGAGGCGCATAAAGAGGAGCCCACGCATAGTGCTGTCTCGACACCCGCTCGCCCAGATACATCGCATCAGCAAGCAATCCAACTAGCAGTCGGCGGGAAGCAGTAACATCCCGAACGGCACCAACAGTCTCAGAAGCCTCAGGAGTCCAAGGATAGAGTAAAAACTCGGCCCACCGGGACCATCAAGCACAGACCCTCAAATCGATTCACGAACCGTCTTCGGATACCCTCAATCCGATTTTCCTTCCTCCAAGTGCCGCAAGACGGGCACATCCCGAGTCTGGTCCCGTAGAGTGAAAGGCGCAACGCCAAAGATCTCATAAACCCAGGCCTGCAAAAGACACAACAGATAGTTACAAAAAACGGAAAGACAAGTAACAAATAAAAGGACAATGAAAATGACAAGAGTTAGCATACCTCCAGGACAAAGTGAAAAGCATCAAAAGAAGAGGTATTGGACCTCGAGACAGTGTCAAGGCCCGACGGCTCGCCAAGCCGGCCCCTCCCTCAGAAATATCCCGCACTAAGCCCAAGTCGACAAAGCACCCAATAAGGAGAATCGGCACACCGGGCCCGAGTTGGGAAAGAGGGCCACCGATAAGCCGTACCAAAGGAATCCCTGGACAAGCGCGTCCATCCCATACCGACCGACTCGTACCGATCAATGGCGATCCTCAACAAGCTTGTACAGCCTTTCCCCGCGTCAACACCGAAATTTCGCTCGGCCAACGCTAGCGCCAAACAGTGAATCCGACGAGCCTTATCGAGTGTAGGGTCTCATCAAAAGGCAATACTATATCTGTAAATCTCAACCCGGTGAGGACGGCGAAGTCCGTAGGAGTGATCGTAGCCTCACCCCAACTCAGATGGAAAGTATGTGTCGTGTCCCACCAAAACTCACGACACACCTTCACCACAGCATTACACTTCCGGGTCTGACCCATCAGTGAAACCATATCAAAGAAGGGGCCCAACCCCAAGCTCCACACCATCTCGCGAGGACCACCCTCACCGGCCGGCAAAAGCGCCCACAACTCACCAACCGCCTTAAGGGAACTACGTCCCTTCATCTTCTTCATCTGCAGGTAAACACAGCACAGGTATGTGTCATTACTCGCATTTTAAAATAATAAAACACTTTGCACATGTATTAATTATTAGGTTGTTAAATAAAATTGTACCTTCATTCCGACGCGGGAGCGAAGACCAGTGGATCCATGAAAAGCCAGGCCCGCGTAAAAATCCGACTGGTTGTGCAACAGAAAGAACAGTCTCGAAGGCCGATAATTGCGCGAAGCTCGCCGCCTCCTAGCCTCAGCATTCCCGCCGGCGTCACTCCGGTCACTCTCCCCGGCATCAGCATCAACCTCCTCTTCATCATCATCACCACCGCGATCACCACCGTGATCACCACCGTGACCACCACCGTGATCACCACCGTGACCACCACCGTGACCACCACCGTGACCGCCACCGCTGCCGCCATGGCTGCCACCTTCACCACCTCCATAACCCCTATATCCACCATCAAAACCTCCACCCATTTGGCCATAACCGCCCCCAACACCACCAAAACTGCGGCTGCCCCCGTCGCCGTGTCCACTAGCTCCAACTCCTCCTCCATAGCCATGAAAACCACCCGTACCTCCGGTGTATGAGCCCAATGGTGAGTAATCCGGTTGATTGAGCAATCGTTCCAAAGCCGCAACGTCGGGATCCATGGCAAAGCAAAACCTTATCAAAATCTCGGCACAAATCAAGGGAGCAAAAGGCTTCTCCGGCGAAAAATTTCAGAGAGAATCGGAGAAGAAGGAGAAGAAGAATCGGAGAAGAAGAAGAAAGTGGGTTGGAGAAGGAGACTGCACAGCTCTTAAGGCCGATCGGCCGACTTTTTAGGCCAATAGGAGTTAAGGGCCGATCGGCCCATTCATTTTGTGCTTCTTTCAACTGATCGAACGGCCAGGATTTCATCCTGGCGACCCCGATCCTCGTCCAAGGTACTCAGCCAATCACAGCAAAGGGCCGATCGACCCTTCACCGTCTCCGCCTGACGCGTGTCCGTCTCGAGCAGAGCGTTTGACCGGTTCTTTATTATCCCTCTTTTTAAAAAAATTTTCCCCTTCCCAAGAAGCTTCCCCCCATTTTCAAAAGTCTTCCCATTTTTCTTTTCAAAATTTGACCGTTTTCAAAAAAAAAAATCCTTTTAAAATAATTCCTCTTTTATTTATTTGTTTCATAATTCCAAACATTTTTTGTTTAAATTAATATTTTTTCGGGGTGACTCCCGCAAAAGTCAAATATTTGGCTTTTGATTCCCATACAGTCTTTTCCCACATTGCCCCATACACTTTCTCTCAGTACGCGAATCAAGACTAAACTTGGTTTATTTGCACAACACACGGAGAAATCAAGACTACACTTGATTTGTTCCATCACACACAATTTTCAAGGGGAAAATCAAGACTATACTTGAATTTCCTTTCCACACATTATCTCACAACATATCTTCACACGGAGAAATCAAGACTACACTTGATTTGTTCCATCACACACAATTTTCAAGGAAAAAATCAAGACTATACTTGAATTTCCTTTCCACACACAACATATTTTCCCACGGAGAAGGCAAGACTATACTTGATTCTCCTTTCCGTACATCTCTCAATATTATTCGAATCGCCCTTAGATTCGATCCCCAAAGCCTTGCCACAAATCGCATCTTTGGCTTGAGACGCTGCACGTCCGCCACTCTCGGGTACTAAACGCCCACGTTTTCGAACTACGACTTGGCTTGATTCCTCTTGGGATACGTAGGTAGCCCGACGTGGGTCCAGCCACTTGACCTACCTGGTCATCCTTTGCGACTCAGCTCGAGTCCAAAAACCTCACATCCACAAGGTCACTTTCCTTACCTCCTGAAATCCCTTTTTTCAGGACGGATCCTATTCTTTTATCGTCGACCCCACTTGTCTTACAAGAAGCGTCGCCGAGGGGCTACTGTTAGTACCCGGCCCGAAAAAAGGCATTTTTAATGTCTGGCCCGGTTTAATTAATGAGAAACCCTAATAATCCCTCAATCCCTTCATCCGTACCTGCGCCGTCATCCGCATGCGTGGAAAGTACGCCAGGAGATAGTGCCGATCGGCCCTTTACCCGTGGTATGGCCGATCGACCCTTTTTTATAGTGCCGATCGACCCTTTAACCCTTGTGCCGATCGAACCTTATTTTTAGGGCCGATCGACCCTTTATTTCGGTCCAGCCCAATTACCGAAACACTATAAATAGGGGTGCCCGGCTCCCTACTTTCACACACAATTTCATACGGGAGAAACGAGACTATACTTGTTTCACCCATAGTTCTTCTTATTCTCTTCGAATCGCCAAGATTCGACCCCAAAGTCTTGCTACAATTGGTAAGACTCTTTTTAATATTGTTGCTCTTTATTATTGTCTTTATTATTATTTATTGCATGCTTATTGTATTTTAATCACTTTATTTCTTGCCTATGTCCTATATGCTAGATTTAGGGTTGTTTTAATATATTTAATTATGCATAGCCGAGGATGATCTAAGGTTTCGCCCAAGAAACCCAATGGATCTAGGAACTATTTCTTACCTTCCACCTTAGTTATAATTATCCCATGATCAACAATCCCCCAAGGATGAACGTTGATTAGTGCACCTTCCGAGGGCCTAACTCAAAGGTTCTAGGGTGTGATTATCAATTAATTCTTTCTCTCCCCTCCTCCTTATGCATGATCCCGTTTCTTCTATCTATTCCTGTAAACACCGCACACAACCAACACCCCACATGCTAGAAAGACCGATCCGTCGGACAATAGGAGTGATAACGTTTCTTCTTCTGTTGTAACTTGACCCCCGAACCCAATTAACTGTTTAGCCTTTTTTAAAAGCTTTGGGCTATATCAAAGTGGCGTGGCGACTCTCAAAATTAAACTAATATTTTAATATGGTTTAAAGCGAGTGTCACTAAATGAATATCCCATTTCGATCCGACATTATATGATTTATTTATTTCAAACCTCCGAATGCGCGTTGCATCGGGACGGGGTATTCACAACTCCCCCAGAATTTCAAAGGAAGATTGGCTTGGAATCTAAGAGATCTAGCAATTTCCAAGACATATATGTGTTTTCTTTCAACTCTCCCATTTTGTTGGGGTGTTTCAATGCAAGTGCTGGATTGTAAGATGCCAAGGGGTTGAAGAATGGAAGAAACAGTCTTACTAAAGAATTCAGTTCCATTATAAGAATGAATGACTTGAACTGACCCATTGAATTGTGTTTTAACATCAATGAGAAAATTAAGAAGCATTTGAGGCACTTGATCTTTAGTTTTCAACAAGTATAACCAAGTAGATCTGGAAAAATCATCTACTATAGTTAGAAAAGAAGAGAATCCATCATGAGTCATTTGATTATAAGGACCCCACACATCACAATGTAAGAGAGAAAAAGGAGAATTACTCTTGGAAGTACTGAGAGGAAATGGAGATCTAGTTTGTCTTGAAAAATGACATATATCACATAGAAATTCATTACATTGATGATTGTCATTACAAACTACAGAAGGAATCAATTTCAATTTCTGAATAGGAATATGACCAAGTCTATGGTGCCAAAGAGAAACTGAAGAAGATGAAGTAGAACACATAAGATAACTTTGAATTGCAGAGGAGTTGTGAATGCTACTTGGAATGGTACTTGGTAATAGCAGAGTATATAAACCCTCATGTTCTTTACCAATCAGCCTGGACTTCTTCAACACATGGTTATACATATAACAATTACCAGCAGTGAAAGAAATAAAACACTGAGTATCACAAGAAAGTTTACTAATAGAAATTAGATTGAAGGTAAAATTAGGCACAAACAGGACATTGAACAAAGTAATGTATTATGTCAAGTGAATAGTGCCTTTGTGAGTAATGAGAGATTTTTGACCATTAGGTAGATGAATATGTGAAGTAGTTAGAGTAGGGTTACTGAGAAGATCAAAATAAGAAGTTATATGATTAGTAGCCCTTGTATCTAATATCCAAGTGTTATTTGCATTTGAGAATGAATTCAAGCATATAGAAGTAGCAATACATGTATTACATAAGTGGATACCTGCAGATGGAGAATCTCCAGAAGTGGGGTTATTCATGTTGAGAAATTACAGAAGCTGTTTCAACTGTCATGTAGTAAGATTGCCAATAGAAGGCCCAGCTGATGGAGTTGCAGAAGTGGAGTCAGAAGATGTGGAATTGTTGAAATATTGCTTAGTAGAAACCGCAGCAACATTGTGAGTATTCTGATAAGAACTGCCTCTTCCATTTCTGCCTTTGTAATTTTTAGGCATCCTAGCTAAATCTGGTTTGGTCCCATATAGAGAGCGCCAATCAGGATATCCATGTAGGAAGAAGCATTTGTCCTTAGAATGAGTATCCCCATGACAGTAATCACAAAATAGTTGCTCTCTTGGTTTGGGCTTGAACTGATTGTTTCTGAAATTACCACCTCTGCTAAGTAATGCAGTAGACAAAGAGTGATCAATATCTTGCACATTCAGATTTATAATGGATTGACCCCTTTGTTGTCCTTCTTGAAGAAGCATACTGAGTGCCTCATTAACTGCAGAAACTGGTTTCATCATCAAGATTTGTCCTCTAGTAGAGGTGAAACTCTCATTGAGACTCATTAGAAACTGTGTCAACTTATGCAACAACTCAAATTCATCTTGAACTTTGGTATGACCACATGTACAATTACAAAGACACTTAGTTAAGTGTGTGAGGTCATAGTATTCATCCCACATACTTCTGAACTTTGTATAGTAGGCAGAGATAGACAAGTGTCCTTGAGAGAATGATGCAAGATCTTTACGAATCTGAAAAATATTAGGAGCATTTGATACTGAGAACCTAGTTCTTAGATCTTCCCATACAAGTTGAGCAGTTGGCAAATAAGAAATGCTAGAAGCAATATCTGGTGATAACACATTTGTAATCCAGGAAATAACCATACTGTTGCATCTGTTCCAGAGAGGAAAGTATTTGGAAGTAGATTTAGGTTTAGGAGATAGGCCATTGATCATGCCTAGTTTGATTTTGGACTCCAAGGAAAGTGTCATGGCTCGACTCTACTGAGAATAATTTGTCTCAGTGAGAACATGAGTAATTAATTTCATGCCTGGATGATCACTTTGATGAAGAAATAGAGGATGATTTGGGCTTAACTGAATAAGAGTTTCACTAAGTTCATAAAGATCTACTTCAGAATCACTTGAATCAGATAAATTGTTATTATCAGCCATTGCAGCTTCAAATCAACAGATCAATTGAAGATCGAGAGATTATGCACAGATTATATGCACACTATGCAGATCACAATAACAGAAACAAATTGCAGATCGCAAGAACAGTGAGGATAAAGCTCAAATGAGAAACAAATCATGGAGAAGAATGAAGAAATTACACAAACATATAATCGCAGATTGAAGAACAATCACAGATCAAAGAGCAATTGCAGATCGCACGAACAAGAGAAATTTCACCTGATTTGAGCTCGTATGAACAGCGAAAGCAGAATTAGATTAACACACCGGCATTATCATCGGCTCAAACCCAACACGGGTAACAAGTCCATCATCAGCTTGGGCCAGCTCTGATACCATGATAGAAACGTAAATCATGAACATGAAGATTGATCTTTATCAGAAAATGAATTCACATACATGCCTTTACATTCCATCTCCAACACTATATATACAAGGGTCTAACTGACTGTAACTGCCTTCTAACAAACTATCTAACACATTTACGTTTAGATCCTACCTTTACAACTATTTACATATCAAACCTTGAACTATACTGAACTATGTATTTACAATCTTATTAACTGGTCATAAGAATTTATGAGTAAATTTAATCATATTTTCTTTTCTTCATGACAGCTTATTACCTTCTTCTGATTTACATGGCGGAGGTATGACATAAATTTAATATGTTTTTATTTAAACACCCCTCACACTCTACATTTTTTTCTTTTCTGATTTACTAATAGTTATTTCCTTGTGTCTCAGCGTCATACTCAGCCACTTTATCTTTCTCCGCGAGAGAGGCCTACAGATTTCTCTGCAATCAGGATTGTGTTATGCATAGATGTCATTCTTACGGTGGTGTCTGTTTATACGACATCAGTTGCCGGAGCGATGTCTAACAAGGTATGTGTCACTAGCTAATTTATACTTAATTGTTTTAATTATGAAGTTTGATAATCATTATGGACCAAAGCACCACCCAAAGTTTACAAGCAATAGACCAAAACCCCCCAACAACTTTAATATCAAAATCATCATATATGCACGTTTAAGAGTTTAAATCCAAAAAGTTTAGAGGTTACCTGAATTTCTCTGAGAGGAAGAGTGCACTTAAAATTGAATTTGGGGACTGCCCAAATTTTTGAATTGTCGGAAAGAGTGGATGACTGTTGAGCTGATCTGTGGAATCGAACTGAAGATAGTATGGGTTAATAGCGAAGAAGGGCGACTTACGCCATTCTGAATTGAGCAGGAGCATGAAAAATTTCATGAAAGGTAGCTGATGCAGCCATGGAGGGCTAAAAAAGGAGAGTGTCTGCCACCGTTCAGAACTTGTAGTATAGAAGGATTTTCGCTGGATATGGAGAGTACAGGGGGAGGCGTTGATGGTATGGCTTCAATTTCGGTGAGTGGCTCTACAACAAAGATGATGGGGGCGACAGAGCTCGGAGCTGGACTGCATTGTACGAAATAGGGAACTTTTTCCCAAAATGACACTGTTTCAAAAAGTATTTCCCAAAATGTCACACTTTTAAAAGTATTGACCAGAATAGCCTACTTTTTAGAATTCGCGGTTGGCAACTGCTTTTTCAAAGTTGAATTCGCAGTTTCCAACCGCGTTTTAAAAAATAAAATAAAAATAATTGGAAAAATTATAAACACGCGGTTGCCAACTGCGAATTCATTAATGAAAACGCAGTTGCCAACCGCGAATTCTAAAAACTAGGCTATTCTGGTCAATACTTTTAAAAGTGTGACATTTTGGAAAATACTTTTTGAAAAAGTGTCATTTTGGGAAAAAATTCACGAAATATGAAGGTAAAAGGGATTTCACAGGAGAATGGGCTTAGAGGAGGAGTGGCGAGTGGAGGCGCTACCGCCGTTTGGATTTCAGCGGGAAAAGATAAGGGTTCACCAGAGATGGAAAGTGGAGAAGGGAGCTCCGGTTCGGGACTGAAACGCGCAGAAGATAGTGATGCGGCGCTTTAGGTTTGGTGGAGAAGAATGTTTGCACTTGGACCTGGCAATCAGATCTTAGAATAATTTAGGCCGATTTCCTCTAGTCTAGGGCCCTGAGCGACATTTAAACCCAATTTAGAAAACAACATTTAGTTAATTTCCCAGACACCATTCGGTAATACAAAGACATAATTATCCTTACTTTCTCACTAAATTCCCAGAACACCCCTCGGTAATACAAAGACATAATTATCCTTACTTTCTTGCACGCGTGTGACGGGCGTCCCCAATTCGAAAACTGAAAATTATATTTTAGTTACTGGAACTTTTAAAATTATATATTGATCACTAGTCTCTCGGACATTTCGGATCGGTCATTGTATTCAAAATAGTTTCAGTCTGGTCACTTCAGTCTCAAAAATTACAAATTAATCACTGAAATTTTCAGATCATCACACCAGTCTTTAGCCTTTCCAAAAACACTTCCATTTTTTTATATTTTTCACATTATAAGACTACTTTGTCTCTTATAATTGACTTATAAGGCAAAATTTTCAACCAAAAAATTCAAAATTTTTAATAATAACGAACTGCTCTCATAATTTACACATTTACAACTCTTATAAGTTAATTATAAGACTACTCTGTCTCTTATAATTTACTTATAAGACAAAATTTTCAACCAAAAAAATCAAAAATTTCAATAATAACAACGAATTGATCTCATAATTTACACATTTACAACTCTTATAAGTTAATTATAAGACTACTTTGTCTCTTATAATTGACTTATAAGACAAATTTTTCAACAAAAAAATTCAAAATTTTCAATAATAACAACAAATTACTCTCATAATTTACACATTTACAACTCTTATAAGTTAATTATAAGACTACTTTGTCTTTTATAATTGACTTATAATACAAAGTTTTCAACCAAAAAAATCAAAAATTTCAATAATAGCAACGAATTGATCTCATAATTTACACATTTACAACTCTTATAAGTTAATTGTTTTATAAGACAAATTTTTCAACCAAAAAAATAAAAAATTTCAATAATAACAACAAATTGTTCTCATAATTTACACATTTACAACTCTTATAATTTAATTATAAGACTACTTTGTCTCTTATAATTGACTTATAAGACAAAATTTTCAACCAAAAAAATAAAAAATTTCAATAATAACAACGAATTGCTCTCATAATTTACACATTTACAACTCTTATAAGTTAATTATAAGACTACTTTTTCTCTTATAATTGACTTATAAGACAAATTTTTTCAACAAAAAAAAATCAAAAATTTCAATAATAACAACGAATTGATCTCATAATTTACACATTTACAACTCTTATAAGTTAATTATAAGACTACTTTGTCTCTTATAATTGACTTATAAGACAAATTTTTCAACCAAAAAAATTAAAAATTTCAATAATAACAAAGAATTGCTCTCATAATTTACACATTTACAACTCTTATAAGTTAATTATAAGACTACTTTGTTTCTTATAATTGACATATAAGACAATTTTTCAACCAAAAAATTTAAAAATTTCAATAATAACAATAAATTAATCTTATAATTTACACATAGTAAATTATAAGACTACTTTGTCCATAAATTAACCAAATCAACCTAATATCTTAGTAAGGTTTAAAACCACCTCTGCAAACATCACCATCCCCACAAACACTATCAATATCATCACCTCCACAAAAGTTCCAACACCACCACCAATACATCAAAATTTAAAATAAAACCCAAAATTCATCATATCTAGTAGTAAACAAAAAAACCCAAAGCTCAAAATTCCTCCAACCTGACTTTAAATTACAGTTAGTTCATGGATAATACTCTTCAAATTTTAAATAGAAAAAAAAAACATTAAAGCAACCCAAATCTGGGTATATAGAAAAGAAAAATGAACCAAAAAACCTGGTCTGTTAAAATGGGGGTAGTAAAAGAAGAAGAATGGGGTTTTGTTTGTCGCGATAGTGGGGGCACAGAAGAGGGAGACGAAAAGGGAAGGGCGGAGAGGCGAGGAAATAGGGTTGATGAAGACAGAAAATGAAGGGTTCTCGGGAAGTAGTGTGGCCAGAGAAGACGAAATAGATTACACGTGGTGGGAAAGAGACGTTGCTTGTCGGTGGCGGACATGGCTTCTTCCGATCATCGGTGACTGTGGACTTGCCGATCTACCCAGATCCAGAATCAGAGGGAGAAGATGAAGGGGATCGCCGGAAAAGATGTAGGGGATCGATGGAGAACGGAGATCATCGTCGCCGGCCGGAGATGGTTAGGAGAGAGAAGAAGAGAAGAGAGAAAAATTTGAGTATGTGTGTGTGTATCTGATTTTTAGAGAGATATATGTGTGATAAATGAAGTTAAGGGAAGGGAGAGGGGTGTCTGGGGAATTTAAATCTGAGGATAACTCTTTTTTTTGGGATTTATCAAAAAGTTTTCTTTAAAAGGAAAAAAATATGGGCTGAGGGGCCCTAGTGGAATTTTTCCTATAATTTATTACAAAACTTGTAAAACAGAATAAATAAACATTATAGAAACAAAAATTGTAAATTTGATTTTCGAAGTTGTTGGCTGAGTCGTGTGTGACACACACTCTTTAAGACAAATTTGCCCCATCACCGAGTTGTGTTGAGGTTCCACCAGACGTTTGCCTCCCAGGATAAAACGGACTGACCGGACGATTGCTGCACACTAGTACCTCCGGCGAATTGAAGGTATGCCTGGACGGTATCACCACCGAATGCAAATGCAGGAGGCCAAAAGAAAAGTACGTTCAATATGTTACAAATTGTAGAGAGGAGAGATTTCAGAAAAATGTGTCAATCAGTTTGTGTTTTCTTCGTTCTATAGCCGCCGAGAAGGATCAAAACTGATGGTCAAATTAATTCCCAAAATTAAACAAGTTTTAATTTCGTAATAATTTGATAATGACAGTTACAACCTTTGAAATCATGTGGCAGTTACAAGTTACAGACTGTGGGAGTCATTTTTTGAACCACGTTTGAATTATTTTTTTACAAAAGGTGGGCTACCGCGAGTAGACCAATTTGGAGCTACATTCGGTAGCCCCAAGCACATTTTCGACCTTGATTTGCACCCCACTGCGCATCCGTGCGTGAGAGAGCCTCTATGCTACACAATCTTACTCCCTACTAAAGTGTAGAAGTTTATAAACTAGTCGCCTTTTACATTTCCTTTCAATGTGGGATAACCACATTTCCCACTTTCAACCCACTTACTTTGAGCCTTATATCTCATTCATCCCTTAACCATTTTGGACAAATGAATATATGATTTCAATTTTCACATGGAGTAGAACACAAACCTACAATCAATTTGGTCATTTGACAAACAACCCGTTTAGGAAATAACTCATTATTTCCTTCAATGCACCCTATTTTTCCAACAATCCCCCACATGAAGGAAATAATGAGGAAATTGGGATAAAGTCTGGCAGCCGAAAACTTGCATACGAAGATGTGGGAATGCCCATTGAATCTTCGCTTATACAAGCATATTTACTCTACTCGCAAGTTGATAGACGCGATATCCTTGAATCGTTATGCTTTTTGTGTAGCCGATCATATGCTTGATACAAGTATCGTCCCATACTTCAATTCTCATAGCTATGTTCAATCATGGCCCTGAACATACGCCTTGTTCTGTGAGAGGGTCTAAGAATTGAGCCTCACATAATTCTCCTCGAAATAGCCCCACTTCTCTCTCACATAGGTGATTTCTTAAAGGTAACCCGTATTACTCCGCTCGAATTTTTGATGCATAAGAATCATTAAAAGCCCTAGGCTTATCCTTGTCCTTTCGGGATGTCACTAATAGGAATGGACTTGGGGTTGATTCCCCCACAGTGACGCTACAATTCTTTTAACACTTAGGTGGTCCCATTGAATCTAGTTCTTGGGATCTCCAGTCATCTAGATTGGATTTTCCGCTGTGTTTAACTTTTAAGAGGCTTAAGTATCATTCCCCTCGTCGAGCTTTCGACTAACTCTCTATTTAACCCTTTGGTTAATGGATCCGTTAAATTTTCCTTTGACTTAACATAATCAATGGACATTGTACCAGTTGAGAGTAGTTGTCTAATGGTATTATGTCTTCGACGAATGTGTCTAGACTTACCATTATACATATAATTTTGTGCCCTTCCAATCGTTGATTGGCTATCGCAATGTATACATATTGGTGGCACGAGCTTTGTCCATCTTGGAATATCTTCTATGAATTGGCCTAGCCATTCAGCTTTTTCACCACATTTATCTAATGCTATAAACTCAGATTCCATTATGGATCTAGCTATAACCGTTTATTTATAAGATTTCCATGATATAGCTGCTCCTGCTAATGTGAATACAAATCCGCTCGTAGACCTTGAGTCTTTTATATCAGATATCTAATTATCATCGCTATATCATTCAATTACCACCGGATGTCTAGTATAGTGTAAAGCATAATCTTGAGTATATCTTAAGTGCCTTAGTACTCTCACTATACCATTCCAATGTTCCGCTCCAGGATTACTTGTATACCGACTCAGTTTGTTGACTGTGTAAGCAATGTCTGGTCTAGTACAACTTATCAAGTACATTAGACTTTCAATGATTCACGAGTATTCAACTTGAGAAACTGCATCACCTCTATTCTTTGATAGATGTTGACTCATGTCTATTTGGGTTCTAGCAATAGCTAAGTCACCCTTGCTGAATTTATCAAGAATCTTATCCACATAATGTGACTGGCTTAAAGCAAGTCCATTTGATATTCTTGAAATTTTCACGCCAAGGATTACGTCGGCTAACCCCATATCTTTCATGTCCAACTTTGAGTTTAACACGTCGTTAATTTGGAGTGCTCCTATTAACGATAGTTAAAGTCGTTGCATCTTACAAGAAGATTGTCAATTACCGTTAGCACCAGTGCGGGGAAATTACTTCTTACGAGATTGTGTCTAACACAAGCCTCGACTCTCTGCATTCCCGGTTTAATTCATTTTTTCAGTTTTTATTTATTTCCCCGGTTTTGTTATTTTCAGTTATTTCCAAAAGAAAGCCTTTTCGAATTTCCGTTATAATTTTCCTAACATTCACTGCATGCAGTCTGTGAGCTGATCTGTTGTTTTTGCTCCCTTTTGTTATGCATGCTCCCATTCCTTATGCTCTATCCCTATAAAAACCATTTCAAACCCTATTTTGGCTCTTGATACACGCACACACACAACTTCGCTTTGAAGAATTTACGTAACTGCAAGGCTTTGTCAGTGAGCTCTGTATACTCTTCTCACGGGATAACTTGACCTCCGAAATCACACTCTATTTTAAATGCATTTTTCAATGTTTTTGGTTCAATAAAACAGTGTGGCGATTCCTCTTATTCACTTGTTTTACTCAGTTCCATTTTTATAAATATTCTCCTAAACTTCCCTTACGTTCAACATCATAACGGGGTAATTCATAGTACGATAAATAGTCCAACCAGAATGTTAGTCAGTCATACGAAGTTTACAAGTGTTATAACATTAGTTAGAGACAGTCATGTTGAAGCATTATTTTCTTCAACATTTGGAAGTTTTGAGATACGAATTAGTTGGAAAATCTTTATGTTTTGAAGTGCTTCTAATGTAAATTAATAAATTCATTGCATCTTTGGTTCTTATTAAATCTTATCAATGCTTTGAATCCTTACCTAAAAACTTAATCATTGTTCAAATGTTCTGATAATCTATCTTTTACTAATATTTGCAGGACTTTACCGAGGGGGATGTTGACAACCCAATATATGCTTTTTATTGTGCCTACATTTCTGCTGTCGCACTGCTATTGTTTTTTATTTTGGAAAACATATACATCTTTGTTGTGATTAGGATAGCAGTTTGTCCTAGAGAGCATGATCCACCTAGTTCAAGGTGGAGATTTTGGATCGTTATGTGTTTATATTGGTAAGAATATAGTAATATATGTTTTTTTATTTTGACTATAACAAATTTTACCTAAGAAAATGAAGTTGATGTGATTAATAACATTTTTAATGTTTTAATTATAGGGTCTCGTTTGTGGCCATAGAGACGTGCTTGATCATTGCGATCAAGGGTTTACATCGCACAGAGCCGCATGACACCCTATTTTTACTTGCTTCATTCGGAGATGTTCTTACTCTGATGTTGGGAGTATGCTTACACACTATGGCTGATGAGATCCATAAGTCCGATTTGGTCTATGATCGGATCAATGCATTGCCAGAGTCGATAGTCGAGGTAAAGAATAATACTTTTCCTTTATTTAGTTTTGGAAAAACAAATTGGATGCGAACTAGATTTTATTCCAATAAATTTTTATTTTATTTAAATTTTTTTCTGTGTAATGATGTAGTCGGCAGACTGCAAGGAGTGCATTATAGACCGGTGGCTTTTGAAGAAACCGGTATGCCCCCTGTGCCAGAGAGGCATCTAGCTCTTGTCTCAAAACCTAACGGTTCCTTTTATACCGCAAGTGCACGGGTTATTTATAGTATAGCGAGTGCAAGTACGGGTCGATCCCACAGAGACAAAGTTTACTTATAAGGATATTTGCTTTTACGTAAATTATAGAAATAGGATTGAGAGAAATATGTTCTGGTTTTGAAAATATTCAGAAACAAACCCTAATTATTCTAACTTAGAATCTTATAATAGAAATATTCCCGGGATTAGAAATCAAACAACATGTAGTCAACAAATAAATCAAGTTTATAGAAAACATAATTCAATTCATAAATCAAGGATGATACGCTAAATTGTGCATTATTTGTCAATAGAAGGCTTTACACGTGTATTCTCTACTATTCATGCCCTATCTCTCGATGGTCCATGCATAATAAGAATCCATTAAGTTTATAACTATCACTACTAGAAATTTATGTTTTAGCCACTAATTTTCACCACTAAAAAAGTTGGTTGCTAACCAACCAACTTATTAGAGACTGACCTTCTGTAGTTGTTAATATGGCTACCGAAACACATATGAATTGCAACCGAATTGCAACTAGTTTGTAATTCAATTGCATTTCAGTTACACTTAGGTTACATTTCAGTGAAATTAGCCACTACAAAAGATCTTTGTCTAGTTATTTGGTTGGTTAGTAGTCGAAATTCATCGGTGGCAAATCAATAACTAAAACATAAATTTTTTGTAGTGATAGCAAAATGAGGAGAATAGTAAAATAAGGGAAATTAGCCATGTTTTATTTTTATTTTTTAAAAGAAAAATGAGACTGTAATGCTATGAGGGACCATACCAATTGTAAATAAGGTTAAGGACCAAATGAATATATACTGATCATAAGGATATATTGTCATGACCCTAAACTTAGGCACATTCTTGATTACATGTGAAGCACGTGAGGTTGGGTATGCCTTGCATATCATCCTTGGTTTGTGTCATTTGATTGCTTACGTGTACATCTTGTGCCATTTTGTTGAACTATGTGCTTGTAGATGTTATAACTTGATTTAAGTATATAATGTCTAGATAAAGAAAGGTGGGGTAGTTCCTTGGTAACACTTGAATTCTAATTTGAAGGTGTTATAAAAGTTGCGAGGAGCTTACGTGTAAAAAAAATCTTAAGGAAGTTGTTTTGTTCATTTTCAAACTTGGAGGAGCTTTTGTGTAGTTATGTGATATATATCTTCTCCAAGCTTCCTTAGGAAGCTTGTGTTTACGTATCCTCAGTGTTCTTATTTCTTCCATCAGCCTGGAGAGTTCCCAAAACCCTTGTTAACATCTACAAATTCCCAGAAATTCAGTTGTTGGTGTTGATTGATTCCAACTTGGAAATATTGCTAAGGGAAGTGAATTGAGCAAGAAGAAGTGACTTTCTTTCTCTTTTATTTAGATAACTTGAGGTAAGTTGTTATGTTCTTTTGATATAACTGTTCATAACATGATTATAATGGTTGATATGATGTTATTAATAAGTTTTGAAAGGATGGAACTTCAGCAGGGATTTGAAAATGATAATAAGCTAAGTTGGTGATGAACAACTTGGTAAAAAGTGGTAGTATGAATTGGTACTTGTTGTATACCAGTTATATAGGTGTTATAAGACTTGAAAGGAGTATATTGGAGTCCCAAAACAGGTCTATGCACTGCTGTAAATAGCCTTGAAGTAGTTGAGAACAAAGGTGACAGAACTGGGTTGTTGTTGTTGAGTTTTGCTGGTGTTTCGACTGCTGTGAGGGTTTCTGGGGTAAGGGCATGACTCGTGCCTATGAGCACGAGTCGTGACCCTCAGGGGGGACTCGTGAGAGGTAGTCGTGCTCTTGAAATCAGTCGTGCAGGGAAGTTTCATGACTCGTGCACTCATGCACGACTCGTGACCAAATCAAGGGTCTGGGGTCAGCTTTGGGGCCTTGTAGACCTAGGTAAAGGGGTAGGGATTGAACCACTCTTTAACTAAACTTGTAGTACAACTTTAGTACAACATTGTAGCACTTGTAATTGTCCAAAAAGGTTTTGGAAAGAGCTTTAAAAATTGATCTAAAGTTGCTTGAAAGACAGTTTTATTGCTGAAGGGTTATAATCTGCAGTTTTGGTCCATTTTCTAGGCTTTGCAAACCTAGGCTAAACAACTCGGATTGGAACACTTTTTGATCATGTATTTAGTACAACTATAGTACTACATTAGGGAATTTGAAATGGGCCAATTGGATAACGGGAAGTGCTTTAAAAGTGGTCGTGAACTTGCTTGAAAGGCAGTTTTTGACCATTGAACCAAATGTTATAAAACTTGGTTTTTGAACTTGAACCCTAAAGGGAAGTTGTTCAAGGTTGTATAGAGATTGTGTAGGGCTGGTTATATGTTGTTTTACCCCTACATCGTGACTTGTGCAAGGTCCTTGGCTTATATAGTGCCTTAAATAAGAAGTTGCACTACTGTGTTTGTTAGACAGGAGCTGAACACCCTGTTTCTACTTTCCATAGTATCAGGGGCAGAGCCAGGGGGGGCACTCGCCCCCCCCAGCGGCGGAAATGCAGTGGAAAAATTTTTTTTTTGCCCCTCCCATATTTTTTTTATATATGTATATATATAATTAACTTCAAGATTAACACTAGTGAGTGGTGCGGTTCAGCGGTAGAAGGAGTGAAGTTAAAGCCTTTGGTGTTTCCTTTCAAATCCATGTTTGAGCCCTGCTACCTATATTTTCAATTAATTTTATTTGTCCTCCATCTTTGCTATTCTCTCTTTCTCTCCATCCATTTCTTTTTCTTAACAGTTTTGTTTTTCTCTTTCTCCTAATTTCCTCACATTTTTTCAATCTTAATTAATTAGTTAGGCTTTTTCCATTTCTTAATTATTTACATTTTTAACTAAAATACATTGTATTTCATGGATCCGACCCATTTTTTACTTGTCCGACCCGAAAAAAAAATTCAGGGGCGCTGCCCCCGAACCCCCGTGAAATCTTGCCCCCCCCCTCGGGCAATTCCTGGCTCCGCCCCTGCATAGTATGAATTGATTACGTAAGACTTATGTGATATATTTGGTGACATAAGTGCTTACTTGTTCATAGTTGATTGTGTACAAAGTGTTCAAATACTTGTTGCACTGTTTCTTTGGTTGAACATGAGTACTTAATACCATGTCATTGTATTGTATTGTTATTCAATAGTGTTGAAATACATGTGCACTATTGTGATTGATTTAACATGAGTTACAGTTCCATGTTATGTATATTGATGTCCCATAGGGTGGACTTATGTTCAAGTAACTGTTATGTACTTGACTATGATGGTATCAGCTGAATATTGTGGGGGTATATGGGATCCCAACACTTATGAGAAGATATTTCATAAGTTGTTTCGATTGCCTTATACCTGTGACCTCTCCTCCGTCTGTGGCCACGGTCTGGGGGTGCGCAGCTTCTATGGATATGTGCAGTCATGCCATATGAATGCTGATAACTTATATGGATCTCTGTTGAGGTCGTATAAGACGTGAATAAGCACTAGCATTTCACGAGAGCGGAGTATCCCTCCCACCGTTGCACTACATATGATTCAGATGGGAATGGTAAGGGAAAGGTAACGTAATGTGTTTACTGTTTCCCAATGTGTTATTGAGCAACTTGATTGTATGTTGCATTGTATATGACTTATTGGTCAGAAGGAAAAGGTAACATAATGTGTTTACTGTTTTCCAATGTGAGCAACTGTTTATGTGTTGCATATTGTATGGCATATTGTTGCATACATAATGACTTGCTTTGAGATTTTATCTCACCCCTTCTCCCTTTATTGTTTTAGATCCCGCCGAGAGGTTGGGCCCAGGACCAGTGAGGCCGGGGAAGAGTTTGGACTCCTTTTGGGTTGTCAGGGTATGAGTTCTTTTGGGAGTTGGGGCTGTATTTGGTTGTTATTCTTTTGGGGAATGTATTGTATATAAAGTCTTGCAACATGTTTCAGTTGTATCGTGTTGTAAGTAACTTAAACTTGGGTTGTGTTTGGTTGGCTTGTGTATAGCCTTTCTAGTTGTATATTTTGTTAAAACAGGTTGTGTTTGGTTTGAAAACAGGTTTACATATTGCCTCTGAGTAGAGAGGTTATTTTGAAATGGTTTTTAAAATGTGTTGTGCACTTTTCAAGTTAAAAGAAAAGAAAAGTTTTTTTTGTAAATGGTATATTTTGGGACCCTCCATCATGTGACACGATTTATAGGTCCGGGAGTTGGGAGGCGCCCACATATATGAGTAAATTTAATCATATTTTCTTTTCTTCACGACAGCTTATTACCTTCTTCTTCCAGTGATTTATATGGCGGAGGTATGACATAAATTTAATATGTTTTTATTTAAACACCCCTCACACTCTACATTTTTTTTCTTTTCTTTTATGATTTACTAATAGTTATTTCCTTGTGTCTCAGCGTCATACTCAGCCACTCTATCTTTCTCCGCGAGAGAGGCATACACATTTCTCTGCAGGCAGCATTGTATTATGCATAGATGTCCTTCTTACAACGATGTCTGTTTATGCGGCAGTAGTTGCCGGAGCGATGTCTAGCTTGGTATTGTGTCACTAGCTAATTTATACTTCAATTGTTTTAATTATGAAGTTTGATAATCATTATGGTGCAAAGCACCACCCAAAGTTTACAAGCAATAGACCAAACCCCCCCCCCCAACAACTTTAATATCCACTACAAAAAAAATTATGTTTTAGCTACTGATTTGCCATCGATAAATTTCGACTACTAACCAACCAAATAACTAGAGAAAGATCTTTTGTAGTGGCTAATTTCACTGAAATGTAATCGAAGTGTAACTGAAATGCAATTGAATTACAAACTAGTTGCAATTCGGTTGCAATTCAAATGTGTTTCAGTAGCCATATTAGCAACTACAAAAGGTCAGTCTCTAATAAGTTGGTTGGTTAGCAACCAACTTTTTTAGTGGTGAAAACTAGTGGCTAAAACATAAATTTCTAGTATAGCAAAATGAGGAGATTAGTAAAATAAGGGAAATTAGCCATGTTTTATTTTTATTTTTTAAAAGAAAAATGAGACTGTAATGCTGTGAGGGACCATACCAATTGTAAATAAGGTTAAGGATCAAATGAATATTTACTGATCATAAGGATATATGAGTAAATTTAATCATATTTTCTTTTCTTCATGACAGCTTATTACCTTCTTCTTCCAGTGATTTATATGGCGGAGGCATGACATAAATTTAATATGTTTTTATTTAAACACCCCTCATACTCTACATTTTTTTCTTTTCTTTTCTGATTTACTAATAGTTATTTCCTTGTTTCTCAGCATCATACTCAGCCACTCTATCTTTCTCCGTGAGAAAGGCCTACACATTTCTCTGCAGGCAGCATTGTATTATGCATAGATGTCCTTCTTACGACGGTGTCTGTTTATGCGGCAGTAGTTGCCGGAGCGATGTCTAGCTATGTATTGTGTCACTAGCTAATTTATACTTAAATAGTTTTAATTATGAAGTTTGATAATCATTATGGTGCAAAGCACCACCCAAAGTTTACAAGCAATAGACCAACCCCCCCCCCCCAACAACTTACTAGAAATTTATGTTTTAGCCACTAATTTTCACCACTAAAAACGTTGGTTGCTAACCAACCAACTTATTAGAGACTCACCTTCTATAGTTGCTAATATGGCTACTGAAACACATTTTAATTGCAACCGAATTGCAACTAGTTTGTAATTCAATTGCATTTCAGTTACACTTCGGTTACAATTCAGTGAAATTAGCCACTACAAAAGATCTTTCTCTAGTTATTTGGTTGGTTAGTAGTCGAAATTTATCAGTGGCAAATTAGTAGCTAAAACATAAATTTTTTGTAGTGATGCAGCGTTTTATCTCTAAACATTTTTGTTCAATGCAAAAAGTGGGTGAATAGTAGCATAGGAACATACCTGTTGTATTGACCGAAGAGATTGAAGCGAAGCCGATCGAGTTGCTGCCATCGCACAAGAGGAGAGGAGGACTGTTAAGATCCCTGTATTTGTAAAACTTTTAGATTGGTACCTATAATGATTTTTGAGTCTCAAATAATAAGTCTCTACAAAACAGATTAGAGAAATAATACCATAAGCTTGGGCTGTAGAGATTTTCGAAATTCAGCCAACAGTAACTCAAAACACTTTATGCATATAGCCTGTTTGCATTAAAAAAAACCATTAAAGGTGACATAAAATAGAAATTTAAAGCAACATAAAATTGATTTCAGACAGAAAAACTTGTACCTGAAAACACCCAGAAGATTGTAATAATGGAGGAGCCAAATCGAAATCGGACAACAGCGGAAGAACACTACAAAAAAATTATGTTTTAGCTACTGATTTGCCACCGATAAATTTCGACTACTAACCAACAAAATAACTAGAGAAAGATCTTTTGTAGTGGCTAATTTCACTGAAATATAACCGAACTGTAACTAAATTGCAATTGAATTACAAACTAGTTGCAATTCGGTTGCAATTCAAATGTGTTTCAGTAGCCATATTAGTAACTACAAAAGGTCAGTCTCTAATAAGTTGGTTGGTTAGCAACCAACTTTTTTAGTGATGAAAATTAGTGGCTAAAACCTAAATTTCTAGTAGTGTTACATCGCACACAGAGCCGCATGACACCCCATTTTTACTTGATTCATTCTGAGACGTTCTTACTATGATGTTTGGAGTATGCTTACACACTATGGCTGACGAGATCCATAAGTGCGATTTGGTCTATGATCAGATCAATGCGTTGCCAGAGTCGATAGTCGAGGTAAAGAATAATACTTTTCCTTTATTTGGTTTTGGAAAAAAAATGGATGCGAACTAGATTTTATTCCTATAAATTTGTATTTTATTTATATTTTTTTCTATGTAAATTATGTAGTCGGCAGACTGCAGGGAGTGCGTTATATGTATCGAGCTGAAGAATCCTACTTATGTGGCAATTCAGTTTTGCTTGTTTATAGATATGTTAAATATCCTCTCTTTTGTAAACAAGATCATGTATATCCCTAGCTTAGTTGTTACATAGTTTGTGTATAAATACCAGTCATTGAATGAGCAACATTAGAAACGAGCCTGTTTGTAGTACACAAGCATAACCACCAATCACCATTAATAGTTTATGAAACCCAAAACCCTTTAATCGGAATTTGTTGCATATATTATATTTCTTAAGCTTCTATTCTTGCTATTTAGATTTTCATTTGATTTTATTTATCTTGTAACTTTTCGTTGTTAAATTTAGGACTTAGGCCTCGTTTGTTTTTTGATTTTACCTCTTAATAAGAGGTCTATCTATGACCGGATAAGAGGTGAAAGCATTAAGAGCGTTTGTTTTTTTTTAGCTTTCAGCACTGAAGACCTCTTAAACGCCTCTTAATTTTAAGCGGTGAATCCTTACCTAAAAACTTAATCATTGTTCAAATGTTCTGATAATCTATCTTTTACTAATATTTGCAGGACTTTACCGAGGGGGATGTTGATAACCCAATATATGCTTTTTATTGTGCCTACATTTCTGCTGTCGCACTGCTATTGTTTTTGATTTTGGAAAACATATACATCTTTGTTGTGATTAGGATAGCAGTTTGTCCTAGAGAGCATGATCCACCTAGTTCAAGGTGGAGATTTTGGATCGTTCTGTGTTTATATTGGTAAGAATATAGTAATATATGTCTTTTTATTTTGACTATAACAAATTTTACCTAAGAAAATGAAGTTGATGTGATTAATAACATTTTTAATGTTTTAATTATAGGGTCTCGTTTGTGGCCATAGAGACGTGCTTGATCATTGCGATCAAGGGTTTACATCGCACAGAGCCGCATGACACCCTATTTTTACTTGCTTCATTCGGAGATGTTCTTACTCTGATGTTGGGAGTATGCTTACACACTATGGCTGATGAGATCCATAAGTCCGATTTGGTCTATGATCGGATCAATGCATTGCCAGAGTCGATAGTCGAGGTAAAGAATAATAATTTTCCTTTATTTAGTTTTGGAAAAACAAATTGGATGCGAACTAGATTTTATTCCAATAAATTTGTATTTTATTTATATTTTTTTCTATGTAATGATGTAGTCGGCAGACTGCAAGGAGTGCGTTATATGTATCGAGCCTCCTGCTATCGGAGATATGGTCCGAGAGCTGGATTGTCGACACTTGTTTCATAAAACGGTATGAATTTATTTATTCTTTTATTCAAATTCTTATATATGTATTTTATTTTCAATATATTTAGCTAACTACTAATATTTATCTATGTTTATTTTTTAGTGTATAGACCGGTGGCTTTTGAAGAAACCGGTATGCCCCCTGTGCCAGAGAGGCATCTAGCTCTTGTCTCAAAACCTAACGGTTCCTTTTATACCGCAAGTGCACGGGTTATTTATAGTATAGCGAGTGCAAGTACGGGTCGATCCCACAGAGACAGAGTTTACTTATAAGGATATTTGCTTTTACGTAAATTATAGAAATAGGATTGAGAGAAATATGTTTTGGTTTTGAAAATATTCAGAAACAAACCCTAATTATTCTAACTTAGAATCTTATAATAGAAATATTCCCGGGATTAGAAATCAAACAACATGTAGTCAAAAAATAAATCAAGTTTATAGAAAACATAATTCAATTCATAAACCAATGATGATACGCTAAATTGTGCATTATTTGTCAATAGAATGCTTTACACGTGTATTCTCTACTATTCATGCCCTATCTCTCGATGGTCCATGTATAATAAGAATCCATTAAGTTTATAACTATCACTACTAGAAATTTATGTTTTAGCCACTAATTTTCACCACTAAAAAAGTTGGTTGCTAACCAACCAACTTATTAGAGACTGACCTTCTATAGTTGCTAATATGGCTACTGAAACACATTTGAATTGCAACCGAATTGCAACTAGTTTGTAATTCAATTGCATTTCAGTTACAGTTCGGTTACATTTCAGTGAAATTAGCCACTACAAAAGATCCTTTTCTAGTTATTTGGGTGGTTAGTAGTCGAAATTTATCGGTGGCAAATCAATAACTAAAACATAAATTTTTTGTAGTGATAGCAAAATGAGGAGAATAGTAAAATAAGGGAAATTAGCCATGTTTTATTTTTATTTTTTAAAAGAAAAATGAGACTGTAATGCTATGAGGGACCATACCAATTGTAAATAAGGTTAAGGACCAAATGAATATATACTGATCATAAGGATATATGAGTAAATTTAATCATATTTTCTTTTCTTCATGACAGCTTATTACCTTCTTCTTCCAGTGATTTATATGGCGGAGGTATGACATAAATTTAATATGTTTTTATTTAAACACCCCTCACACTCTACATTTTTTTTCTTTTCTTTTATGATTTACTAATAGTTATTTCCTTGTGTCTCAGCGTCATACTCAGCCACTCTATCTTTCTCCGCGAGAGAGGCCTACACATTTCTCTGCAGGCAGCATTGTATTATGCATAGATGTCCTTCTTACAACGATGTCTGTTTATACGGCAGTAGTTGCTGGAGCGATGTCTAGCTTGGTATTGTGTCACTAGCTAATTTATACTTAAATTGTTTTAATTATGAAGTTTAATAATCATTATGGTGCAAAGCACCACCCAAAGTTTACAAGCAATAGACCAAACCCCCCCCCCCCCAACAACTTTAATATCCACTACAAAAAATTTATGTTTTAGCTACTGATTTGCCACTGATAAATTTCGACTACTAACCAACCAAATAACTAGAGAAAGATCTTTTGTAGTGGCTAATTTCACTGAAATGTAACCGAACTGTAACTGAAATGCAATTGAATTACAAACTAGTTGCAATTCGGTTGCAATTCAAATGTGTTTTAGTAGCCATATTAGCAACTACAAAAGGTTAGTCTTTAATAAGTTGGTTGGTTAGCAACCAACTTTTTTAGTGGTGAAAACTAGTGGCTAAAACATAAATTTCTAGTATAGCAAAATGAGGAGAATAGTAAAATAAGGGAAATTAGCCATGTTTTATTTTTATTTTTTAAAAGAAAAATGAGACTGTAATGCTGTGAGGGACCATACCAATTGTAAATAAGGTTAAGGATCAAATGAATATTTACTGATCATAAGGATATATGAGTAAATTTAATCATATTTTCTTTTCTTCATGACAGCTTATTACCTTCTTCTTCCAGTGATTTATATGGCGGAGGTATGACATAAATTTAATATGTTTTTATTTAAACACCCCTCATACTCTACATTTTTTTTCTTTTCTTTTCTGATTTACTAATAGTTATTTCCTTGTTTCTCAGCGTCATACTCAGCCACTCTATCTTTCTCCGCGAGAGAGGCCTACACATTTCTCTGCAGGCAGCATTGTATTATGCATAGATGTCCTTCTTACGACGGTGTATGTTTATGCGGCAGTAGTTGCCGGAGCGATGTCTAGCTAGGTATTGTGTCACTAGCTAATTTATACTTAAATAGTTTTAATTATGAAGTTTGATAATCATTACTGTGCAAAGCACCACCCAAAGTTTACAAGCAATAGACCAAAAAAAACCCCAACAACTTACTAGAAATTTATGTTTTAGCCACTAATTTTCACCACTAAAAATGTTGGTTGCTAACCAACCAACTTATTAGAGACTCACCTTCTGTAGTTGCTAATATGGCTACTGAAACACATTTTAATTGCAACCGAATTGCAACTAGTTTGTAATTCAATTGCATTTCAGTTACACTTCGGTTACAATTCAGTGAAATTAGCCACTACAAAAGATCTTTCTCTAGTTATTTGGTTGGTTAGTAGTCGGAATTTATCGGTGGCAAATTAGTAGCTAAAACATAAATTTTTTGTAGTGATGCAGCGTTTTATCTCTAAACATTTTTGTTCAATGCAAAAAGCGGGTGAATAGTAGCATAGGAACATACCTGTTGTATTGACCGAAGAGATTGAAGCGAAGCCGATCGAGTTGCTGCCATCGCACAAGAGGATAGGAGGAGTGTTAAGATCCCTGTATTTGTAAAACTTTTAGATTGGTACCTATAATGATTTTTGAGTCTCAAATAATAAGTCTCTACAAAACAGATTAGAGAAATAATACCGTAAGCTTGGGCTGTAGAGATTTTCGAAATTCAGCCAACAGTAACTCAAAACACTTTATGCATATAGCCTGTTTGCATTAAAAAAACCTTTAAAGGTGACATAAAATAGAAATGTAAAGCAACATAAAATTGATTTCAGACAGAAAAACTTGTACCTGAAAACACCCAGAAGATTGTAATAATGGAGGAGCCAAATCGAAATCGGACAACAGCGGAAGAACACTACAAAAAAATTATGTTTTAGCTACTTATTTGCCACCGATAAATTTCGACTACTAACCAACAAAATAACTAGAGAAAGATCTTTTTAGTGGCTAATTTCACTGAAATAAAACCGAACTGTAACTGAATTGCAATTGAATTACAAACTAGTTGCAATTCAAATGTGTTTCAGTAGCCATATTAGTAACTACAAAAGGTCAGTCTCTAATAATTTGGTTGGTTAGCAACCAACTTTTTTAGTGGTGAAAATTAGTGGCTAAAACCTAAATTTCTAGTAGTGTTACATCGCACACAGAGCCGCATGACACCCCATTTTTACTTGATTCATTCTGAGACGTTCTTACTATGATGTTTGGAGTATGCTTACACACTATGGCTGACGAGATCCATAAGTGCGATTTGGTCTATGATCAGATCAATGCGTTGCCAGAGTCGATAGTCGAGGTAAAGAATAATACTTTTCCTTTATTTGGTTTTGGAAAAAAAATGGATGCGAACTAGATTTTATTCCTATAAATTTGTATTTTATTTATATTCTTTCTATGTAAATTATGTAGTCGGCAGACTGCAAGGAGTGCGTTATATGTATCGAGCCGAAGAATCCTACTTCTGTGGCAATTCAGTTTTGCTTGTTTATAGATATGTTAAATATCCTCTCTTTTGTAAACAAGATCATGTATATCCCTAGCTTAGTTGTTACATAGTTTGTGTATAAATACCAGTCATTGAATGAGCAACATTAGAAACGAGCCTGTTTGTAGGGGGTTTTTGTTTTTTTTAAGTGATAAGTGCTGAAATCTGATTTCAGTTCTGAAAATGGCTGAATGATTAAGAGGCAGCAACTGAAAACTGAATTCTGAATTGGATAAGTTGTTTGATTTTGTATCTGAATTCATTATACAAAACAGGTTAAAAAAAATTAAAAAAAATTAAAAAAAAAAAAAACCGTAAATGCATTATGAAACAGTAAACAGTTTAAAAAAAAATTACCCAAAGCCGAATATGAAACAGTGGCTTTCAGAGGCTTTCAGAGGCAATTCAACAACATTTTAACCACTTAAAATTAAGAGGACTTTAAGAGCCTAACAAGCCTTATTTCAAAAAAAAAAAAACAAACACACTTATTTCTCTAATCCTCTTAATGAGTAAGTGTTAAGAGGCAAATAAGGCTTAAAATAAAAAAACAAACGCCCCTTAATTTATCCTCGTTACCTTTCCCATATGTTGTTAAGCTACCACATTCTTATGATTTCAAGTCTGATGCCTTCTGTTTTATAATCTTCCTCCTGTACTAAACGCCTAAAACCACTTATAATTTGAATAGCTTACCACCCCTGTCTCCAGATATGCGGTACCTATAAATCAAAGCTGCGTGATGCTTCACTATGACTTGGTTTATAATAGAAGGCTCAATCTCTTAGAAGTTGTTGTCAAAAATGAAAGTTGTGACAGTATAATTGAGCAGCAAGTCGTTCCTTCAATCTTACTCCCTCCGTCCCAAATTGAATCTCCAAATATTTTTTCCAAATTTACTCTAAATCAAAAAACCCACCAAGGATTTATCCTTGCCTGTCCCAAGTCAGGATAAAGGGCGAGGGTTGCGGTAGGCATGTGACAGCCAGCGTAAAAATTTTGTCACATTAACATGACATGAATCGGATTATGAATATCGTTGGGGCGTTTCCTCAGCAGCGACGCGCTACACTTCAAAGACCTGGGTGTAGTGATAAGTATGCAAAGGTTGCTAGGTCGTCGCCCGGAAGCGACGCGCCATCTCTTCGCCCGGGGGTGGTGTCAAATATGCAAGGGTGCGCTACACTTCAAAGACCTGGGTGTAGTGATAAGTATGCAAAGGTTGCTAGGTCGTCGCCCGGAAGCGACGTGCCATCTTTTCGCACGGGGGTGGTGTCAAATATGCAAGGGTTCCCGCCTTGCGGACGAGTGCGGGTAAAGAAGCTAGTCCATGGTAGGTGTAAGGGTAGTAGGATGCGCTTTGGAACTTGGAACATTGGATCATTGACAGGGAGATCAGCAGAGGTGGTGGAAGTTATGAGGAGGAGGAAGATTCACATAATGTGTTTACAGGAAACTAAGTGGGTTGGAGAGAAAGCAAAAGAAATATCGCCTTGGGGTTTTAAGCTTTGGTACTCAGGAAAGGATAAGGGTAGAAATGGAGTGGGTATCATTATTGATAAGGAGTATATTAATGATGTGGTGGAAGTGTACAGGAAGAGTGATCGAATTATGGGCATTAAACTGGTGATACGTGATGAGATTATAACTATTATTTCCGCCTATGCACCACAAGTAGGGTTGGATGCATCTATTAAACAAGTGTTCTGGGAAGATTTGGAGGAGGTAGTGCAACGAGTACCTAGTGGTGAGAAATTAGTGATTGGTGGTGATCTGAACGGACATGTGGGGTCTAGTCGATATGGCTTTGAGAGCATACATGGAGGTTTTGGTTTTGGTTTTGGAGAGAGGAATGAAGCAGGAAATAGTATCCTGGACTTTGCGTTGGCATATGACTTGAGTATAATGAACACTTGGTTTAAGAAGAGAGAATCTCACTTGGTGTCCTATAGGAGTGGAGGTAATGCGAGTCAGATTGACTTCTTCTTAGTAAGAAATACTTGTAGAAAGAGTTATACAGATTGCAAGGTTGTTCCGGGTGAGAGCACAGCAACTCAACAGTATGGGCTCGGTGGTACTTGATTTTCGAAGTAAGAGAATTTCGAGGAAGAGAAAATCACAGGTAGACCCTAGAATCAAGTGGTGGAGACTTCAAGGGGAAAATCAACCGAAATTTGTAGCTAAGATGGTCGATACCGGTATTTGGGCGGATAATATGGAGGATATGGATATAGATTTGACTTGGACTAAGATGGTACATACCATAAAGGAGGTGGCGAAAGAAGTCCTTGGAGAATCTAGAGGAAATGGGCCACCAAGTAAGGACACATCATGGTGGAACGAGGAAGTAAAACAAGCAATAAAGGGCAAGCGAGAATGCTACAAATTATTGGTGTTAGGTCCTGAAAGGAGGGAAACAGGCTAGAGGGAAAGGGGTGAATAGCCTGATTAAAACTTTTCGCTTAAAAACTCTTAGTCTTGATAAAAGGTTGAAGAAAACACACTTGCTAACCGTTTGATAAGTTTTGCACAGCGGAATAAAGGTTAGGCTAGGTTTTGAACAGGTTAGGTAGAGTTTTCAAAAGCAGTCCATTAAAAATCCTTATGCAAACATGACAAATTATATTTCCAAGTAAGACAAACAAGTTGAGCAGTAGGTTGAGTCAATAGGTTGTGACCAGTTGAGAGAATGTCAACCAGTTACAACAACACAGAAATAAACAAACGCACAGAAGAATGACGCATTGTTTGAAGAGGTTCACAGTGTTAAATAACTGCTACGTCCTCTACCAAGTTTGGTCAGAACTTGGATTTGTGAAAGTGCACTACTATATTAATGGTATCTACCTATTACAAGTTGCAAGCCAATGATTGAAGGCTGCCAAACTAAAGGTGACCACTAACGGATCGTGCTACAATAAAGACCTGGTGTTTTCTAGAGATGTGCTCACAAGTTGAGCTGATTTCTCTAGGGTGTTGTGTGTGAATCAATCAATGTGTTCCAAATGTAATCTAATGAAGGAACACTACACTATTGATTGAGGTGCACAGTGTATAAGTCCTAACAGAGATGTCTAGTGAATAAGAGGACTGAATTGAATGCCTTGAACTATGGAGTTTTCAGGATGGTAGTTCAGAGCAACTCACTCTCAAGAATCATAAATGCACCAACCTTCTTCAATGCTCCAGGGAAGCTATTTATAGAGAACTTTGAAAAGGAGCCGTTGTCTTTGAAGAGATTGCAATGATGACTTGATCAGGCATGCCTTTGAATTGAAGGATCTTTGCATTAAATGCCTGAGATAGGAGAGAGAAGATTTTTCCTTGAGTGGTTGAAAGGATGTGAGTACTGGTCATTTTGACAATCTATTTTGAGCTTCTGACAGCCGTAGGAATGTCACTTCAGCGTCTATTCAGCATGCTTGCCTTACCAACTTTAGCTAAGGGGATTGCTGGGTAGTTGGGAGCAATAAATGCTTCGGTTAGGCTAGGCTGAGGAAAGCTTGCTGAGGAAGCCTTAACCGGCAAAGGATAGGATGCAACCTGTGAAGGTTACATCGGCTAGACAGGCGACCGGTTAGATTGACATAGCGATTAGGAATTCAACAGGTTAGGGTGGCAAACCGAGTAGCTCACAGAAAATATCATGGGAGCAAATCTTCATACCTTCAAGTCTTCAAGGTCTTGAGAAAATTACATGAAATAAAAACACTGGCACTAGCATTTAAGGGACCTATCATACATAGAAAAATTCTATTGGGTCTAATTAAAATTAGGGGTCCACATTAATGCTTGTTGTGATTGGGTTTAAGCAATTCTAAACCTAAGCATATATTTGACTAACAATCTCCTCCTAATTGCTTAAGTCCAATCACCCTAGGTTAGCATCATTTTTGACTTAGTAAAAGAATGACTAAATATTTATATTTTAGATGTGTCATTCCCTAAGTCAAGTAACATCATAGATGCAACCTAAGAAAGCTTACAGAAAGATTGAAAACTTAGAAATTTAAAACAAGATAAAGTGAAATATTTTTGAATGAGTAAACCTGCAAAATGAAATAGTTAGAACAGTTTGAACATCCAAAAATAATCAAAAGAGAGTAAGGAAAGATAAGTCATTCAAAACAACAGAGTTTGAGGTTAAGGAAATCTCATTGATTAGTCTTCAACCGGTTAAGCAAAAGATGGAAAGACAAGTTCCTCATCGGTTACATTCTAGACTGGGGCAGCAGGATCATCGGTTGGAGGAAAATCCTTAGGGTCTGAAGGAGGAGTAGCCGATGGACTGGCCGGTTGAGTGCGAGATTTCTTGGCTGACTTCTTGGCTTCCTTGTCATCTCTCTTCCTTTTCTTCCTAGCAGACTTCTCTGCATCACGGTCAGCTAGCATCTTCTTAAGGACTTCATTTTCAGTTTTAAGCTTGATCCTCTCAGTGTTGGTCTTTCTGAATAATGAGGCTTGATCGGCTAGCTTCTGATTCAGCTTCTTGATTTCTTCGGTTGCAAGCTTGAGATCGGTTTGGGCATCCTTGGCAGTGTTCAGGAGTTCCTTGTTCAACTGGGTCAAGGCACCTAGCTGAGTGGAAAGATCGGTTATCTTGGCATCTTTATCAAACAAATCGGCCACATAGTTAGCTAGGTCCTTTGCATAACCGTGCTCCATTCTGTCTAGCCTCTTTTCTTCCTCCTCCTGATTGGACTTAACCATACTCGCAACCAGGGCATCATAAAGTTCACAAAGATCACGAACAACAACAGGACGGTTGAGTTCATCTTCAGGAGCTGGTTGAGGAACATCAGGGGACGGATCAGCATCATTATCGGTTGAAGAGCCATCGGTTGAAGAGCTAACCGATATAGCCGGAGGATCAGTTGGAGGAGTAGTAACAATTGTCAAGGCTTGAACTGGTTGGGGAATGAACACTTGAATGGCAAGGGAAGGATTTGGTGGAGAAAGAGGAACGACGGGAGGCTTCTCAGTTAAATGTGCAGAGAGGGGAATAGAGCGACCGGTTAGGGATGGAGTTGGAGAACCGGTAGAGGCATCGGTTGAAGAATCGGTTGGATCACTGACATGAACTGGACCGATCCTAGAGACTTGACCGGTTGGAGAAAAAGTAATCTCCTCATCAACAGATACTGAAGAAGCAATAGAGGGACTGAACACGAGGAAATCATTGGGATCAGAAGAGAATAGGGAGTCAGACTCAAGGCTGAGAGTAATAGCATTCTGAACATCATGGGCTTCATCAAATGCGGAGGCAATAAGATCTGCAGCAGTAGGAGCCAATGCTAAAGCATGTTGCTTTGATCGAATCAAAGGAATAACCCTGAGAGCAAGGAGTAGAAGGGATGCTTGCCGAATGTTGCTCCATGGCCTAGGATTGCCATTTCTCAAAATAGAAAGCTGAGGCACATTTGGCATTAACCCAACTCTGTGAGTAACCTCGTAGCACCATCTCACAATACGTAGCTCCAAAACCTGAATAATACGGTTGTTGACCGAAAGATAACGCATGAAAATGTTGGGAGAGGAAAATGTGCAATCATCCGGTCCAGAGGCAGGTTGAGCCACTTCACCTTGAATTCTTATGTGGCGAAGTCTTTGAGATTGGGAAGGAGAGACTGTCGGTTTCTGCTTTGAAGGGAATTTGGTGATCAACTGTTGATCGGTTTTGGAGGGCTTGACCGATTGACCTTTGGGTGGAGGAAACCGAAGACGAAGTTTGAGTGCAACCGGTTTCTGGGCTTTGGAACTTGTTTCTCCAGGGCCAACGGTTCTGGACAGGTAGAAAGGGACATTAACTTCTTTTTCTTTCAACTTTTTGAGTTCATGGGAAAATGGAGGAGGATCAGAAACCAATTTATACTCAGCACGGCTAGAAATCTTCTCATGGGGTTCAAAGAGTGGAATACCATGAGGGGATCGAGGAATGGAAGATCTGGTAGTGTAATAGTTCAAGGGAGAGAAGATGTCTTTTTGAAGAACGCAAGGATCAGCATAAGTCGGTGGGATAGCAGGATCCAAGATATCAAATTCTTCTTCATCCGAAATTTCTTCCACAAAGAAATCAGAATCTCCATCAGGAGCATCAGAAGTAGGAATAGCAGAAGATGAAGGTACGGACCGAGTCTCCTCCTCAACTCTTGGAGGGCTAGAAAGCATAGACTGAATTTCTCTTACTTGACTGTCAAGAATTGAAGCTTGAAGAGCTTGAGCAGTGGCAAGAGCATCGGCTCGGTCTTGTAGCCGTTTTTCCTCTACATCAAATAGACTAACAGCCACAGCTTGCTGAAGAAGGATATCATTAGGATCAATCGGCTGAGAGGCTTCAACCGGTTCAGAAGATACAACGGTTGGAGGGATTGAAATCGGTGGAGGTGTCATCGGTTGAGTAGAGGCTGGGATGTCGGTAGAGCCTCCTCCCAAGGGAGTAACCGGTGACGTATCAGTAATGCCTCCTCCCAAGCTTCTAACCGTTGCCATCGGTTGGGGAGTGGTGAAAGCTTGATTCGAGCTCTCCATCCGGTCAGGTTTGTCCTCATCATCATCATTATCAGAACTTGAACTGGAAATGGATTCAACAACCTCTTCAGATTTTTCTTTTTCTTCCTCCTCATCTTCAAACATAGCATCAATCTCTTCATCAGTAACCGTAGGCCATTTGGTGGAGGAGGACTGAACTGCAGAAAAGAAATCGGCTAAGGAAATATTTCCAGCCGCCTTGAATTCATTGTCCATATCAAGTAAATTATCCAACAAATCCATCACATTTCTGATCAGTTGGTTCTTTCTAGGGCCAAGGCAGACCGGTTCAGAGTCAAAATTTGGAAGAGTATCCATATCCATTTCATATCTCCCAGACTGGTAAAGATCTGTCTCAATCAAGGTATCTTCACCCATAGAGAATAGCAAAGTCAGCCCATACAGCTTGGACCATCATGTCCCGCCTCATTCTATCTTGAGCTAAGAAAACATGCTCCATTTGAGGGGAAGCCGATCAAAAAATTTGTTGTATACCTTGATAAGACTGCGCCTAGAAGCGGAAAGATCAAAATTTCTGAGACGGCAAGGTCTGCTGAAGTACACGCCCTTCTCGATATGTCGGTTTCCAAAATCAATATAGTCTTGGATGTTGCCAACCGGTACGGAAGACTTGTTGATTTCATGGAATTGAAGCAACTTCCGAATAAACGGCGGCAAATGATCAATAGGATAAACCCAACTAGGAGAGGGAGCAGACTGAGGGTAGATAGCCCATGGATTGTTATGGAAAATGTGGAAGGTAGGATTTCTGATCGGTTGGCATCGTCGGTAAGAGGGATTAGAGGCGTGACCGGTGATAGGTATATCATCGAACAAGGTGTCATGGCTAAGTAAACGGTTGGGGATAAAGGGTATGAATGAAGAAATATCAGCTTCAATTCTCTTTCTCCTTTCTGCATTTTCCTTGGCTATTTGGGAAGGAGTTTTTGGGATTGGCTTTGATTTTGAAGTGGCTGGAGGAGGAGTGACTGGTTTGGAGGGTTTTCTAGCAGACTTTTTAGGTCGGATAACAGTGGAGATGGGTTCTCTGTCTTCGCACGTTCAGGGATTTTCTTTTAGCCGGAGAAGGGATCGGTTGAGAAGGCTGAGGTTGAGAGACCGGTTTGGGGATATCGGTTGTCTGCTTCTTCTTCGGTTGAGAGGTCTTCTTCTTAGCCGGTTGGGCTTCGGTTGGAGCAAAGAATGGGGGCCATCGGTTGGGCTTCTCTAAGAATCCTTGCTTGATCGGCCTTGTCGAAAGCTTTGACAAAGGACTTAGGAACAGAAGGCCGACCACCGTAAATGGTAAAGATAGAAGGAATTCTCATGAGGATTCTCGCTCATTAAGAGATAATGAATGGGCTTGGCCTTGTTAGATCCTCGGACAAGGGCTTCTCCTTTTGGAATTTCTTGAATGCAATAAGGATAACACGATAGATGAAGGAGCACCAGTTGAAGCTCCTTTGAAGCATAACGGCGGCCATCGCTTCCCATTGTATCATGGTGATACAATGATGAGAGCCAGACCGGCAAATCACACATCGGTCAATGACTTCGCTAGGCATAGTGAACAGCGCCCAAATCGCCTTTCTTGTTCCCTTCACCGGTCACGAATGGATCGGTTCCACTGACGGTGGCCCAGTGCGGCTTCCATATCCTTTGAAGTGACGAAGATGAACCATTGAGGGAAGAGTAGGGAACGCTTCGGCTATGGAGGATGGGGAGAAATCCACGTAAAACCACCAATGTAAGAAGTAATGTGAGAAACAACACCGGCTTGGGATTATCATCAACCACTCCATTGTTGAAGAACTCATTGACAAGCTCATACGTAATATCATCATTCCCTCTGGCATCAAGAACGGCAACAACCCTAAGCAACTAGCATGGCTTGAGGGTCTTCCCTTCTTCAGATTCAAGAAGCTTGGTAGAATGTAACCTCCGAAAATGTCTTTCTTAGTCGGTTTGGGAGCCATCTCGTCAAAAGATTTAGGAATCAAAAACATTTTAAGTTAGAACATATTTCAAAAGAAAACAATGTAAGTGGGGTTATGATTTTGAAAATAGTTCTAGTTCTTCAAGTTAAAAGAATTTGAGTATTTAGAAAAACTTTACCAGAAAGGATTAGAGTTCGAAGAACAAAGAGAATGGATTTTGAATACTTGAAAGTTCAAAGCTTTTGGAGAGAGAGAGAGGAAATCGGAAAGTTTGAATGAAGTATTGAATTTCCTTATATAGAAGAGAGTGATAGAAGACGGAGAGGTTTCTTGTAATAAAGAAAACGTTTCAACTGCATGGCACATATATTTAAAAAGATATTGAACACGATTTTAAATATGTGGGATAAAAACTAGGTACGTGTGTGCAAAGCTTAAACCATAATGCAATAATGACAAAAAGATAACCTTTTGATAAACTGGAAAGATACAGAAGTTACCTTTTTGGTCACAAAATTTTAAATTTGACCAATCATCAAGTACAAAAAGGACGGTAGTAGGAGGGAGTGGGGAACATCAATGATGCTTTGTCAGTATAGGGAAAGGCGGTAGACGGCTGATAGGATTGATGGGACTTGTCGGCTCGGTGATGATCAATCGGTTGAGCTGACGTCACCACATTAGGCTTCGACCGGTCAGATATGATCGGTTAGACAAAGAAAATTGATCGGTTAGGAGAGACGACTTTTGCATCGGTTAGGGACCATCGGTTAGGTATCTTTCATACCGGTTGAGAGTAGGACAAGAGCATCGGTTGAAAGCATAATCAAATGAGGCATCATCATGATCGGTTGAGAGCTTTTACAGACAAAGAAGGTTAGCACAATAAATTAACGAATATCAATCATGCCTAGTTCTCCTCTAAGGAATTCAAATCTTTTAATGTCCAAAGGTTTTGTCAAAATATCGCCTAGTTGATAATCGCATGGACTTTTAAAAGAACAATGTTACCCTTTTCAACGTGATCCTTGAGGAAGTGATATTTGATGTCTATGTGCTTGGTCTTTGAATGCATCACAGATTGTTGGAGACTCGATATGGCCGAGGTATTATCACAATAAATAGGACATACTTCTTGAGGGATTTCATAGTCCACCGCTTGTTGCTTCATCCATAGAATTTGTGAACAAAGAACTTCCAAATGCTATGTACTCGCCTTCCGTAGAAGTGGAAATTGATGCCTGTTTCTTGCACGACCAGAAACCAACCGGTTACCTAGAAATTGACAGTTCCACTAGTACTTTTCCCTGGTGACCCTACAAGCCGCAAAATCAGCATCTCGAATAACCAATTAGTGTAAACGATGAATCTTTCTGTACCACAAACCTAAGTTAGCAGCTCCCACAAGATATCCGATGATTCTTTCGACAGCTTGCAAATGAGATTCTCTAGGGTCGCCTTTGAAATCTAGCACATACACATACGGCAAACATGATATCTCGGCCTACTCGCGGTTAAGTAAAGTAGAGAACCTATCATACCTCGGTAGAGTGTCATATCTACTTTCTTACCGGATTCGTCTTTGGCTAAGTGTACGTTTGTGGCCATGGGAGTGCTTGAGGATGAGCGGAATCAAGTCCAAATTTCTTGATTAGATCTTTGGTATATTTGGCTTGCTTGATGAAAATACCTTCTTGGGTTTGCTTGACTTGAAGTCCAAGGAAAAAGGTTAGCTCACCCATCATGCTCATCTCAAATTTGCTCGCATAAGTTTCTCAAATCTCTTGCATAATTTTTCGTTAGTAGATCCAAAAATTATGTCATCAACATATATTTGAACTAACAATGAATGACCATTATGCTTTGCAATAAATAAGGTGGTGTCGATTTTACCTCGCTCGAACTTCTCACTAAGTAGGAATTTGGAGAGAGTTTCATACCATGCTCGAGGTGCTTGCTTGAGGCCGTACAAAGCTTTATTCAACTTGTAGACATGATTAGGCTTCTTAGGATCTTCAAAACCGGGAGGTTGATCTACATAAACAAGCTCTTGAAGTTCACCATTGAGAAAGGCACTTTTCACGTCCATTTGATATAGCTTAAATTCTTTGTAGGTCGCATAGGCAAGAAATAACCTAATGGCTTCTAATCTAGCTACGGAGCAAAAGTCTCATCATAGTCTATTCCTTCCTCCCGTCTATATCCTTTGCCACTAATCCGGCTTTATTTCTTATAATTTTTCCGCACTCATCCAATTTATTTCTATACACCCATTTCGTTCCAATCACTGCTTGATCACTAGGTCTAGGCACTAATTCCCAAACTTTGCATCTATCAAACCGGTTAAGCTCTTCTTGCATAGCTTCTACCCACTGGGTCATCAAGTGCTTCATCAGCCTTCTTTGGTTCTATGTTGAGACCATAGCAGAGGAAAATAAACCATGTTGTTCTTCTAAGTTTCTTAATTGGCCTCTAGTCAATCTAGGTCCAAAGACATCACCAATAACATTTTCTAAGGGATGATTTCTAACCGATCTCACTTCCCTAGGTAGGTCTTGCCTCGACCGATTCCCGTCTTAAGGTTTCTATGGGAGGAGTGGAATCGGTTGAGGGAGAGGAGACCGGTTGAGGTGATCGGTTAGGTGAGGGTGACCGATGATGGTGGTCGGTAATTGGAGATGGAAATGGTAAGTTGATGGGTGAAATTGGTTCACTTCAGGTGATGAATCGGGAGTTGTAATATGAGGACTAGTTGGTAAGGGATCTACTGGGCCGAGTTTGACTAATTGATTGCCTAACCGATTGAGGAAAGAAGGAGTCATCAACTAGGTCTCTATAGGTTACACCATTAGAAGCCGACGGTTGAGCCGGAGACCGATTTGCGTTGATGCCGGTGGATTGATTAGAGTTTTGATTATCCGTTTCACCCGTCTCAAAAACACCGTAACTATCAAGACAATTTGGAGCCTTGTCGACTCTAGCAAATCAAATTCATCAAAAGTAACATGAACAGATTCAACAATTTTCAACAACCGTTTATTAAAAACTCTAAATGCCTTACTGTGCTTGGCGTATCCCACAAAAATGCCTTCATCAGCTTTTTCATCAAATTTACCTCGGCGTTCTTTACCGTTGTAAAGAACATAGCATTTGCACCGAAGATCTTGAAATAACTAATATTGGGGATCCCGCCACGCCACAGCTCATAAGGGGTCTTGTTGTGAAACTTGTTGACCAAAGATCTATTCTGGGTGAAGCAAGCTGTGTGTATAGCTTCGGCCCAAAAATACTTGGGAAGCCTAGCTTCGGATATCATTGTTTTTCCAGCTTCGATCAATGTCCCGTTCTTTCTCTCAACTACACCATTTTGTTGCGGTGTACCAGAGAATGAGAAATTATGGTCTATTCCGTGATCATCACAAGATCGAGCGATCCCAAGATTTTTGAACTCCGTTCCATTATCCGATCTCATACCGATGATATCACATTCTTTTTGGGTTTGAAGTAGACGGAATAACTGGTAGCAACTTCATATGTATCATCTTTTGAAGCAAACATCTCTACCCAGGTATATCTTGAGAAATCGTCTACAACAACCAAGGCATATCCGCTACCCCCAAACCGGCAAGAGTTGTGGGGCCAAACAGATCCATATGTAGCAGCTGGAGGCACCTAGAAGTGGACATGCAGTGGCTTGCCGTGGAAAGATTCTTTATGTTGTTTTCCCAATCATGTGCTCTACATTTCCTTCCATGATCGCCAGACACCCGAGGTAAGCCGGCGACAAGATTTTTATTGGCCGCCTTGGATAGATATTTGAAGTTCGTGTGATCGAGTCTCTTGTGCCATAGCCAGAATTCTCACCGATGTTCTTAGCTACAAAACAAACATTAGTAACATTCGAGATATTGTTTAAATCTATAGCATATACGTTACCTTTTCTATATCCAAAGGAGAAGCGTTTCACCCGTAGCAATGTCTTTCACATAGCAAGCTTGGAAGAATTGAAAACACAATGCATACCTTTGTCGCAAAATTGTGAAATAGAGAGAAGGTTGTGTTTTAGACCATCCACCAAAGATACCTTCGTACAATTACCGTACCTCTTTGATGGATCCTCGACCGATAATTTTACCCTTTGCGTTGTCACCAAAGACAACTCGGAGGACCAGATGCTTCTTCCAGATCGGTTAGAGATCGGCATGACCAGCCATATGCCTAGAGCATCCACCGTCCATAATCCAAACATCCTTACCGGCATCGGTTGAGGCCATTAAGCATTCCCGAAATAAAACAAGAAGCTTATGGTCCCCCTTATTCTTTGGGTCCAAAGAGTTAGTTCCTCTTTGGCAGCCATACCCGGCCACCACCCGAGCTTTTAGACTCAAATGGGTCCAGATAGGTGCTTCAAGAGGCATTCATAAGCCTTGTGACCAATAAAACCACAGCTTTACACATTTATTAGAAGATGGCCGAGGAGGCTTAGATGAATTGATGTTCAATTTTGCCAATGCTTCGTAGGGATTAACCGATTGAGCAGAGACAGATCCTTTGGGGACGAAGGTGATGGAATTACCTTTGTTAACCCGTTGCATCGGTTTAGGAATGCCTTTACCGGTTGGGTTGCCTTTACCGGTTGGGTGACCAAATGACGGTTGATTGACCTGGTCATACCCTTACCGATGCTCGGTTACCTTACCGGCTGAGGATTCCCGACCCGCAACACTATCAACAATTTTAATTCCACCTTTGCTTTTGCCATCACTAAGTGGAACATATTGTCCTAACTCAGATCGCCTACCTCGGTCCATTGAGATTTGTTTTTGCTCGTATAGGCTTTCATCTCGTACTCCGTCCATTAGGATAGGTGTGAGGGACAGATTTGAAAGGTTTGGTTAACTCCTTCATAATCTTTTTGGATTGAGCATCATCAAATTTGCCTATCAAGTTCTCAGACGCACTTTAACCGATTTGTCTTTGCCGCCGATGTCATCACCGCCGGAGTTAAAACTTATACCGCAGTTACATCTCGGTTAGGAGATAACCGATCTTGAATGATGGTCTCCACAAAGCAATTCGTGATTTTGAAAACGTGTCAATGGTTTTACAAAGAGAATTATTTCTTGACACAAGATCGCAATTTGACAAACATGTAAATGTTTAGTCTCTCAAATGAGTTCTTGATTATCCTTCTTCAACCGATCTCGACTCTAGCTTAATTTCTTTCAAAGTTTTTATTTCAGCTTTCAAAGAATCATTTTCTAGTGATCACTTTAAAATTATCAACCATGATTTTGTGAGCTTCATTTAATTTTTCAAAATCGGAGAAGAGCTCATTCATCACCTCTCGCCATTTCGTACTTTGACATATTGGGCATAGGGTCAACGTAGGGCCGAGAGGAAGAGGATGATGGTTCAAAGTTGGGATCAAAATTTGGTAGTGAAGATATCGGTTGAGGGCTAGGTTCGGTTAGAGGCTTTAAGTGAATCGGTCGGGTCTCAAGCGTCGGTTGATAGGAAGCAATCGGCAAGGCTTCGAGCTTGATAGGTCGGTTGGATTGGTTGCATCGCCGGTCCGAGAGTGGGCAAGGTTTTAGACTCGACCATAAAGGGATCCACCTATGTTTTGAATTTTGAAATTATAGGGGTTACCTCGCATCCGCCTGGGAGTAGAAATGGGTTCATCAAAGAATGTCAAGGGAGATCTCATAGGCGGAGTCTCGATCAACATAGGATGATTGTTCATTAGAATTGGGGTGTCTAAAAATAGGAGTTTCAGGAGATGGGTTTTTCATAGGTTCCATCCATAGCAACAAACCGACATCGCATCTTCATCCGAGTCCGCATAGTCGCATCTTCATTCTCGTAGCCTGCCTCAAACCAGATCGGCATAGCTTTTTCTGGGCCCATCCTCGGCAACTAAACTCTTAGATTTAGATCTAGGGAATTTCTTGAATGGTTTCTTCCTCAAAAATTCATATTTAGGTTGAGGGCATTTGGAGGCAAAATGGCCGGGTTTTCTACAGTTGTAACACACAAGCTCACCTTGGGCATTCTTTCCATCGGTTGAGGTTGAGGTTTGGCCTTTCTTTTGGAAATTCCCAGATCTATGAAAGGATGAGGCTTTGGGTTGAAATGATTTGTCATGGGATTTCTTAAAATCCTTAAACTTTCTCGTAGTTTCGGCGAAAGCAAAGAAATTCATCCTCTACCTCAAGAGATGTGATAGAGGAGGTATTGGATAGAGTTGGTTGAGGCTGAGATGTTGAGGGAGAATCATTGGTGGTAATTTGGCTGGTAAGCATAGAAGAACCAGGGAAGATCTCGGTCTGAGCTGGCAAAGATAGATTTTTAAATTGTTTTTGAACTCCACTCAGCCGGTTGAGCTCTTCCTCATATAGAAACAAAGTAGACACAATGTTCGGATATGAGTAGTATTCAAATCACGGCATTCTTTCAAAATAGCAACCTTCACATGCCACAAGTCTCCAAGAGAATTGAGGAATCTCATGTTTAGGTCTTTCATGGTATAGACTCTACCTAAAGATGCACAAGAGTTACTCACCTCGCAGAATCGGTCGTACGTTTCCTTCATTGTCTCATTTGGATTCTTCTTGAAGGACTCAAACTCAGCAACGCTTTTGTAGAGTCTGTTGTCCTTGGCCACTTGATCTCCTTCAAAGTATCTCGAGAAGACTTTGCCATACTTGTTGAGCGGTCTCATAGCATTGTACTTGTTTGTACACCGTCATCAAGTCCCGAGGTTATTATGTGCAATGCTTTTCGGTCTAAGGAATCACAAAGTTTGTCATCCTCACCCATTCTTCACGAGGTTTTGGCACATAAGTTTCATAAACCTCAAAGTCTTGTTCGTACTCTCTATCTCGCATGATCCATGAGAGGAGTTTTGGGTGCTCTTGTTGCAAGATTGATTTTCAGGGTGTCATCGACCATCTCTCGACTACGTAGTTAACCTATCATCTATTGAATCCAAGTACCGCATGATTCTGTTTTTCCATACTGGAAATTCGTTATCGTTCAACATGGGAACGGATGTCAAGTTGTATGTTTGCATAATTTTTCCCGCCATTTTGGAATTGGCAATTCAAGCGGTTAAGCTTGGAAAAATGATTTTCGAAAATTGCAAGCTCGATACCAATTGTTAGGTCCTCGAAAGGAGGGAAACAAAGGCTAGAGGGGGTGAATAGCCCGATTAAAACTTTTCGCTTAAAAACTCTTAGTCTTGATAAAAGGTTGAAGAAAACACACTTGCTAACCGTTTGATAAGTTTTGCACAAATGAATAAAGGTTAGGCTAGGTTTTCAACAAAGTTAGGTAGAGTTTTCAAAAGCACCCATTAAAAATCCTTATGCAAACATGACAAATTATATTTCCAAGTAAGACAAACAAGTTGAGCAAGAGGTTGAGTCAATAGGTTGTGACCGCTTGAGAGAATGTCAACCAGCCATAACAACACAAAAATAAACAAACGCACGTAAGAATGACGCATTGTTTCAAGAGGTTCACAAGTGTTAAATAACGCTACGTCCTCTACCAAGTTTGGTCGAACTTGGATTTGTGAAAGTGCACTACTATATTAATGGTATCTACCTATTACAAGTTGCAAGCCAATGATTGAAGGCCGCCAAACTAAAGGTGACCACTAACGGATCGTGCTACAATAAAGACCCGGTGTTTTCTAGAGATGTGCTCACAAGTTGAGCCGATTTCTCTAGGGTGTTGTGTGTGAATCAATCAATGTGTTCCAAATGTAATCTAATGAAGGAACACTACACTATTGATTGAGGTGCACAAAGGTATAAGTCCTAACAGAGATGTCTAGTGAATAAGAGGACCGAATTGAATGCCTTGAACTATGGAGTTTTCAGATGGTAGTTCGTAGCAACTCACTCTCAAGAATCATAAATGCACCAACCTTCTTCAATGCTCCAGGGAAGCTATTTATAGAGAACTTTGAAAAGGAGCCGTTGTCTTTGAAGAGATTGCAATGATGACTTGATCGTGCATGCCTTTGAATTGAAGGATCTTTGCATTAAATGCCCGAGATAGGAGAGAGAAGATTTTTCCTTGAGTGGTTGAAAGGATGTGAGTACCGGTCATTTTGACAATCTATTTTGAGCTTCGACAGCCGTAGGAATGTCACTTCGCCTATTCAAAGATGCTTGCCTTACCAACTTTAGCTAAGGGATTGTCGGGTAGTTGGGAGCAATAAATGCTTCTTAGGCTAGGGCCGAGGAAAGCTTGCCGAGGAAGCCTTAACCGGCAAAGGATAGGATGCAACCCGTGAAGGTTACATCGGCTAGACAGGCGACCGGTTAGATTGACATAGCGATTAGGAATTCAACAGGTTAGGGTGGCAAACCGAGTAGCTCACAGAAAATATCATGGGAGCAAATCTTCATACCTTCAAGTCTTCAAGGTCTTGAGAAAATTACATGAAATAAAAACACTGGCACTAGCATTTAAGGGACCTATTATACATAGAAAAATTCTATTGGGTCTAATTAAAATTAGGGGTCCACATTAATGCTTGTTGTGATTGGGTTTAAGCAATTCTAAACCTAAGCATATATTTGACTAACAATTGGGGAAATGTAGGAGCGACGAGAACTATGAGAAGTATAAGGAAGCTAGAAGAGATGCTAAGAAAGCAGTAAGAGACGCAAGAGCAAAGGTGAATCAGAAACTTTATGATAAGTTGGATACAAAAGAAGGGGAAAAGGACATCTACAGACTCGCTCGTATGAGGGACAAGAGGACACGAGATATTGGGACGGTTAAATGTGTGAAGGATGTAGACCAAAGAGTTTTAGTCGGGGATAAAGAGATAAAAGATAGATGGAGTTCGTACTTTGATAACTTGTTCAATGGCGGTCAAGAGCAGGATGTTGGAGATCTAAATATCTCTTCGAGTATGGTTAATCGAGATTTTATGCGGAGAATTCGAAAGAGTGAAGTGGAAATGGCAATGAAAAAGATGAGATTGAAGAAAGCCGTTGGACCGGATGGTATACCAATTGAGGTTTGGAGATGTTTCGAGGAGAGGGGAGTAGATTGGTTAACAACGCTATTTAACAAGATATGGAGAGTTAACACAATGCCATTGGAGTGGCGGAAGAGTACTCTGATCCCTTTGTATAAGAATAAAGGTGATGTCCAAGATTGTGCCAACTATCGGGGGATCAAACTAATGAGCCATACTATGAAACTTTGGGAAAGAGTGATTGCACAAAGGCTGAGAAAAATTGTGGATATTTCGGATAACCAATTTGGGTTTATGCCAGGAAGATCGACTATGGAGGCAATATATCTTATGAGACAAACCATGGAGAAATATTGGGATCAAAAGAAAGATTTGCATATGGTTTTCATTGATTTGGAGAAGGCATATGATAAAGTGTCAAGAGAGGTACTTTGGTGGGCATTAGCAAAGAAGGGTGTTTCAAAGAAATATATTGATATTATCAAGGACATGTATAATGGAGTTAGTACTTGTGTACAGACTAGTATTGGGAAGGCGAAGAGTTCCCTATAAAGATTGGAGTGCATCAAGGTTCCGCACTTAGCCCCTTTCTTTTTGCTTTGATAATGGACGAATTGACGAGGTCGCCCAAGATGATATACCAAAGTGTATCTTTGTTCGAGATGATATTGTGCCGATTGATGAGACAAGAGAGGGTGTTTAAAGTAAATTGGAGTTGTGGAGACACACTTTGAAATCTAGAGGTTTTCGATTAAGGTAAGCAAGACCGAATATTTGGAGTGTAAGTTTAGCAGAGTTGGAAGTAGGGAGGCGGGGCGGTCACATTTGATGGAAATATTATCCAAGCTTCGAAGTTTTTCGCTATCTTGGATCCATTATCCAAAAGGATGGAGAATTAGATGGAGATGTGGCTCATAGGATTAAAGCAGGTTGGTTGAAGTGGAAGAGTGCTACAGGGTTTCTATGTGATCGCGGCATGCCCAATAGATTAAAGGGAAAATTCTACCGCACGCAGCAATTAGGCCTGCATTGCTTTACTAAGACCGAATGTTGGGCCGTGAAACAGTGTCACGTGCATAAGATGAATGTGGCGGAGATGCGTATGCTTCGATGGATGTGCGGTCATACAAGAATGGATAGATTGGGGAATGAGGTGATCAGAGGTAAAGTAGGAGTTGCGCCCATTGAGGATAAAATGAGGGAAAATCGTCTACGGTGGTTTGGACATGTGAGAAGGAGACGAGTGATGCAGGTTAGGAGGCCGGAATGGAGAAATGAGAAAATGGCGAGGGGTAGGGGAAGACCCAAACAAACTTGGATTAGAGTAATTGAAAATGATATGAATTTACTTGGAGTGGATGAAAGTATGGTGTTGAAGAGGCCGGAGTGGAGGGCAAAAATCCATGTGAGGGGTTGATTTTTTATTTTTATATTTTTTTTTATTTTGATTTTTTATTTTTTTATTTTTTTTTTTTTTATTTTTTATTTTTTATTTTTTATTTTTTTTATTTTTTACTTTTTTACTTTTTTTATTTTTAGTTTTTTATTTATTTTTGTATTTTTTTTTATTTATTTTATTTTTTAATTTAATTTTTTTTTTATTTTTTTTTATTTTTTTTTTTTTTTTTTTTTTTTTCACGATAACATATGAGGATTCATGTTAGCCGACCCCAAATTATTTTGGGACTAAGGCTTTGTTGTTGTTGTTGTTTACTCTAAATCAAAAGCAAATTTGAAAAACTTTTGGATACTCATTTTGGGACAGAGGGAGTACTTATTATTGGCCTAGGAAATGTTGGAAAGTTATGGTTACAGAATGTATACATTATGTAATAATCTTTAAATTGATGGCAATGCTTGTTCTTGTTGTCTATTGCTTTGAGGCGGCAACTTTACAATGAGATCTCATGTTTTTTGTCTTTAGCTTTGAGGCACTATCCTGTTTGTTATTTCTGTCTTTTAGGTTCTTTCTCCTCTTCCCCCCCTCCTTTTTTTTTGGTTACACGGGAAAGGGGTTGATAATAACTCATGATTTTTACTTGGACAGACTTCGTTCTAGCTCGTACAATAAGTCTGGGCAAATAAATGTTCCATTTTTGTATATTCGTGTGATATTCTTTTGAATTTTAGAGCTTGTTGACAACTTAGATTATCCTTTATCCATTCTTACTTTTCCATTTTTATCCGTTCTTTTCATGTTACCTGGTTGAAAGCTATGTTACTAGTATATCTTTTGGACCAGTAAGTCCTCTCTATTTTCTCCTTTGCATGAGTTCAAGCTTCCACCGTTCTTAGGTGTTTTATCTTGGAGTTATTTTATGACCTGCATTGTGGGTTGGAGCTATGATCTTTCCTGGGAGCAAAATGGCAGGAGGGTTATATCTCTATGCCTGGTACCAGCAGCAGCAGGAGTACTTTATTGAGGCGATGCATTCAACCAATATATACTGGTCGGATCATTAAATTAACATTCGGGAGGTGCAAGGGGTAGAGACGAGATTTGGACCAAATGGCCGGTGGCCCAAAAATAACTGTCCATTTTTGTTTCATCCTAAAATAATTGTCCTATAATTGACCATAACGAAATGTGCTAATGTAGAATATTATTGGATGACATGGATGTAACTAGAGCAGAAGATACTTGTGGCTTCAAATTATCTACAAAAAATGCTACAAATGTGTCAAATTAATAAGGATATACACATCAATTCAATAAATAAAAATAGTGCCTATGGACACACTTCAGCTACGTCCTACATTAGCTCACCTGCTAACTGTTCAAGAAGTTCTTGATCTGTAAACTCTGCGATGATGGCCAAATCCATCTGACTAACTTTTGGTGTCATGGCCTGCTAATAGTTCAAGCAGCTCTTGATCTGTGTTGAGAAGCCAAAGCCAGCAGAAGTTCGTTCATTCGGGTAACTTGATGCACTAGTTCATTCAATTTCTGCAACTTTTCCTATCAAAATCGTTCACCACCAGCAAGCAAAAATTAATTCAGTGTTAAACATTCTGAAAACGAAAACAATCATAATCAAGTAGTAGGGCAGGGCTAGGTCAGGCATTTTCACAAACACCTTGAAGCACGTCAAGAAATGGTGAACGAACACACTAGTTATTGAAGAAATCAAACCTCTTCGTTCTCCCTTACAAAGCAGATCAAGTCAGAGATATTCTCCCTCTGTATCCGTCGGTGTCGCCGGAACCTCAAAATCAGTAACAGTAGCATTAATGCCCCGGCCAACGGGGGAAAATACCCGAGGCGACTACGAAATGACATTGGAAAACCTCTGGATTCAGCAAATTTATGAAATGTAGAAACAATGCCGGCGACTTTGAAACGTAATAGCTTGAATCCCGCCTCCCACCATCCTCCCGTTGCGTCTCCGACGGTAGTCATCATCGACCTCGGAGTCGGGAGCGGGGATGGCGGCGGCGCACCACGTTCGACATCGATTTCTTTAACGTCTCCTTGGGGAGATGCGGAGCCGGAGGATATGTGATCGAGACCTTCGTGGTTGACCGGAGGAAAGACGATTTTGGGGTGATCCAGGTTGTTGACCATTGACCAGGCTCCGTTACAAGGATCCGAAGCTGACGACGGAGACTGAATTTCAACCATTGTTTCTGGCGATATAATTACAGTTTCTCCGTCTCCCTTTTCTTCATGTAAATCTTGGTCCGCCATTTTTGACTGTAAACCACATAAAATATTTGCAGGTAGTGTGGAAAAAGACGTTTCTGTAGCATTTGATTGGGTGGGCCGCATCCCCAAAGACTGCGGGCCTATTAGACTGGTTACTAAAATGTATAACCATGGGCCAGTTTCAATATATTGGGCTTATCAGATGGGTTAATTGTTAAAAAGCAATAGTTAATTGTTTGCATATAATGGAGTAATTACTTATGGGGAAAAGTGAAGATGCACACACGGGTCGGCCCGGCCCGCCGAAGACAAGCCCACGGAGTAGGCGGACTAACCCGGCCTGTTCTCTCTCTGTCCGCGTGCCAAGTCCGCTCCGGCCCGCACGAATAACTTGTACCCGGCCTACTCCGTTTGCCCGTTTAAATGGGTAGGCGGATCCACGTGCCATTTTTCAGAAAATCAAAAGTAAAGTGCAGCTAAGGAGTTTTGAACCCATTTTTCGGCGGGCCGGACCGGGCCGACCCGTGTGTGCATCTTCAAGTTTTAGTTTGACAAATCAAATGTGACAGTTATTTTCGAGATGGAGAGAGTATTTTGGTATGAGTAACGTAAATGAAGAAAATGCCAAACAAATACACCCTAACTCACTCTTGTCATATGATGATGTTATTTCTTTTGGGAATTAAAATAGAAATTGAGATTGATTCTGATCTCGGCAATTTGTTCCTACACCAAATTCAAATACCTATATTTTTCTTTCTTCAAACGGCCTTGATCGGCTGATTTGCAAGTAGAAGAGACAAGTGGAATTAATGTGGCGGCCATTATATTTATATATAAACTAAAGGGAAAAATGACTCTTAAAGGTAACGTACTATACCCTTGTCTATCAAATAATGAAACATACTCATTAGTGTCTAAAAAATGAAACATACTTTTTGTAGTTATATCAAATAATGCAACTTTCAAAATTTAAAATGGATGACGTTATCAAAACTTAACAACGTGCTGACATGGACAAATTTTTTTACATATCAGCTTCCACGTATGCCAGCTTGCTACTGTTTCTCCGTTGATGGTTTTTATCTTTGATTTTTGGTTCTTGATTTTTGGTTCTTTGATTCTTGATTTTAGTTCTTGATTCTTTGGTTTTCTTTGATTTTAGTTCTTGATTCTTGATTTTAGTTCTTGATTTGTTGATTTTTAGTTCTTGATTCTTTGGTTTATGCAGATTTTTGGTTGCTGATTTGGCCTTCCTTGGATATTGGTTAACTCAATTTGCCAACTCATATGCCATGTCATAATTCCGTTAGTTATTTTAACCCCGTTAATTATAAAATCAAAATGTTGCATTATTTGAAAGTAACTAAGTAAGTACGTTGTCTTTTTTAGATACTAAGTAGTACATTGCATTACTTGATATAGTTTACTAAACTACATTGCATATATTGGTCGTTTGCCCTAAACTAAAGTCGCATGGAAGATACTTTCTTCACTCTATTCACAACCATATCTACTTGCTTCATATTATCAATTTGATATACTTCAATCGGTTTCTAGACGTTGGGATCGGATCGTAAACAAACTAGAAAACTACTAAGTTAAGAAAATTGGAAAAAGTATAATAAAAGTGATTTTTGGTCGGCATGATCGGACGTTATAGCTTAAATGGTTGTTTATCATAAATCAAAAATTCGAGTTTTTTTGTTTAGCACGGCCGTACTGACGACGACAGAGATGAATTTCCTTATTTTTTGCACCGGATTCTTTCTTGAGTAGTAAGTAGATTTTCGCCTATTACTTTATTTTATATTTTATTTATTTAAGTCAAAGTGATAATCATAAACATATAAACATGTGTGAATAAACAAAAAGCAATACTTCCTTCGTAGGAAAGAGAAAAAGTGTATAGTGAAATAAATGTTGTGAGTATGAAAAGTGATGTAGGAAAGAGAAAGTGGGGTGGAGAATAGTTAGTGGATATTTACTATGAGTATGATAAGTGGGTCCCACAAATTAAAAAGTAATTAAAAAAAAAAATTCTTTTTTGGGTTAGAATATTTTAAATAGGACATCCAAAAAAAAAAAGTTGAAACACTTCGATCGAAGGAAGTGAGGGAGTATTTAGGAGGAACTATGAAAATTATTCCGATTGGATTTGGGAGGTAAGTGACAAAAGCACATTAGCGGCATGCGCACGGACAGTAGCGAAGAGGTGCCAAACAAGAATCCAAACCAAGTTTGGAATTATCAATGTTTCATGATTACTTTTGACGTGTACATTTATGAGCCAACTCAAATGGTCAACAAGAATTGCGTTTTCTCTGTACCCCCCTTAAGTCTCCTTACTCTTTCCTTTTTAGTTTTATTTCTGAAAAAAACAAATTGTTACCCAATCTCTTCTGTTATATACTTCCTTCGCCCCAAAATAATTGTCCCACTTTTTTTGTTTTTATTACGAAGAAATTTTAAACAATAATTTTAGGTTTATTTAAATATACAAATGAAAATCTAAAACTCATTATTGATACACCATCAATAATACTATCAATTGCAAGTTTTAGATCTTCATTTGTATAATTAAATCAATCTAAAATTATTGTTCAATGTTTCTTTGTAATAAATGCAAAAAAAGTGGGACAATCATTTTAGAAGGGAGGGAGTAATAAATATCACAGTTAATTTGTCTATTTTTTCTTCTCTAAAAAGACAGCATATATTTTGAGAAAGACAGAATGATTCTATTGTACTATACGTTGTTATTCGATGCATAATAAATATCGCACTCTTTTTGTCGATCTCAAAATAAATATCGTATTTCTAAAAAGAAAATTGTATTAGTTCAATTTTAACAATGTACAATCAATATATAGTATAAACAAGTAAAATATATATATATTTTAAATCTTATCAAAGCAAATGCGATATTTATTACCGGAACGGGATAGGTTAATATATAAGGCGACCATCCTTGAATGCACAAACCAAGTCTTTGGTTTCCCAACCAACATAATTCTCCAATTGTTAGCAACTTGGCTCCAACCTTTTAAACTTGTCTTTTGACTTAAGTGTAGTAGAGTAAGTTGATGATTTTAGGGAACATAGATTTGAGCCCGGCGGATCCAGCTCTATTTTTTTTATTTTTTATTTTTGATGTGATCTTCATTTCATCTCAGAATTTTGAAATTTTTTTTTACCTAAGTCATTGACTATATGTAACTTTTTTTTATATATGAAGTTATTTTTCACTGTTTTATTGTGTATCATATTTTTTAAATATCAAACTCACACAATTTCAAAATCCTGAATTTGCGCCTGGATTTGAGAATTTGTTATGTGGTATTTGTAAGGATTCGACCTTTTCTTAAATCTTGAGGATAGACCTTTTCTTAAATCTTGAGGTTAGACATTTTCATCGAATTCGTCAAACCTTAATTTTAGACGGCAGTATATATTTTCTTGTCTCCCTAAAATCTCAAGAAGACTGCCATTGGGCCATACTCCCTCCGTCCCTGCCGACTTAGGACTTTTTGTCATTTTGGGCGTCCCACCCGACTTAGGACGACCCAAAATGGAAACCTTAAATCACTATTCTCTCCACTCATTCTCTCTCCTACATTATTTTAATACTTACAACACCATTATAATTTAATATTTCCTCCACTCATTCTCTCTCCTATTTTTAAATTACACTCACAACATTTACCTTTTCCTTAATCTCCGTGCCATTTCAAAAAATCCTAAGTCGGCCGGGACGGAGGGAGTATACTCCACTCCACCAACTCATACTTCTTATCCTAGTTTATTGTGGCGACCTTTTTGTTATTGGTCTTTAGTCACGTGTTTAGCTTAGTAAAAAATAAGAATATACTAATGACCAATTAGTCAACTCATATACACATAGCACATTTTTTTGCGGGGATAGATACAACAATTTAACCAAATCTGGTACTAATAGAAGGCAATCTATCTCAAAAATTAGGGTTTGATTTGCAATTTTTAGAACATGATCATGTTTAAATCGGATTCAAATCATGCTTATCTAATCGAAACTCAATCTGATGATCTGACTCAAACTATAAATAAAAGGTTAATATAAAATATATATATATAAATAATTATTATTATTTTCCTATATTGTATATTTTTATTTGCATTGAATTGCAACAAAGTGTGAACATAATATATTAAATTGCAAAAAATAAAACTTTAGATCCCACAATACAACTCAATATGAATTTAGTGGCAGTAAAGTGCAATTTCCCTTATTTATGATCGAGATAAAAGCTCTGTTTGTTTCTCGTAAAATGACTTACGAAAAATGATTTTTCGTAAAATGTTTTTCGAAAAATGATATAAACATGTTTTCGACTGTTTGATAAATCTAAAGAAATGTTTTCCGAAAATTTTTCATGTGTTTGATAAATTAAAAGAAAATATTTTTCGATAAAAACACAGTCTAAGATAAGTTTGAATAGATAGGGTGGGGTGGGTAGGGTAGGGGTGGGGAGGATTTTTTTTCTCAAATAATCATTTTTTACTTTTTTATTTATCAAAATGACTCACTGTTCAAACTATTGCCCAAAATGTCCATTTTTTTGAAAATCGCTACACCGTGTAGCGAGTTTGATTAGGGTTTGTCAAAACTCGCTACACCGTGTAGCGAGTTTAGGATAATTAAGTTTGGCCGTTTTGAAATTAATTAGGGCATTTAATTAACCTAAATTCGCTACACCGTGTAGCGAGTTTGGTCAAACCTAATTAAACTCGCTACACGGTGTAGCGAGTTTGAAATCCCTTTTTTTTTCTTATTTTATTTAATGCGCCCCCTCACCCTAAATCATTATTCATAAAAGTGTAAAAATTGAAAAATTAAATACAATATTTTTTAAGTTTTCATTATTGAGATAATTAAATCACGTATATTACTAGTCAAAAATTTCATGAGACTTTCACATAAAAATGAAACAAGTAAAAGACCCAAGAAGTAATTGATTTAAGGAAAAATTTCATTTGCCTCCAAAAAATTCATGAGGGGTGAAATGAAATTTTTGGAGGCAAATGAAATTTTATTTTTTCCACCATCTCTAAATTCAAATGTTTTTTGTGTTTCCCACATAGATGTATCCTACATTTTTCAAATCTTTCTTCTACTATAAATAGATGATTCATCTTCATTGTTTTTCAAGTTCCTTTGAGACCTCTCTTAGTGAGAGAACTTTTAAGGGGACTTCCTCTTTCTAATTTATTATTTTATATATATATGTAAATAATATATATATATATATATATATATATATATATATATATATATATATATATATATATATATATATATATATATATAAAGAAAGAAGGAAGAGAAGAGAAGAATTAAATAAAATAAGAAAAAAAAAGGATTCCAAACTCGCTACATCGTGTAGCGAGTTTAATTAGGTCCGAGCCAAACTCGCCATTGCGGTGTAGCGAGTTTAGGTTAATTAAACACCCTAACTAATTTCAAACGGTCAAACTTAATTACCCTAAACTCGCTACACGGTGTAGCGAGTTTTGTCCAGGCCCAAGTCAAACTCGCTACACGGTGTAGCGATTTTAAAAAAAATGGACATTCTGGACAATAGTTTGAACAGTGAGTCATTTTGATAAATAAAAAAGTAAAAAAGGATTATTTGAGAAAAAATTTGGGTGGGAATTAGTAGGGGTGAGGTGGGTGGGTGTGTGATAGGGTAGGGTAGGGGTAGATTAGGGTGGTGTGGTAAATGTAAAGAGTAAGATGGTGGTAGTTGTAGGGTGCGGTGATAGGGTAGAGTGGATAGCCGAGAGGTGGGGGGGAGGGGTTGGGTTGGGTGGGGGAGTTGTTAAAAAATAATACTCCCTCCGTCCTACCAAAACTGATACTTATTTCCTTTTTGATCCGTCCCACCAAAACTGATACTGCCCAAAATAGCAAAGGAATCTTCACTATTTACCCCACTCATTCTCTCTTATATTTCACTTTTACACTCACAACATTCTCTCTCTTAACTATTCCTCCCACTCATTCTCTCTCCTATTTAATTCTTCATACTCACAACATTTTCTTTCACTTTTTCTCTCACTTACTTTTCCTTAATCTCCGTGCCCAAAAATTTGGTATCAATGTTAGTGGGACGGAGGGAGTATAATTTAATTATGAGTAAAAAAAAAACTTGACTGTGGGAGGGGGGTTGGTGGTGGGTGGGTGAGGGTGGGGGTGGTAGAGGAGGTGAAATATAACGAGTGAGGGGCATAGTAAGGAGATTGTTGTTATTAGTATAACAAGTGATTCTCATTGAATATAAAAATAATATAAACTTGTCATTTTGAGATGTTATAAGTCGAGTGAGACACTCAAAATGAAAATTTGTCCTAAGTCGAGTGAGACGGATGGAGTATATACATTCTAAAATGGAAATGTTTATTATATTTATATTATTGGGACTCGCATATCATAATTAGAACAACAATTCATTTTCTCTCTCCAACCTCATTTTTCATACTTACGACACTCAATCCACCAACATTTTACCTTAATTTTCAAGCAAATAATAAGTGTGTAGTTTATAATAGAATGGAGGGAGCATAATCTAGCTGAACTTTTTTGTTGATCACCCACTTTATATAAATGAAATTTATTATTCCATATTTATTTTATTTACTATTTTACTGATTTTATTGATACCCCACCTTATATAGATGAAAATATTAATATATAAAAGACTTTGCTAACTTTATGGTGTCATGCACCTTTTGACGAAAGAGTCATTATTTCATGTTGATTTAAGATTTATTTTTTTGGATTTTATTTCATTAAAAAATTGGATAAATGTTACATTAGTTTTAACTGTAGTTGTTAATTTTGATTTTTGTTTATTTAATTATATCAAAATTATACAAATTATAAAAAATACCAAAAGTCGATACAATTGTTGTCATAATAAAGCTACTAAATACGTTGACTAATTAGAAGATTTTGTTTTAATTATTACTACTTTGTCTCTTAATTAACTCCAATGTAAGAAATTTTTGTTTTAATTTTTTTTTATATAAAAAGCTTTCTTCTAAACGTTTTTTTACTAAATTTCTTTCACTATTTATTTTATTATCGTAAATAAAATGTTTAAAAGTGAATAATAAAAATCTTTATCTTCTTTCCCAAAGCGAATACTTCAAATTCAAATGAATTGTCCTTTTAGAATAAAAAATAAATGAATATCAAACTTTTGATTTAGGGACATTTTTAAAAATATTTATTTGAGCAAATATGCATAAATACACTCGCTATTCAAAATTTTCAATTTTACAATTATATAATGAATAGTAAAATAAAAAATCAGTAAAATAAATTATTTAAGGAAAAATATTTTAAAATAATAATTTCTATTGGAATAATCACTGAAGTTTCTTACATCACGAAATATGTGTATACAAAAAGCTTCAAAAATTTAGAATATTCATTGTGTTGGTTAAATAATTATAATCTATATATACTTTCATTAGTTTTAACTTTTTATTATAAATTATTTTGGACTCATAATTAATATATATTATAATTATATAATGTCATTTAAATAAAATATGTTAATATAACAAAATTTTGCTTATATCATGCAACGCATGGATGCAATACTAGTGGCATAAAAATAAAAGAAGTTTACCAAAATATTGATAAAAAATAAAGTAGCAATATTTTATTGGTTAGTTCGATTATAGACCCGCAGTAGTCTAATTAAAAGCCAATAAAATTATATCATTTTATAAATCAAATTTTATTTTATGTCAATTTTTTTTCCACTTAGGGTGAGTTTGGGAGTGCTTTTTTGTGGCTAATAATCACTTTTGAAGTTCAAAATCAGTTTTAATAGCGTTTGGATAACAATACTGATTATGATTTTAAGCTGTTAAAACGCAAAAAATTGTGTTTTCGTAGAAGCAACTATGACCCAGCTTTTGCTAAAAGTGATTCTTAGAAGCTGTTATTTGTGTATTTTTTACAATAATAACCTTTATTTCTTTTATACATTTATCATATCGAGATACATATCATAAAGGTCATTTTTGGTATTTATCTTTAATAATCAGTTTTGAATATATACTATCCAAACATATTTATAAATTTTAGTATTTATTACAAATAATCGATTTTTTTAAAATCACTTTTGAACAATCACTTTCAGGAAATCAGAAGCAATGTCAAACTCACCCTTATTATTATTATTATTATTGGCCCAATGGGACAATTGAGAATGAAAGCTCTAAAACCACCGACCCACCCCAAACGACCCCCACCATACAAATGAATTTTCCCAATACAAAATTCAACACACTAGAACACAGAAAAGTAGACACATATCTTTTTTTAATTTTTTTTTTTATACCCAGATTCTCAGTTTTGCTAGACTAATCCTGGACCACCAGATACCGATCTCTCAGTATGCTGACGGAGGTAAATCTTTGGCTGCTCCAGCTGCACCTGTCGAGATTCGAACTCTCCACGCTGAGGTTGCAAGCCCAGCAGTGCTGCTTCCTTAACTGCACGGCGGATGTGCCCCGAGGGCTCCTAAGGATCCTGAAATTCATAATATAAATTAAACCACAAGGATTTTTCTAAGGAGAATCGAACTCGTGACCTCCTCGAAGGAAAGCCACTACTCCCTCCGTCCCATCTTTTTATAGATTTTTGGGTTTTGCACGAAAATTAAGGAGAAAATATTATATTGAAAGTGTTGTGAGTGTGAAAATAAAATAAGAGAGAGAATGAGTGGAGAGAATAGTAAATTATAATGGTGATGTGAGTATTAAAATAATGTAGGAGAGAGAATGAATGGAGAGAATAATAAAGATTCTTTTTTATTTTAAAAAAGTATACTCCCTCCGTCCCGCTAATATTAGCACAAACACTGTTTGCGCGGGAATTAAGGAATATGATATTTTAATAAAATGTTGTGAGTGTAAAAGAATGAGTGGAGAGAGAATGAGTGGAGGGTGTAATAAATTATAATGGTGTTGTGAGTATTAAAATAATGTAGGAGAGAGAATGAGTGGGGTTGGGTGAATATTTTATTAATATAAAGTTTCCTTTTTGGGAGTGTGCGGATATTAGCGGGACGCCCAAAAAGGAAAGTGTGCTAATATTAGCGGGACGGAGGGAGTATATTATTGTGGGACGCTCAAAATGAAAGGTTTATATATTATTGTGGGATAGAGGGAGTATATGATACCACAAGAAGTCCATGGCCCATTAGGAAAGTAGACACATATTAATACATGTACTCCCTCCCTCCGTCCCGATCGATTTAGGATTTTTTGAAATGGCACGGAAATTAAGGAAAAAGTAAATATTGTGAGTGTAATTTAAAAATAGGAGAGAGAATGAGTGAAGGAAATAGTAAATTATAATAGTATTGTGAGTATTAAAATAATATAGGAGAGAGAATGAGTGGAGAGAATAGTGATTTAAGGTTTTCATTTTGGGTCGTCCTAAGTCGAGTGGGACGCCCAAAATGGCAAAAAGTCCTAAATCGACCGGGACGGAGGGAGTATAGATTAGAGAGAGAAAGGGAGAGAGAGAAACACGTAAATGAATGTGGTCCGTGCAACCATTGAAGGATCCATGAAAGTACACGATGCTCCCTCTCCCAGTTTCAACTCCATTTAACCTTCTCTCATTCCATTCTTCTCTTCTTCTCCTCCTCTGTCGCTTCAGTTACACCTCTTGATTTCCTGCAATTACTCTCTCTCTCTCTCTCAGTCTCTCTCTCCCTCTCCCGTTCTGATTATGTCTGACGAAGCCTCGCCGTCGTCCGGTTACTGCTTGGAATGTATCGACGATGTCCAGGACTTTGTTTGGGTTAGTTACTTATATTCCGTCTCTTCCTCGTAGAATTGTGTGCCTAATTGTTGAATTTAACATTACTGTTATTGTTTCACGTTGTAACAAAAAAAAAGGAGGAATGAATTGTTGAGTGCAATTTTCAGCTAGTTTTAAGAGTTCAGGAACTGGTTAGTTTCTGCAACTTAATTTGATTTGTTCAGTTAATAGAGAGAGAATGAATAAAAAATTTGGATAGTTACATATTGAAAATGGTTAAATTGATCTTGAAACTTGAAATGCTTAACCGGCACTCAGTTTATGGCAAGAGGGATTCATAGCCGGCCAGTTTGAGCATTTTTTGGATTGAACAATTGATTTGGTGTGAATGCAGCGGAATGAAGGAGGGGAGTCATCAATGTCATTACTGCGATTTAGCCATTTATATGACCTTATGGACATGGGAAAAAAGGCATTCAGGGACAATCGTTTTGAGGAGGTGATTCCTTCGACTGTTTTATGATCTGGCTGATATCAACTACGTTATTTCATTGCTTGACTGTTTAGTTATTATGTTTCATTATCTTATTCTTATAGTTGAAGTTTGAGAAAACAAACTGAGGAATGATGTAAATTGATTTCCCTAAAGGAATTCTCAATTCATGTATTTGCTAAATTGGGAATTACAGGTGTTGATGCTCCCATTTTCAAATGTAAACCGCTTTTGTATTCCTTTGTTAAAATAATCTTTCTAGAACATCTGCAGTTCTGTTACAAGTCTAGAAAATACTTTTTGAGGAATAGACATCCCATGATCCCAATCACTTGCCACTGTAGCCTTGTTCTTTTTTTAAGGCAAGTGAAAACCAGCTTCTTCGTAAGAGTGTATTGAAAGCTGTATTATTACAAGTGTTTCCGAGCAGCTATCTTTCTTTTCTTGATGCCGTATCTTGCTTGACTTCCAATTGGGTAGGCGGTATCTTGTTATATTTAGGTCCGTTACTCATGGTTACTGTAAAAGAAAAGCTGCTAACATTGCTCGCGTATGGCCTCTTCTGGGAGGCACTGATTCTTCGTTCTTCTTTTGTTATTTCTTTTCCATGTTTGGGACATCATAGAAAATCTAACCACCTTTGGCTTTTATGGTCGCTTTGTTTTGTGGGGCATGGTGATTCTAAGTCGCTAAGGTTGATACATGGGTCATGTCGGGTTAGCCAGCCATAGTAACTGCAACATTCTATGTTGCCTGTTAAACTGTAAAAGGTACTCTCTCCGCCCCAAACTGAATGTCTAAAAAATGTCCAAATTTACTATTGATCAAGAGAAAATTTGAATTTTTTGGACATTCATTTTGGGACGGAGGGAGTAAATCATTTATATGTAAGCTCCAAAGTTCGTAACTTGTATATGGTTGGACTATGGAAATGGCTATCTAGCTGATATGGAACTGTGTCCTTGTTTGGGCACCAACCTATTTCTTCATTTTGAGGTGAGATATTCTTGTCAAAGGTTTTGCACTTTTGCTATAGTTGGGATGTAGAAGCTGTAAACCATTTAGTCAGATCTATGATCCGGACTCTGAAGTATTTTGGCAACTATACTACTTCTTAGAAGTATTCATTCAGATCCGAATTAGTTTGGATATTCTTTTCTTTACCAGAGATTCATTCTGGATATTCACTCCCTTATCCTCTTAGTGTTTTTCTTCTTTTGAGACAGAATAATTTAAGAACTCTGGACAATCAAACTGGGTCTATATAGAGAATAAATAGATAGGTCTTCAGCTCTCTTTTCCTTTCATTTCATTAATATATATCTCTATGTGTGTGTGTGTGTGATTGTGTGTATATGCATGTGTGCAATATATGTTTTTAGCATTGTTGCTAATGATTCATGTTTATTGTTCAGGCAGTCAATTGTTACTCAAGAGCTAATAATATTAAACCAGATGATCCTGTTATTCTTAGCAACCGATGCGCTGCCTATCTTAGGTAAGTTTTTTCAATGGACCTTTTACATACCCTGTCCCATGTTGTTGGTTTTATCAAGCTTGTGTATGCTAATATCTAGACGTGCCGGTCGTGAGTCTCTTGACATTTAACGTTGATAATTTTTCCTCTGAGAACAGTTGTTCCTTTGTAAATTTTACCAGGATTAGCCAATTCCTGAAACACAGACCTTCATCTACTTCCGAGCATAGGCCTTTGAGTGGGCTTGATCCTACAATACATGCTGGAGTACGTATTCTTGGTTTATTTAGTGTCACCGAGTTACTTCTTTGTTCTCATATCATGGCATTAAGGCTTAATGAAATGTATGAACTTCATTTGCAGCTTGCATTAAAGGATGCTGAGAAGTTCATGAATTTGCAAAGTCATTCAGTGACTCCATATATAATGAAGGCAAATGCACTTATTTTGGTGAGAAAGAAATGCCTACTTTTTATTCCTTCTATATTAACTCAATGCGCTGTTTATACTTTATTTCCTGAACTTGTTTTTAACTTCTACAGTATCATAAATTAGCATCACCTATATCATAGTAAAGATCAGTTAAACATCAGTAAAAATAAGTTAAGAATGGCACTTGATCGGGCATGCCTCTGCGGCTATTGCTATGGTTTCTCATTTATACAAACACTGTTTTATTTCTTATGTGGGCATGCTGACAGAAAGGTTGAAACTTTCTTTGTGCCATTATCTTCAACATGTGATCTGGTAACTCACGAGTGATTGATGTCGCTCAGCTTAAATTATTTCTTTTGGCAGTTAGAAAGATTTGAGCATGCCCATGATGTTATCCTTTCAGGTCTTCAGATCGATCCTTTGAGGTAATCTATTAATACCTATCTGAAATCTTTCCATGTTTTTCTTGGTTGTAGAATGAGAATGTGGTCATTTGTGTTGTCCATTGAAAATGCATTACAACTCAGTATTTAATATCCTTTTTGTTTATTCCTGGTGAATTTTAGCAACTCTCTTCGCAATCTGGAAAAATTAACTGCGAGAAAAGATGAGAGGAGAAGCTACGGCAGACCACAACGTTCTGATGAGTTTGATTGCACTCTTTGCTTGAAATTACTCTACCAACCTGTTACAACTCCTTGTGGGCATTCTTTTTGTCGCTCATGCCTCTTTCAATCGATGGACCGAGGTGAGTTTTTTTTCCAGTTCTTTCTTATTATGTTTTCAATTGATCCCTTTGTGAGTACACTAGTTTCCTATCTGACCTTTGAATTATCAATGCTAGGAAACAGATGCCCATTGTGCCGAACAGTTCTGTTTATTAGTCCTAGAACCTCTGCAATCAGGTGAGTTAGTTTCCATTTCAAATATTTCACTTCTATGGTCTCATCTTTGGTTTAATGCATGGAATAGCTTTTCATACTGGGAGCTTTTCCTTCATTATCTATACTCACCCTTTTGAGACGAAAGCTAATTGAATAGAAAGTGTCTAATGATACTCGATACAATAGAGGAATCACTTTTGGTAAATAAGAGTATAAACATGCTTTTTTGACCTGTAGCATAAATTTACTTTTTAACTTTTAAGCTTGTTGGATTGCTGATTCTTCCAACTTTTTGAAGGAGCTATCCAATTGATTTAACATAAGCTTGTTAACTTGCTCCTGTGTGCATTCTGAACAGTTAGTATGCTGTTAATATCATGCCTGAAACTGAGTTAAATTTTGAATTACATTAGGGTTGGTGGAACTATATTAATGTCATATTTTTTATTGTAAGACGAAGTTACGCACACGCACACGCACACACACACATATATATATGCACACACACACACACACACATATATATGCACACACACGCCTTGATATAAGTTCGTGTGCAATAAAAGGATATGACATTAATTTAGTTTCATGCACAACTAAGATTTCTACTTTCTAATATGCAAGTTTTTAGCTAGGGGTCTAGGACTGCTCGTGTTTTTTGTAAACTCCTTGTTCTATGAGTTGAGCACTTGGGCCCTGCAATTATAGAAGCTGGCTGAATCTGGATAGATTGAGCTGATCAGTTGAATCAAGCCATTGACTGGCAAACTTTTAGACTTTGTCTAAATTTATTCTGACATCGGTTGAATATATACTTTGCATTGACCTTTGCTAAATTTCCAGTGTGACGCTGAACAACATAATAGAGAGGAACTTCCCTGAGGAATATGCAGAAAGGAAATTGGAACATGAGAGTTTGACAGACATGGGTGCAGATTTGATACCTCTCTTTGTAATGGATGTTGTCCTACCATGCCAGAAGTTCCAACTGAACATATTTGAAGCCCGCTATAGACTTATGGTGAGTTGGTCTACTGTATTTAGGGAATGGTTAATTGTAATGAAAAACATGAATAGGATGGGAACCTCCTTTCTGTATATACCTCAATATTTTAAGTTGGATTCATTCTCATTACATCTAGGAAGACAAAACAGAACCGTGCTCCAATTCTTGCCCCAAGATTATAGCCTGGAGCATTATTTGTTGTAGCAACATTAATTAAGGCTGTGTAGACAGGGAACTCACAATAAATGGGAAAGAATCTTTCATTCAGCTCTTAAGTTTATTGGAGATAACACACATTTGGAATTTTACAGGCTAGTCAATTATCTTTTGTGCTTGAGCTATCATGTTCGGACAACCTTGCACGAGGCAGACTCCTCTATGGGTTGGGAAGAGCTAGTGGCTGCAGATTTTAGTTAAAGTGCTTTATACTTCGGGCCATGATTCCCTGTCCATTATGGTGCAAGCTAGTGTTACATCACTTATGATATTATTATATGACCATTAGTTCATACTTGAATTAAACTTTTGAATTCAAACTTATCAATTGATTTTATCTGTCATACCGCCTCTTCGTAATGTCTCAGTTTTATTGGCTTAGTACTTAATAATAGTAATATTTAATTCAGACAATTATTTTCTAGATATCAAGTTTCTTGCAGCAAAAATAACTTACTTTGACCTCTGATTAGTAGATTTTTCTGCTTGAATAAATGCTTCTGACATTTATATGCTTCAAATGATGCTATGTACTAAAGAATTCTCATTATAGTTATGTCTGAATGGCAGGTGAGGAGGATAATGGAAGGGAACCGCCGAATGGGAATGGTAAATATTATGAGCTCTGACCGTTTTATTCCTGACTAAGATCCTTGGTGCCACATTAACTCTCTGTCACTGGTTGGTCTTATTAATGTAGGTTATCACAGACTCCACAACAGGGTCTGTAGCTGATTATGCTTGTGAAGTGGAGATTACAGAGTATGTTTCAATCTTATCTTCTTACTGTTAGTGGTGACATGATTTGCATATCTGCATAGGGATGCTATACTGATATATGCTAATTAATTATGTAATGTTTTCATGCAGTTGTGAGCCACTTCCAGATGGACGTTTTTTTCTGGAGGTGAACGATAATTATGTTCATTGTTTGTATCATGTTCTTTGTATATGCATAACCTGAATAAATACCTGTTTTTTTTCTTTGGCATTATACGGCGTCTGCTGTTGTTGAGTTTAATCGTCTAATCTTCATTTGTGTTTTAGTACCCTTATTCAGTTAACATTTGAACTAAAAGACTAAAGGACTAAACAAAAATATTGGGTTTAGGATTAGTATAATCTATGTTATTGTCCAGGGAACAATGTTTGCAATCATCTTTAATTGAAGAAAAATAACAAAGAAGAAACAAAGAGATGATGGTTTGATGATAATTTCTCCTATGAAGTTTACATATTAGTGCAGATCCATTTTTGGTTGGAAGAACTATGATGTTCATCGTTATAAGATCAAGTTACGTGCAGGTGGAGAGTCGCAGGAGATTTCGTATCCTCAGAAATTGGGATCAAGATGGGTCAGTAGAATAATATTTTTTTTGTCAAAAACCATTTTTCCTTCTTTTATTTTCTCTTCACATTGGATATAAATAGTTTTGGAATCAATTTTATGCCCTCCGTTTGATCTGTTAGGTATCGTGTGGCAGAGGTTGAATGGGTACAGGATTTGTCTCCGGCAGAGGGTACAAGAGAGAAAACTGAAGTAAGCAATAATGGCTTACAATTCGTTTTTACTCTTTAATGTTTTAAATAAATGCATCACATGAAGCAAAATTAAAGCCTGCAAGTGTATTGATCATGTTCAGTGATCACTATAGTTGATTTTTTTTTCTTTTACTGACAACAAACTACATTTTGATTTATTTGTGGCTGCCTATAGCTGCAGGAAATGACAAATAAAGTGGCAGCATATGCTCAGTCATGGATTAAGGGGGCTCAAGAAGCAGCGTATAGAGGTAAATAAGTTTTAATTTTGTTCCACATCGCTTTTCAAGATCAATCAAAGTGGCGTGGTTGAGTGGGATGATTTTAAACATGGGGTGTATGTTTGGGACACTTTTAGATCGAGGTGGCAAGTGGTATTTGGTGATACTTCGGGTGTAAATGTATTTTTGGCCTATTTATTTAGCAATGGCATTATTAAAGAAGTTCTTACTTACTACTATGCCGGTAGCAATATAGTAGGAACAAATGGCGACTTGGATTTGATTCGACTCCTCTCCTGCCATCCATTCCACCTTCCATTCAATTTCTCTCTAGAGACATTTAGATTTAAAACATTGTAAGATTTTAATCAACAGCTGACGTTTCACAAACAATCTCTTTTCAGATCAGTTGAGACTTGCCGAACTGTTCAAGGCTGAAGGTTTAATGCCCACAACACAGGATCCTGAACGCTTCAGTTTTTGGGTATACATATTAATGGCATTCACATCCTCAGTATCAATTATTAATCGAGGATAATCTTTCCCTTTGCAAGTATTTATTGATGCATCCACCATTCTGGTTTCAGGTCGCAACTTTAACCAATAGAAGACCATCAGAAAAACTGGATCTTCTTCGTATTAGAGATACAAAGGAGGTATGTAGTTACCCAACATGTTGACATAGTATCTTGCCTAAGGCGTATGTTTTTATCCTGAACTATTTCGGAGACTGACCGTTGGTGTTTGACTTGTATAATCAATTTCTTGGCAGAGGTTAAAAAGAGGATTAAATTTCATGAGGGCAGAAGAACAAGGGTGCCGATTGCAGTAAGCAATATCATACGCTTTGCCGTCTATAATACAGCTCAGTTAGGGGTTATTTTTTGTAGGCTATCAATTTTTTTACCAACTGTAGAGGTCCTTTAAATGGACAAAACAGCAGAGGAGAAAAAAACCACAACATTTTTTTTTTAAATTTCTTTTTAAATTCTTTTTGTTGTAAAAAGGTGTAGACTCCATGTGTCATAGCAACATACTCCCTACTTGTTTTTTATACTTGTATTATAGTATTTCTGAATTGCTACTTCTGTAACAGAGGACCCACCGAGAGATAATATAGATTTATGATGTAGTTGTGCAATACTCCCTCCCTTTCACCCGGAAAGACACAAAATTAATTTTTGCACGAGAATTAAAAATAATATATATAATGGAGTAAGTGTTCTTAGGGGTGAGGTGTGTAAGAGGTTGGGTAAACCATGCGCCTTGGTTTGGTTTTCAAGTATGAATGGTTCTGTTCAATCTGTCAAAACACATGGTTCAGTTTGGTTTGTGGTTTTTTGACTCTCTCAGACCAAATCAAATCGAACCAAACTGCTGTTTGAGATCGGGAGATCGAACCATCATACCAAACCATATTAAATAAATTAATTATAACTCCCGTTATGTATCTTATTTAATATTTTCGTTTATTTATTAATATTTACTATTAGATCAGTAAAAAAACTTGCATTACAAAGACTAATCATAACCCCGATTTGTATCTTATTTAATATTAATTTTATCATTTGTTATTTTCATTGCGACATATAAATAGTCAAGTTCTCTCCACGATTTGTATCTTATTTAATATTAATTTTATCATTTGTTATTTTCATTGCGACATATAAATAGTCAAGTTCTCTCCACGATCGACATTGTAAAGTGTTTTTCTTCCTTCGGCCTCGATCTTCCTCTAGTCTCTTTTCCTCTGGACTTTCATCTTAAAAAGCCGCATCTTTCGCTTTTCCTTCGTAATCAAGGAAAATTTAAACAAATCTGATAATAAGTTGCGGTCTAAATCGTGATTAGAACTGTAGTTTAAACCATGGTCTAGATCGCGGTCCGAACCGAGGTTTGAACCAAATAATTGAATCGAGATTTGAACCAAACCGAAGCAAAACCATAACAGTTTGGTTTGGTACACAAAGAGGGATAAGGATAATTATTAAGGAGGGGTTTATTAATGCTTGGATTAATAAGAAGGGTCAAAATTATCCCACGTAAATTTTAATACTCACGTTTGGTAGAAGTTAGGTAAAAAACACATCCATTTTGGATTGTTAGTAAAGTACCAAAATGCCCCCCTTCCCCTATGAGGCACACACAAAATTCATCTTCTAATTTGTGATTCCATGCCTAAAACAGAATGATAAAGGAAAAGTTTTTTTTTTTGAGAAAATAAAATAAAATATTAAAAACTGAAAATGGATAGAATAAAACTGAGAATATATATATACACATATATAATATATACAATATATTGTGAGAAAAGGATGAAATGAATACATACACATATATAATATATACAATATATTGTGAGAAAAGGATGAAAAGAGCAAACATCACAGAGAAATAAGAATTCTAAGATTGGGTTCACTGTTTCGTCATTTATTTCAGATTCCACGCCTAACCCAGTTTCCAATCATGAAGATGGAACAATATAAAGGGGACATCTGCGATCAAATCTAATTGTTATTGAACAATAACTTGTTTGAGTATGAGGGAAACTGAAATTGATCTTTGTTAACTATCAACATTGCAATTTTACGGGAAGAGGGAAATGGGAGGCGATGATGGAGAGAGCAAAATCAAATGTTGATTATAGAGACATTAAAAACATCTACAAAAAGGAAGAAAATCCTATATTTTCCGACAATGAGGATTCCAGAGTCAGCAAGATCTCCTATAATTTACAACAAAGAGCTTCAAGGAATCTATTGGTAACTGATCAATCATCAACAAAAGAAAGCTTGAAGAAGAGTGAAACTTATCACAAGTAAATGACAATCTGGCAGCACACACTTAAAAACATCTACAAAAACAAATAAATATTATAGTTGCCTGATGAGAATGGTGCAGAATTCCAGGAAGAGCAATTGTGCACCGCTTACTCTTTGGAGATCAAGTAAATATGTTCCCTCCCGAGTTTTGTAAAGCTGCAAGTCAAGGCAATCGAAATCATCAATTGGTTTAAATGAGTTTATGAAAAAGATTCTTGAAATCTAAATGGCTTGTTCGATCAAGACCTAGAACTTAAAAGAGCTTTTAATCACTCACATGGACTATTTACCTAGCCTGAAAACAGAGCAACCCCCAATAAGCAAACAAGGAGCGGTACTTTGAGAATACCAATTTTATGTCAGAAAAGTAACCTACAAGCAGCCATAACTATGCTCATACTAAAGAAAGCGAGTATATTGAGCAATGAATATAAATCATTGGTCTTGAAAGCTTGGAGAGGATCATTTTTACTGTAATTTGATCCTCTGCAAAGACTTCTCTTCATGGATTGAAATGTCAGAAAAAGGGTTTTGACTTTTGATGATTGGCCAGAGAATTTACTATGTTCCATTGGTTCGACAAAGTTCCAGAACATAACTTTTACATTAGTAAGTTTAAGAGGTTCCAAGAACCTCCACTTTCACATCTAGTTATCACGTGTACCCTTCAAGATGACAAGTAAACCAGGCATACTCATCAGCGACCAAAACTGCTGTAGACTTCATCTGATCTGAAGACAGTTCTACTCTATAGGCTCTTGCACCAGTTCCAGGAAAAGAGATAGGTATTGTTATCATTATGTGTGGGACCTACCCTAAGTATGTAATAAGGTGTGATCAATTTGATGTATGGGAGTACGGGACACAAGTTTAAGATATGATTTAACACGTTCCATCAGTGAAGAGGTTTTTGGTGTATTGGTCAAGGATGAAATCACTCTTGAGATCCTTAGTCCCATAGTTGTTAAAGGCGTCCGCCTTTGTCGCTCGCCTCGCCATAATGGCGCCTTAGAGAGGAGTCCGCCTTTGTCCAACGTGGCGGGCGTTTTTGTTTGAGTACTTTTTTAGGAAGCTTGGTAATTTAGGTAAGGTTTTTCCGACTGCCTTTGTAAAATCGATTGATTATGCGAAATCGATTGTCAACATTGATTGTTGAAACCTAAATTTCCAACGTTAAATAGCGGCAATTGG